>QJPP01000079.1:0-389591 GCA_003996215.1 Jaltomata sinuosa
AAATGGTGCCATATAAAATAAGACGAAAGGAATATAGTTTTTTCTTGAAGACTACAAAATCCTCGACTATGGGGTGTTATTACTTCTTGAAGTAATTAATTTAATTTATTCCTGAGTGTCTGTTCAGATTTTCTACTCATTCGTGTTAAATTGAACAATTATTTAATGGGAAGAGATTATATCTTAAATACTACCTCTGTTCACTTTATTTGTTACTATTTCAAAAATAGATTTTCACTTTTACTTGTCACTTTTAACATACCAAGAAATAATAATATTTTTTTTCATGTTTTACCCTTAGCATTATTACTTATTCTCCAAATTATTTTTCTCAAGACTTAATACTAAACATTAATTAATAGGGATAGTATAATAAATTAGTCATATCATCATTGTTTTCTTAATGAGTGTGTCAAGTCCAAATGTGATAAGTAAAAGTGAACGCAAAAAGTATAAATAAAATTAAAGTAATCAAAAATTATTCTTAATTAATATTTTTAATGAGCGTGTAAAATAAAAAAAAAGATTGATAATTTGAGGAAGGAATAGTAGATTGGGTGGCAGAAGAAGAAGTAAGAATTTGGCAACTATGCATGTGAAGTAGGCATGCACGTCAACGGGCGACCGTTTTGGGCTTGCTTTTCTATCGCGGTAACAGCTAAATTACAGTTTATCAACGTCAATATTCTATGCCCCACCCACACACCCCAAAAGAAAAAATGAATATCTGTTCTAGGATATATACAGTAGTTTCCTCCGTTTATTTTTACTTGTTCACTATATTAAAAATAAATGTCCAATAATATTTGTCTAATTTATGAAATCAAGAAATAATTTTATATTTAATTTTAATTTACTCTTATCGTTAATTATAATTATTTTTCTATTATATTTTTTAAAATATTATATTTATTATATTTAAAAGGTAATATAATAAAATTATTTTTCTATTTATTGTTTTTTAAAAAATATGTAAAATCAATAGTGAATAAATAAAGACAGAGGGGAGTACTGATTTCTCTTCCTAAATTGAGTTTTGAAAAGAACATAGGATTAGTCAAACAAACAACATGTGCCATGCATTCTGTTTCTGGGAATACCAATGTTATGGTTGACTGTTTCAACCCATGACCAAAACATGTGTGGGAGAGGCCAAATTTGCCAAGGTGGTTTCCGGTCACCTTGTCCAATTGTTTTTGTGTTTTTGCGGTCAAAGTGGGGTTGGCCGAAATCCATAATGTTCACACTCTAAAACTGGAAAGTGATTCTGAGTTTTTATAGCTGGAAGAAGCTTTCAGTTTGGAACTTTTCTGAAAAAAAATGATTTCGTGTGAAATCGACCAATTTCATGTTGGACTTTATTCTACTTAGGTCATTATTGCGCAATTTTTATGTCATGCTACCTTCTCTCGGTTTATATTATCGCGTGAAAATCATTCACTCACAATTTTATTTTAAAAAATCAAACTCCTCCTCAACTAAGTTAATTCTTTATATGATCATACTACTAAAGTAATTTTTAAATTTTTCTTTCCTATATGGTAGGCATATGCATTATTCGGATTAAATCAAAAAATCAAACCAAATCAAATCAAATCAAATCGAATTTTAATTTGAATTGGGCTTTTAAAAAAATAAAAACCAAATTATCAAAAAAAACAAATTATTTTATATTATATATACATATACCCTAATACCCTAACCCTAATAAACTTATAAAAGGTAATAACTTAAACTTCAAACCTAAAGAGCCGCAACAACACACCGCCCCACCCCCAAGTTATAAACTTTTACTAATTCTAATACTTAACCTAAAGTTAAAGCCTATAAGTATAACTCTACTTATTTGTCTTTCATAAAAAAGCTTCATAGTAGAATCGTAGAACATAAACAACTTCTTTAATCGTTTAAGTCAGAGGCTTCAAATTTTGCTTTGGTGCTTCCTGAATCGGTATTAATTGATTCAATATTATTATTTTCTCTTGTATATATTTTTTTATTTTTTTAAACGTGCAAATATAACTGTGATTATGTTATTAATTATTATATATGTTATTAATTATTAACATAAACCGAATAGCCGAACCGAAAAAAATCAAACTGAAAAAAAATAATCAAACCAAATCAAATTTATTTTGGTTCGGATTGGGTTGCACTTTTATAAAATTGAAAATCAAAAAATTGAAATCGAATAACACAAAATCAAACCGAAAAATCGAATGCACACCCCTACTATATGGTCATTTAAGTATTGAGAAAATCCCAAATAAAATTACTTTTGAATCCTTTTCCCTAAATGGTCATTCAACTGTTGAGAATATTCCACTAAAGTTATTTTTGAATTTTTTTCCCTATAAAGTTATCCAGCTATAACTAAGAAATCTTAGTTGGCATGCCATGTCATAGTAATTTCTTATTTTTTATGCCATGTAAAATAAGACCTACACTAATTTTAGATATAAAAATATTAAATCAGATCGTGTAATTTTAAGTATATATCAATTTAAGTTCTAAATTATTTTTGAAATGAAGTCTTATTATTCTAACGAGATTGATTTTCGATGCAATTACTAATTAATTTTGAGTATAGAAATAAAATTTATCTATTTTTATGTATATTAATCAAGATGCTAATTGAAAAAAAATTAATGACCCACTCATATCTCCGATCTGATATGAAATGAATCAAAATTTTGATGTACCGCAAAAAGCAACTTGATTTTATGTGTATTATATGAAATTTTAGGACTCCTATCAACTAATTATTTATTTTTAAAAATATAATTCAAGCATCTAAGAGATGAATTACTTGATTTGTAGGGATATAAAAATTCACACTCAAAATTAACAAGAACATTTATTTTTTATATTCAAATTAATTAGTGATTAAAGCTCCAAAAATCATCTTTGTTAAGATAATAAGTCTTCATTTCAAAATAATTTAGGACTTAAATGACATATACTTAAAACTAAACGGTTAGATTTAATATTTTTGTATTCAAAATTAGTCTAGGATCCTACATGGCATGAAAAATAAGAAATTAATATGACAAGTAATGCCAACTAAGATTTCTTAGTTATAGTTGGATGACTTTATAGGAAAAAAAAATTCAATAATAATTTCAATGAAATCTTCCCAATGCTTGAATAACCATTTAGGGAAGAATAATTCAAAAATGACTTTAGTGGGATCTCTCTATACTTGGATGACCACATAAGGAAAGAAAAATTCAAAAGTTACTTAAGTGGGATTTTCTCAATACTTGAGTGACCATATGAGAAATTAACTCCAACTTTGAACAATAGACACTCTCCCTCCCCCCATCTTAATTGACTTCTAAATGCCTTTACCCTTATATTATCAATATTTATTTTCTTTTTTTTTACTTCTTTAAAATCATAATAATTTTTATATTTTTAATTTATATATTAAATTTTCTATATGAAAGATAAGTATTACTTTTTTTTAGACAAAAAAAGTAAAAAATATTGATTAAGTGCACAAGATAATGGCGTTCATTAATAATGAAATAAATGACAGAATATTTGTTTTTATAAATAACAATGAAAACTTTGATATCTATTTATATAAGTGAAAATAATAAAAAGTGATAGCTTTATAAATATATTTAATGCATATAATAAGAAATAATAAATAAAAATTGAGATATATTTTATAACAAGTTTCTAAAAGATTATCTTTCTGTATTGTAAGTAAATGTAAAAAATAATAATTTAAAAAATATTCAACTAATGACATCGGGCTCATTGCTATGCTTTTCCAGAGAGGACTGAGACGAAAGCCTCAGATGCGATGATCACAGGTACCATTTTTGTCTGCGATAAAATGGCTTCGATATTATTTGACCCAGGTTCTACATATTCTTATGTGTTTGTGAGTTTTGCATTGGGGCTAGATTTAATTTGTGATATCCTTGATTCCTCTATCCATGTTTCTAACCCGGTTGGAGAGTCTGTGATTGTGACTCATGTATATCGTGATTGTTCTATTGTGTTTGTGGGGTTGTATACTTGGGTAGACTTGGTAATTCTGGATATGGTTGATTTTGATATTATCTTGGGTATGACCTGGCTATATACTATCATGTTGTGTTGAACTATAACACTAAGACTGTGACTTTAGAGATTACGGGTAAAGATAGACTAGAGTGGGAGGGTGTGTACAGGCCTAAGCCAGTTAAGATGTTTGTTTAGGATAGGAAGCTAGTGGGGAGGGGGTGTCTAGCCTTCTTGGCTCATCTCCGGGATGATAGTGTGGAGTCCACGCCTATTGAGTCAGTTCCAGTGGTTTCTGAATTTTTAGAGGTGTTTCCAGCAGACTTGCCTGGTATGCCTCCGGACAGGGATATAGAGTTTTGTATTGATTTGGAGCCGGGCACT
Organism: Jaltomata sinuosa; assembly: GCA_003996215.1. NCBI lineage: Eukaryota > Viridiplantae > Streptophyta > Magnoliopsida > Solanales > Solanaceae > Jaltomata > Jaltomata sinuosa. The sequence goes on from QJPP01000079.1 coordinate 4,402, forward strand.
CATCCCATTTCCATTCCTCCGTATCGTATGGCTCTAACAGAGTTAAGGTAACTTAAGACTCAGCTGCATAAACTCCTACATAAGGGATTTATACGAGTTTCTAGTAATGTCGTTTGGTTTGACCAATGCGCCGGCAACATTCATGAGTTTGATGAATGGGGTGTTTAAGTCCTACTTGGATTACTTCATTATCGTGTTCGTCGATGATATTTTGATCTACTCTAAGAGTAGGGAGGAGCATGCTAATCATCTTCGTATTATGCTGGATATCTTGAGACACCAAAAGCTTTATGCAAAATTCACTAAGTGTGAGTTTTGGTTGACTTCAGTTGCATTTCTGGGGCATGTAGTGTCAGAACAACGGGTGATGGTAGATCCCCAAAAAATTGAGAGAGTCAAGAGTTGGGTTTGGCCTAGCTCTATGACAGAGGTGAGGAGTTTTGTTGGGCTCGCGGGGTACTACCGGAGGTTTGTTAAGAATTTTGCTTCTATTGCTACTCACCTGACCAGGCTGACACAGAAAGATGTACCATTCGTGTGGTCCGATAAGTGTGAAGATAGCTTCCAAAAGCTAAAGACACTTTTGACCACAACACCTATTTTGTCCTTGCCGGTTGAAGGTAAAGACTTTGTTATTTATTGTGATGCTTCACATTCTGGTTTGGGTGCTGTGCTGATGCAGGATATGAATGTGATAGCCTATGCATCCAGGTAGTTGAAGGTGCATGAGAGGAATTACCCGACTCACGACTTAGAGTTGGCAGCGATGGTTTTTGCATTAAAAATTTGGAGACACTACCTCTATGGTGTTAAGTGTGAGGTATTCACAGATCATCGTAGTCTGCAACACGTATTCACCTAGAAGGACTTAAATTTGAGGAAGAGAAGGTGGATGGAGATATTGAAGGACTATGATATGACCATTCAGTACCATCCGAGTAAGGCTAATGTGGTGGCAGACGCATTAAGCCGGAAAACTGTTAGCATGGGTAGCTTGGCTTGTTTGGGGGTGTCCAAACGACCACTAGCTAAGGAAATTCCGGCTTTGGAGGCCAAGTTCATGCACTTGGGTGTTTCAGATCGAGGTGGGTTGTTGGCCAGCATTGAGGTCAAGGCCACCTTCATAGAGGAAATAAAGGAGAAACAATTTCAGGATCCGAAACTGAGTAAGTTGCGAGGTAAGGCAATATCCGGGGAGTCCATAGACGTTATCCTAAACTTTGGTAGGGTGTTGCATTTCAGAGAGAGGATTTGTGTTCCTCGGGTAGATGATATGATTCAGAAAATCCTGGCAGAAGCTCATGGTTCGCGGTACTCAATTCATCCGGGTGTGACTAAAATGTACAAGAACTTGAGGCAGCGTTACTGGTGGCCCGGGATAAAAGGGGACATAGTTAATTTTGTGTCCAAATGTCAGAACTGCCAGCAGGTAAAGTACGAACATCAGAGACCTACAGGACTACTTCAGAGAATGCCAATTCCAGAGTGGAAGTGGGAAAGAATAGCCATGGATTTCGTGATGGGTCTTCCCAAGACATTGGGGAAGTACAACTCAATTTGGGTCATTGTTGACAGGCTGGCCAAGTCCGCTTATTTCATTCCGGTCAGGGTAGATTTCAATTCGTAGCAATTGGCTAAGATCTACGTGGAGGAGATTATGAGACTGCATGGGGTACCACTATCCATCATTTCAGATAGAGGTACGCAGTTTACTTCTAAGTTTTAGGGAAAGTTACATGAAGAGTTGGGTACACAACTCACTTATAGCACATCCTTCCATCCTCAGACTGATGGTCAGTCGGAAAGGACGATCCAGGTATTGGAGGATATGCTGAGAGCATGTGTGATGGACTTTGGGAGTTATTGGGACCAGTTTCTACCATTGTGCGAATTCTGGTACAACAATAGCTACCACTCTAGTATTGAAATGGCACCATTCGAGGCATTGTATGGGAGTAACTGCAGATCATCGGTTGGGTGGTTTGAGAAAGACGATGTAAAGCCTCTAGGCGTAGACTTAGTGAAGGAAGTGCAGGAAAAGGTAAGGGGCATTCAGACCAAGTTGCTGGCTGCTCAAAGCAGGCAGAAGGAGTATGTTGATAGCAAGGTCCGGGACAAGGACTTTCAGGCTGGTGAACAGGTATTATTGAAGGTGTCACCAATGAAAGGGGTTATGCGGTTTGGTAAGAAGGGCAAGCTTAGCCCTCGGTTCATCGGTCCATTTGAAGTTCTTGAAATTGTGGGGCCAGTGGCTTACAAGTTAGCACTGCCACCTAGTTTGTCGAGCATCCATCCAGTATTCCATGTATCCATGCTTAAGCGATACCATGGGGATGGAGATTATATCATCAAGTGGGATGAAGTACTTTTTGATAAGGACCTTTATTATGAAGAAGAACCGGTTTTGATTCTTGCTCGGGATGTCCGGAGGTTGAGAACAAAGGTGATTGACATGGTAAAGGTTCAGTGGAAGCATCTCCGATTGAGGAAGCCACTTGAGAAACCAAGAAGGGCATGCGGGACAAGTACCCTCAACTATTTGAGGACTCAGGTACTACACTTCCCTATTTTTATTTCTGTAATTTTGAGTTTGATCGTTCGGGGATGAATGATGGGGAAATTGGTATCTATTATAATGACCGGGTCCGTTGTTATGGGTAGTCCAATCGTGCAAAGTTTTAGAGTTAGAAAACTCCGGGTTTGGGATTTTGAAATTTTGGGCTAGGCTAGCCTCGACCAATTTTGGAGCGAGGTGGAGTCTAGAGAAATTCGGGTAAGGATTGCTTTATGTGTCTTGCGTTAAGCTAGACTTCCAAGTAGAAAAGACATAAAGGAGTCCAGGGGACTTTTCAGAATCGAATTTGGGTAAGTAGAACTCCCAGAATCGCGTTTGACGTGAAGGGGTTATTTTGGATCATCGGGGGAAACAAGTGTGTTGTAAAATAGCCAAAACTGGGAGATTTACAGATATTGTATCCGTGATGAGCGCAACCGTCCACAGTAGCGGCCTCCGCTATAGCGGTGGAAAATACCGCTATAGCGGTGGTCAAGGCAGTCAACACCGCTTAAGTCCGCTATAGCGGGCCGACGGGATTTTAATGCAGAAAAATTCTCCAAAACATTCAGTTTTCAAAATTTCATTTTGGGAGAAGGGCTAGGCAATTCCAGGCGATTTTCCTCCTTTATCCTTCGATTTTCTTCCCTAAGATAAGGTTTTTACTCCCCAATCTTTGTACTACGTTTCCTATGCGGTAGAATTGCTAGGAGGGAACTTGGGGAAAGGTTGGAATAACCTAGGAATGGTAGAATCCAAGGAAGGAAGAGGATTCCAAGCATGAATGTTCTTGGGCATTGTTAAAAGTATGTTATCATGATCATAGGTTGTTAAATTCTCTAGTTTTATCCGTAAAAATGATAGAAGTATGTGAATTAACGGTAGAAAATCCCGGGAAAAGGATGGGATGATCATGGGTGGCCTAAGGTTTGGGGATTTGGTGTAATCCGGGTATTGTGTAGGCCTTGTATGTTAATTGTATGTACTTGTGTGTTATTTTAGACCAAGAACGAGAAAGGAATCTGGAACACGGGAAAGCTCGGGTTGAATAGAGCTTGGCTCATTTCAAGGTAGGTGATGGCTTATGATTTCTGTGAATGTTGTATATTCTTGTACTCATATCTAAGTGCTTGTATGAATTACATTGCTTAGGGGAGTTGTGTAGAATGTCTAAGGTTCTTTCTATTACAGTCTGTGATTGAAGGGTGTTGCTTGTTGGTTTACAAGTTGTTTGATCATCTATTTGACTGTGAGTTGTTGACATTCGGTTGGCTCGGGTACCACGCCTGGTACGAGTATAACAAATGGTTGGCACGGGTACCACACCTGGTACGGGTATACTAACGGTTGGCTCGGGTACCACGCCTGGTATGGGTATACTAACGGTTGGCTAGGGTACCACGCCTGGTACGGGTTTACTTTTTTTGCATCAATGCATTTTTATCGTTGTGTTGCATTGATTGATATTGGTTCCGTGAGTGGACCGGGCTGATTATTGAAATGTGTTATTGGTTTTGGTGGTCCTTGAGTGGCCAAAAATTTCTGTATAACTGTTGTGTTGGTCTTCGTTTAGGCCGGGTTGTTAATTGATATTTTGTGTTGTCTAGAGGGGATCCCAGGGTGGGTCCGGGCTAGATGAGAAGGTATAGTTATTCGTATATGGTTGTGGCTTAGAGTATCGGTGGTGAATTTCATGTTGGAACAAGCTAAGTAGAGACTTGTAATCTAAGTGTGTCTGTTAATATTGTTGCATGTCTTCCATACCTTTTACTTGATATTGTCGTACTATTTATACACTATTTATCTGAAAACTGGTTGATGATGCTACCAGTACACAGTGGTGGTATACTGATACTGCACTTGCTTTCCTTTTGGTGAGCACATGAAATCTTTCAGCGGCTGAGACGCGACATCATCTATAGCACCGGCGATTTCTGACTTCTAGGGTGAGCTTCTTGATCAAGCTACCTTGGATTTATCTCTAGAGTTTAGCCCACTTGATTTCAGGTTTAAAACTACTTCTGTATTTCTTTTGGGGTTGCATCCCCGTATTCTAGATATTGGTAGTAATGTTTGGTACTGCGACTTTCAGTTTCTAGGGAAATTTTCCGCAGGATGATATTAATGCTATAGTTCTTACTTATTAAATTGCTAGTTTACTTCTGTTTTGCTGGTTTTAGGCTGTTAGTCTAGGCAAAGGGTTGAACTCTATTGGTTCGCTCATCCGGGGGTTGGGTGGTGCCACTCACGATGATCTGGGTCGTGACAGTTATTGATTATCATGTTTATAAATCAATAATCAATAAACAAAATCAATAATATATAAAGTCTAGGCATAAGTTCTTTTTTTCTCAACCTTTATTTTTTTTATTTTTTTTTTCTCAACCTTTATTTTTTTTTCTTTTTTTTTCTCTTTTTCTTTTTTTCTCAACTTTTTTTTCTCAACTTTTATTTTTTTCCCTCTCTTTTCTTTTTTTAATCTTTATTTTTTCCTTTCTCTTTTTTTTTTTTTTTTTTTTTTTTCTTAACCTCTATTATTTTTTGCTAATGAACAAAAAGTTGGATAATCCGCAAAGAGGGTCTTCTTTCTTTGAAATTGAAGTAAACTTAAGGGCGTGCTTTGTTGTTTGGGAGTCCTTTGGAACAAGTCTTGCTTTTAAGGCAAATGTTATAGAACATCTCATAAATCAAGACACAATGAGGTAGTGCCATGTCTTGCTCGTGGGGCATAACTTGTTGTTTGGAAATTCTTGAACTATGTTTTGCCTCTAAGGCAAGAGTTATAGAGAATCTCATAAATTAAGACACAATGAAGTAGTGTTAACTCTTGCCCATGGGGCATAACTTATTTTTTGGGAGGCCCTTGGGCTTAGTCTTGCCTCTAAGGCAAACATTATAGAGCATTTCATGATCAAGACACAATGTGCTAGTGTCCACTCTTGCCAATGAGACGTAACTTGTTGTTTGAAAGTCTTTGAGCTAAGTCTTGCCTCTAAGGCAAGAGTTATAGAGCATCGCATAAATCAAGGCACAATGTGGTAGTGTCAACTCTTGCCCAATGGGCGTAACTTGTTATTTGGAAGTTCTTGGGCTAAGTCTTGCCTCTTAGGCAAGCGTTATAGAGCATCTCATAAATCAAACACAATGTGGTAGTGTCAACTCTTGCCCATGGGGAGTAACTTGTTGTTTGAAAGTCCTTGGACTAAGTCTTGTCTCTAAGGCAAGAGTTATAAAATGTCTCATAAATCAAGACACAATAAGGTAGTGTCAAGTCTTGCTCGTGGGGCATAACTTGTTGTTTGAAAATCCTTGAGCTAAGTCTTGCCTCTAAGGCAAGAGTTATAGAGTATCTCATAAATTAAGACACAATGAAGTAGTGTGAACTCTTGCCCATGGAGCGTAACTTGTATTTTTTGAGAGGTCCTTGGGCTAAGTCTTGCCTCTGAGGCAAGTGTTATAAAACATCTCATAAATCAAGACACAATATACTAGTGTCAAGTCTTGCTCATGGGGCGTAATTTATTGTTTGAAAGTCCTTGGGCTAAGTCTTGCCTCTAAAGCAAGAGTTATAGAACATCTCATAAAAAATAAAGGTCGACAAAAATGATTAAAAAAAAGAAAAAAGAAAAAAGAAAAAAAAGAAGTTGAGAGAAAAAAAAGGAAAAAACCGAAGAAAAAAAAGAAAAAACAAAAAATAAACGAAAAATAAAGGTTGAGAAAAATAAAAAAAAGGAGGAAAAAAATTGAATTGAGAGGAGAAAAGGAAAAAAAAAGATTAAGAAAAAAGAAAAAAAACGTAAAAGAAAGAATAAAACAAAAAATAAAAGAAAAATAAAAATTGAGAAAAAAAGAAAAAAAGGATAAAAGAAAAAATAAAAATAAAAAAGAGAAAAAGAAATAAATATAAAAGTTGAGAGGCAAATGAGCATTGAAAGTTGTTTAAAAATATTTGAGGTATACAGTGGCAAAAAGGTAGTTGTTCTATACATAAAATCAAGGAAGACTTTTTTTGTAAGACCTTTCTTATGGAGGGCAAAAATGCAAAGCCACTCCATTTAAGGAGTATTTGTGTTGTTGTCCCGTATATCAATATATTAAATCTGGGTAGTGAACCTAGGGGTGTCAAATGGGCGGGTTGGGCGGAAATTAGAATGATTTAAATGGGTTGAATTATAATTGAGTTGGGTTATGACCCGCCCAAATTTACTTTGGGTTGAATTGGGTTGGGTTAAATTGGGCTAAAAATTGGGTTGAGCCATGACCCGCCCAATTTGACCCGTTTAATCTAATCAATACTACTACTTATATTAACATATTTTTGTACTTTGATAAACCCCCCCGGGGGTTGTACTTTGGTAACCCCCACCCCACACCCCACCCCCCACCCCCCTTCAAAATCCAAGTTTTATTTTAAAAAAATATTAAAAAAAAAGTAATATTTTTGTTACCCCTATCCCCCCTCAACCCACCCACCCTAGCCCCGGCCCCCTACCCCCACCACCTCCACCCCACCCAAAACTCAATTTTTTTAATTTTTATTTTAAAAAAAAATAAAAAAAGTAATATTTTTGGTACTCCACCACCCCACCCCCATCCCCCTACCCCACAAAACTTCACCTACCCAATATTATTTTTTTAAAAAAATTAAAAAGTAATATTTTTGTAGCATTTCCCCCGTCCCCCCCCCACCCCAAATCCCTACCCCCCCACCTCACCCCACCCAAAACTCAATTTTTTAATTTTTATATTTTAAAAAAAGTAATATTTTTGGTACCCCCACCCAGCCCCCTCCCCACCCCCACCACTTCCACCCCACCCAAAATTCAATTTTTTAATTTTTATTTTTAAAAAAAATTAAAAAAAGTAATATTTTTGGTAACTCCCTCCCACCACCCCTCAGCCCCCCAAACCTACCCCTTAGAAAAATATTTTCTACTCTCTAATCAAAAATAAAAAAATATTTTTTTAAAATGTGTTCTCACTCATCAATCAAATAGTAGAAAATATTTTCCGAAAAAGAAGCGGGTTGAAATTGAGATATAATTGGGCTCAACTCAAGATTATTTTAAATGGTTGAACTCAAGGGTTTTGAAAGTTGCACCCGCAATATCAAAAATATCATGAACCCAACTCATAAGAATTCCTGGGCGGGTCTTGGGGGGGTTTATGTGTTATTGGGTTCATTTTGACACCCCTAAGTGAACCTGTGTCGCAGCCCTGGAACGACGTTAGATAAAGAGCTTGAGAAGTTAAGCTTCAGTAATAGCAAATATTAGTAGATCTTTTTCAGAAATTTAAACTCCCTATTACAAATGACGATGTGATTGTTTATAGTAAAATCCTATGGATTTTCCTCCGTCAATCATGCCCCATAAGATCTCTACTAATCACGATATCCTTAGTTGCGTAATGAATAGCGATAACCTTGGCATCTTCAATGATAGACGAACCTACAAGCTTATCTCATCATTATCTCGTTCAGCTGCAGTTTGATGTCCGTGTCGTGTCTTTGGAGCTAGATGATCCTTATCGACATAATTTTGGTTAGGATGGTATCAACTTCAGATCTTTCATGAACAGGGTTTCCCTTACCCGTCTTATCCCAAAGATGTAATTCAACGCTATCGTTGTTGGGATGCTTTGACCGATTATTCCTGTCATGCATCACTACAACATTCTTCCATCTACCAAAAACTATTTTCACCCTATACAAGTAATTCCCCCCACTTTTTGGTTACCAGTTGACTTGAACCGAGAAGTGGAAGGGTTTTTCAATTCCTTGGTGGGAAAGCAAGTGAAACATCATTTGACACAATCCCTTCACATTTAATGTACCATCCATGCGTTTTCTCGCGATTTTTTCAAAACCATTCTCGTTCGAGGTGATGATATATTTTCACCTTTCCATAATCTATTTAAACAACTTCACCATTTCTTCTCCTGTTACATCTTTCAAACTTGAAATCACATCTTCTTCCCCGCACCCTCTTGTTTTCTTGACCCTCATCAAAATTTCATCAAAAAAATACCTCTTTCTTTCAACCACTTCTTTCCTAAACATCATGTCTTCCCCTTTTTCTACCAAAATTCACCCCCCGTTGATCAGGGGAAGTCACTGACTCTTCCTGACTCTACCAGCAGTGCTCCAGCAAAATCGAAGAAAAAAATTTGAAAAAGGTGATGTCTCGTATCCCATCATAGACATGATCCTACTGAACCAGTTATCTTTCAGTAAAGACTTGCAAGCATGGACCCTATCGATTAAGCAGATTGGCGGTTGCGATAAGTTGGCCAGAGAGTATGCCTCCACGATTAGAAACTCTCACCTACCCCTTTTTATTTTGGATTGTAGATGAAAGGTGTATGTCTGGATCGAGGCTCTAGGGTACGATCGAGAGGGTAACATTTATGAGGTTGAACCACTTGTATATATAGATGTACCCTTTCACTCTCTAGTTTGGTGATTTTAAAATCAATTCCATCATACTTGAATTCTACAAAGCATATCAATTATGTTTGCCCCAGGTCGGTACGACCATCTAGAGAGCAGTGGTGTCCCTTCGATATCTGGTTGAGGAGGCCAGCTTACAGTTCACCCTTGCATATTTAATCCTTCTTTGCTCTCCACAACTCTTTCCTAGGGGAGTTAACTTAACCCATCGAGGAGCAAGATCCCTCATCTTCATCATAGATGATGATCATTATAGCGGCTGAATGGAAAGGTTTCTCGTTGTGCCCAGTATGGATATAATTTTGGATACTAGTATTCCAGAAGCATGGAACTATGCCCATAAGTGTTTACTTATCTACGACCTCTACTTTCCCTCATTATTTCTTCTAACCCAGTCATAAGTTTCCTATTCAACGGCTGTTTGAAAACCAACCAGGGATTTGAACATCACCGATTAGGTTCAGGGTATCTTGAACATTTTAAGCACGGGGAAGAAAACTTGGAAAGAAATTTCCAAGGCCAAGGGTTGGAAAGGCAAGAACTAAGGTATGATCCTTTATTCCTTATGCGCTATCTTTACCTTTTCCACCCTTCTAACTTGTGAGCCAAATTAGATTTTCCGAAGGGCTCCTCGACCCTCCAGACATATAAGGTGTCGCCTGACCGAGTGAAAGATCAGAGAATGGTCTTCTAGGACCTTGAATGTAAGAGGCTTCGTGATAAGGCTATGGAACGATAAATCCTCTGAGCTTTTTAAGCCCCCAACTCAAAGCTAAAAGGGAATATAAGGATGCTTCTGTAGGCAACAGGGGAGAAGCTCGCGAGCCTACTCCTTAATATGAATGCTTCCCTCTGAATATGATGAACCTCGATAGTGATGAGGGTGATAAAGAATAGGTTCCCTTCTAGGAGAGGACTTCAAGTTCTCGAGCTAAAATTCCTGATAAAGCTTCACGATTTTTGTTGAGTCTAATATTGCGGAGTAGGCTGATTTACTACACTGGGCCCCATTTGTACCCCTGGAGTCATGGAAGACTCATTAAATAACAACCATTATCAATTCTCCACATTTTCATCTATTGGTGCTCCTTCGTCTCCCTCCATTACCACTCCTGGGCGAACCCTAGCTAGCTAGTCTCGATGCACATTCGATTCTTTTGGACTGGTCGACACTTTTCTTGCATCAATCTCGAATCCTACCAATAAGTGTTCCATTAACCTCATAATCCCTAAGGAGACTAACCTTCTCTCTAAGCCCGTCGGAGTGGTGAATTCTATGAAGGCCTTAGTAATCGATAAGGACTAAAGAAAGATGAATGTGGTGTCATCTAAATGCCTCTTCAATGAAGTCATTCATGCCAGTGCTCAGTTGAGTGCATCCCACTTCTTTTATTAATTGTGTATTTGAGTTTTACTTTGTCTTCATAACTTACTTTTATTTCATTTCCCATAGGCCAACACTTTGATGATGGAGGACTCCATAAAATGGTAGGGGAAAAGGCTAATCTGAGAATCGAGTTGGAGTTGCTAGAGAACACATCCCATTTTTGGAGTTCAATTTGCTCTGATTGAGGCCCTGGAGGATAAGCATGCCTAGGTGGAGCAAGAAAAATAGGTGTATAGACAAAAGACAAGCCAACTAAACAATGAGCTGCTTGTCCTAAAGAGTTAACATACTACTCACCTGAATACTCTCGATACTTTATAGGTTTTTTTGGGAATTCAAACCTTAAGACAATTTTGGTTTCTTTTAATTTAGTAGGCCTTTGATATCCTATCTGGTAGAGAACAAAATCATTAGGTCGTAAACCTTTCTTTTGTTAAGGGTTTTCATTAATTAGGCCCGAGAATAAAACATCCGAGAACCTTTTTGATCGAGAATAAAACCATTCAATCTTAAGCCTTTTATTTTGTGAAGGCTTTCATAAGTGAGTTCTGGAAATGAATCATCCAAAAATGCTGATGACTGAGAATAAAAGCATTCGGTCTTAAGCCTTTTATTTTGTGAAGGCTTTAAGAAGAGAGACCTGGGAATGAATCATATAAAAACCCTCATGATTGAGAATAGAAGCACTCAGTTTTAAAACTTTTCTTTTGTGAAGACTTTTATGAAAAGGATCCTTATATGATATTATATTTCTGGGGCTTATGAAGAGAACTTCTCTTGTTCCTTTGGACATAGTTATTCGGACTCATGATCTTTATTTGCTTCCTGATATGTTAAAACATCCAGATAAGTCAAAAAAGATTTCCAATCATACATAAGAATGGAAAGGAGATTTGAACTTTGCTTTATTTCATTCCTTTAATGCAAGCTATTACAAGAAATAGGAAGAGAATTACATTACAGAAAATTATGTCCGTGTTGACATCCATTATGTGTAACTGATTTTATTGTAAAAATTCTATGATCGTGTTGACATCTTTTGTGTCTATCCAGTTCTTTTGCTCCTTCCAGTGTCTTGGTTGCGACAATCTGTAGTGATTTCTAGAGCCTAGTCACGGCGGTACCCAGTGTATTCAGGAGCCTAATTACGACATTCACATCAGCCCTTGGTGTTTGTAGGTCCTCCTTCTCCTCTGCTGGTACCTGACTTAGTTATATTTTGTTGTGCCCAAAGTATACCAAGAAATTCCTCGAGCCACCTACCTTTGGCTTTTTATAACCTCTTTTTCATGCTCTATATAAGTACCTTTTTTGTGAACTCCACCTACCCATTTGCACTTGGGTGATACGGGGATAGAAGCAATCCTTATAATCTTCAAGTCTTAATTGAAGTTGGTCACTTTGGAACTAATGAACTGAGGTTTGTTGTCACAAGTAATCTCCCTCGAGATGCCAAATCAGCATATTATATGTTCTCAAATAAATTCCATTACTTCTAGCTCTCAGATTTTCTTGAAAGCACATGCTTCAACCCATTTAGAAAAGTAACCAGTCATACTCAAAGGAAATTTTACCTAGCGTAGTGTTTTGGGTAAAGGTATGACTATATCCATTCCCCACTTTATAACGACCATATTGGAGAAATTACTAGATGTAGAAATTCTGCCAGTTGATGCATAATGTTGGCATTTGTCGCATTTTTGAACAAATATTTTGCGTCCTGCTCCATCCGGGGCCAATAGTATCTGACCCTTGTAATTTTATGTACTAGTAGGTTAGTTCTGGAATGGTTTCCGCAAATGCCTTCCTGTATTACACTCATAACATAGTCAATTTCTCGGGACCCAAACACCTAGCTAAAGATCTGTGAAAGGATCTCTAGTACAATTGCCTATTCACCAAGCAGTATCGTACGACCTTCATCCAAAGTGCTCGTGATGCCTTTGCATCTTCTAAAAACTTTCCATCCTACAAGTAGTAGAGGATTTCATTATACCTATCCCAAATAAAATTAGTAGAATTTACCTCATTGTAACTTGTATCCAGAGCAGAGTGCATCAAGTGCACCAATCATGCTAGAATTTAATTCCTTTGCATCTGCCAAGGATCCCAAATTTTCCAAAGTATCAGCCTCATTATTCACTTATTGAGGTATTTGTGTCATTGTCCGTTCCTTAAAATGTGAAACCAAAGCTCGGATCTTGTCCAAGTACTTCTGCATCTGCTCCTCTTTGTCCTCATAGACGCCATGGATTTGGTTAACCACTAACTGTGAATCACACTTGATAGAGATTGTCTTAGCTTGAATCATACCTGATAGTGATTGCCTCAGCCTCAAGTCCCCCCAACTAGTTTGTGACCTACAATCACAGCCTCTTACTCGGCTTCATTATTAGACATCAAAAAACAACTTATGGATTGTCTTAACATTTCTTCCAATGGAGTGTTAATAACTATGCCCAACCCTGTAACACCCTCGATGTTCAAGGTTATCTTACCTCATATGTTAAAGGCTTACGAGCCTAACTTTGAGAATATTATCAACACCGCACATGTTCAGAAATATTTGATTCAAATTAGAATTTGATAAAAATTTATATATATTTTACCATGAACTTATGCAATACCTGAATATATATGTAATGAGATAAAAATATCTATGATGTGTCACCTCCATATGGTGGAGTAGGAGGCAAGGGAGCAACATTTATTTTCATAAAATAGGTGATATTATTTCATGTCCAAAGACTTAGACATATTATATTATATTAATTGTTATAACGTTTATCCATTTGATTGCTGATAATTCTCAACACTCTCCAATAGGAAGTGGTAGCGATCGTCAAATTAAAATAAATTTATATTCCGGATGAGTGTTGGGGTTGATCCCGTAGAGAGTGGATATGATGATTCGCCAAAAGACTGTCGAATAGTATTCACCAAGAGAATAGATGCTCAACAACTTAAAGTAAAAAATTGGGGGGAAACAAGGAAAGGAGAATTAACAATATCACAATTTGATCTAGAAAGCAACGTAAACAAGAGATTTGTATTCAAATGAGAAGGAGACTAGGGGTATGTTTCATATGGGACTCAAACAGGGATTAGGGTACTTGCTTAATTATGCAAATTCTCAATAAACAATATGGGTAGCATTGGTTTTAGTCATGTTTGTCAATCTCTCGATCTTCGAAACATATATCCAATGGTCTCTACTCAAGCACCATGGTTTCAACACAAACCAACCTATTCAAGCTTGGAGAAGTCATACTATTTCTAGCTTAGACTCTTAGATGAGAGTTTCCATCGATTAAGCTATTTCTAGCCTCAATTTAAGGTGAAAACCTTAAACTCCCACTATTGAATTCCTTTCAAATTATGAACCCCTCTTTCAATCAAGAACACAATTAAGTAAATTCAACTAATGTTTGCAACCATCAATTTTAGCATTAAAACTTGAAGAATTCAATTGACCCATGTCTATTTATCAATTATAAACACAATTAAGCAAGACCCATACCCAAATTCAAATACCCATCATAAATATACCCCTAGACAAGGAAATTAGCTACTCATGCTTAGGAAATAAGAGATTATACCAATTGGGTAATTCAAATTTCCATTCATAGTTAAGCCAATATCCAAATCCAAGCTCGATTTGGTACAAAAATGGTGAATTCTCAAGGTAGAAGATGAAGAGAATAAAGTACACTCTCTATTTTCCTTGGGAAACTGTATGCTCTAAACTATTCAATAATGTGTAAAAATTATCAGGTACACTACCCAAATTAGATTTTAGAAGCTTTCCAAAACGTCACTTGAAAGTTGACAAAAATGCCCCTCGGGCATGGTGCGATGCAATGTGCGACACAACGTGCTGTCGCACCACACATTGTGCGCGTCACACTTTGCTCTTCTTTTTGACCAGTGATTTCAATAGCTATTGGGTGACGTGCAGAGAGAGGTGCGGACCGCACATGGTATTGTGCACATTGCACGGTGGCCGCACCTCTCGATAGATTCTTCTTCTCTTTCAGACACCTTCACAGTTCAACTCTTTTTAAGCTCGTTGGGTCCAATTCCTTTGTTTTCTACTTTTGAACAAGAGTACCCACAATTGCATCAATAAAAGCAATAATTACCTCTAATACTCATCAAAACATGACAATAATTCATGAATAAAGGCTAAATAAGTTGGTAGATTACCAACTTATCAAACTCCCAAACTTAAACTATTGCTTGTCCTCAAGCAAGATACTCATAAAATAAGGAATGAATTATGATCTAAAACACACAGGGTGCACACATGATTAACCTAAAATCTACAACTAAGAAAATAATAAACAAAAAGACTCAACTACAATGCTCATCTCAATTTGGACCACCACATTCACAAGGTAATTTCTCATTTCAAAACATTTTACAAAAATGACTTTATTTCTCATTCAAATCAAGGGAATTTGTCATTCAAAATAAGATATTCAAGCTTCTCAAGTCATTGGCATGGACTTCAAGGTTTACCATACAACTTGTCTTATTCATTCCTCTCAATTGAAATCAAGACTTCATCACTCCTTTCAAGTGTGCGATGCCACTCACCACAAGAGAGAATCCCACTCACAATCATGCATTTCACAAGACAAAGTGACTATAAGAGAACCAAAAGACTCTCACTCTCTCAAAGAAATTTGAGTGCACATGCATTGAACCATATGCTTTCTCTTTATGTAATTCGCCACTAATGTAGAGTTACCAAGCTCGAAATCACTAAGGACTTGTGGGTTACGATGTTGGCTAGGGTTAAGGCGAGGATTGAATTTGGATCAAGTGACTAAGCCTCCCTAACGCTCTTTGTGATCATTCAAACACCGCTCACATTTTCAAACAATAACTTCACCTTCTTTCTCCCTCTCACAATCCCAAGGTTCCCCTTCAACTTGATCATTCAACTTCCCTTATCACCTTTTATTGGTAGCACCAATTCCTTTTTTTCTTTCCACATTGGTGCATGCACCCCCAAACTTAGGCTTTTACCTATGTTATCATTTCAATCCCCTCCAAACTTAGGATTTTAGCCTATGTTTCACATTCGAGCCATTAAGGAGGATGGGTATAAAAATTTAGGTTCCAAAAAGGGTCAAGGTGTCAAACGAGGTATCAAGGAAAAGTCACAAGCTCAAAGGGGCTTACTAGGATCAATGTAAGAAAAGTCAATTTGGGTAAAGTGGCTATTCAAAAATAGCCTAAGGTAATCTTCCAAGCTCAGT
Organism: Jaltomata sinuosa; assembly: GCA_003996215.1. NCBI lineage: Eukaryota > Viridiplantae > Streptophyta > Magnoliopsida > Solanales > Solanaceae > Jaltomata > Jaltomata sinuosa. Next base: position 20,061 of record QJPP01000079.1, read on the forward strand.
TTCCTTTAGAATTTTTCCTTGAATCATATTCGGGGTAAGTTATAGATAACACATGCACATTAGAATTAAGTATAGCCTTACCACATAAGGCATCATAACACAAGAATTTTCACAACGAGTCTCAAAACCAATTAGGACAAATGAATTTTGACAAGCTATTCCGAGTTCTTTACACACTCAATTGTGAATCTATCAAGCCAAACAGGGAGTGTGCAAGTAATGATAAGAGAATGCTTTACCCAAAATCATTTTCCCTGTTTCCTTTAATTTTCAAAAACTTCTTGCCAAGAAAGAATTTTGGTGGGTCTATTTCGAGACAAGCAAAACATTTAAACTAAAACTTAGCATTTTCTCGTAAGAAAGTCACCTCTTAATCTATCATAGGAAAATACCAATCCGGTTTGATACAAAAATAAACAAAAGAAAGAAAGAAAACAAAAATAAAAATAAAAGAAATAATTTACTCCTTGAGAAAGAACCATGGTATCAAGAAAACCCTCGGAGTTTATTCACTACTCTACTATTAACAAGGCGATGAAAATTTAAAAACACTGCATGATTCATTTGAAATCGAGCCTTGGCATAGGCACTAAGTACGTTTGCAAAGCACAGGTGATGAAACAATGAATCGTGTAGGACCAACCTGGCGATATCACAAAATCATCAACAATAATAAAGCATCAAGCCCAGAAAGGACACAGTTAAAGCACTAACAACAAAATGAACAAAATAAAAGGCCTGGCAAGGGAAATATCACAATCATCTAACACGTGCCCGACAGGGGCCAAATAAAATATCTAGTAGGGAAATAAACATATCACGGCCCGATAAGGGTAATAAAAAGAAATATCTCCAAGCCCAACACGGGAAACCAATAACAATAACCCATAATACACTACCTACCCTATATAAATAAAGTATTGCCCTTAATGCTTAAGCTCAACATGTAAGGAAAAGGTGCAAAAACTCCCTGTAAGGCTACTACTCATCATTTGCCTGCTCTGCTGCCGCTGAACTGGAACCTGCACCACCCTTTCGGGAGTGCATAGTGAGCTAGGACTCTATAAGCACCTTCTAGAGTGATGGATCCTCATCATCAGCCAACTCCTCTTCATCATCCTCGTAGGCAGCGAACAAGTCATCCACGGGATTGAGAGTGTGACGGGACTAAGTCATGGCCTCATTCAAGGCACTCAAGTCAGCATCATCAACCAGGGCCTTCCTTTTTGCCTTGTCAAAATCCTTTTGGATCTCCTTCACGGCACCCTCAATGACATCCACCCTCTGGCATAGATTGCTCACGCTATTCATCACCTCTTTCATGGCTTTCTTGTTAGCCTTCTAAATCAGATCGGGTAGCTTATCAGCTAAGTCAGTCCACTGCCTATCATAAGAATAGGTTACGTCAACCATCTTTTGGAGGCCCTCCTTGGTCAAAGTTGATAAAGACTGTGGGGGTCCATGAGGTGTAACAGCTGTAGGATTTCCCTACACTGCGAGAGTAGGTGCTTCTGAAGCTGATCTAGAAGTTGAGGAAGCAGTAGGCTCAACATCAGAATCTCCAACCTCAATAGCCTCCAAGGGATGCTTTCTGTGCTTCTTAAACCTAGGAGCATCCATGTCTATTTTCTTGTTGAGGTCAAGAACACCTGTGGCATTGGTAGGACTGTCACAGTCGAAGTATGGAATTCCAGCCCTTGCACAAATCTTGCTAATGAGGATCGGATAGGGGAATGAGTCACCACCCCTATAGGCTTTTCTTTTTATCACCACTGCTACTATCTCTCCAAAGTTCACATGATCCCACGCCATGATAAAAGCTACTAGAATGACCCCCTCCTAGGTAACCTTTTGATCATTTTGAGAGGGCATGAACCTGGAGCAGACAAAGTCATACTAAAGTTGGGCCTCGAAGTACAGAGCCCGCCTTAGGATATTTCCCCCCATGGTGTCCCATAAGGGAGTCCCATGAGCAATGACAGTGTCAGACTAGGCAAGGGGCTTATTCTCAACAAACAACTTGACTCGAAGCTCCGGTGCAGGCTCAATTCTGGTCGGACCCTAATAGATGGCATTGATGGCATCGGGTGTGATGTGGATTTCCTTGCCCTGAACAGTATGGAGTCCAAACAAGGAAAGTCCTCCACATTGCCCTTGTACCCCTTAGAATCCTTCTTGGCTTGATAGGAGGCAAAGAATTCCTGAACCACCTCCTTATAGTAATATCTAGGTACCTCTTAGAATGGGTAGCACCAATGGTTCATGATCTGTTGGGGTATATTGGGTATATCATCCTCTGCCAAGTTAAAGCTCTGCTCTCTGTTGAAGGTTCTTTTCTTATCTCGATCATAGATGGCCTTCATACCTTTAACCCCGAAACAAATCCTGTCCTTCTTCGCGACTTGAACATGGGGAGGTGTTGTGGCAGTAGCTGGGGATTTCTTTTTGCCCTTGGAGGTAGAAGTAGAGGTGGGAGGAGATGTTTGCCTCCTTGAGTTCTGCCCAGTGTTTACCCTGCTAGAAGGCATAGTCTGTATGTGGAGATTATGAGTATTCAAAGTAAAAGCAAAATCTTTTTGACTTTTTGAAATATGTAAAAGAAGAAAAGCTAAAAGAAGTTATCTAACTAAAAAGATATGGAATACATAAGAGAAGAAAAACACATCAGGTGCCTGATGGCTTGTGTGATTCACGTGCGGACCACACCCGGAGAAGTGCGCATCATACATGGTGTTGCACAAGCTAACATAAACTTGTGTTGTTTTATCTGTAGTGTGCAAAAGCTGGTCCAATTTGCACTAGCCGATGTGCGCATCGCATGGTGTTTTTCCCCTTAACCCAGTGAACTGGCAATATGTAACATCAAGGTGCGGTGTTGTAATGACCATTCCGATCATTTTAGCATTTATGCCTTCTTTGTATTATTAGAGCCTTTCTGTAGTGGCCCCAAGTCATTTATGGCTTGCTGGGACCGGTGGTTTGGTGCCCTGGTTGTTCGTTTGGTCATTATGGCCGTTTGCCTGTTTTAAAGCATAAACTTAGGAATTCATTGACTTTGGTAAAAATATTTAACTAACATGCTCAGAATCAAATTCTGATAGTTTTGTTAGCTCCAGAATGTTGAGTTTGGTCTAGTTAGACCTTTAGTCAAAGCCTGAGAACTTCCAGTGTGGGTTTTGTGTTGGTCTTTCCATGTTAAGGCCATTTGGAGTTGAAAGTGTAACTTTGGTCAGCTTTCGATAATCGAAGCATCAGATTCAAAATCTGATGATTCCATTAGCTCCGGAATGATGTGTTTGGGTTAGGGTAGTGGTTGGTTTGGGTCTCGAGTGAACCAGGCTCATTTTGGCTAGTTGGTCGGTTTTAGTTAGTGTTGACTTGGGTCAACATTCCTCCAAAATGACTTCGTATGGATGTTTCGTCAATTCTGTTGAGTCTAGAACATTGTTTGCACTCTATTAGCGTTTGGGTTTTGAGTATTGGTTTTTAATTGTGCTCGGAATGCCCCATTGAGTTTCTGAAAAGTTGCAGGCTTTTGCTATTGCAGGTGCAGACCTCATACCTTAATTGCAATCGCAATGAGGCACCTGTTTCCTTGTTCTACACAATCATGATATCCCTTGTCATGATCGTAATGAAGCCTTCTCCCCGTTGTTCTTCACGACCGTGTGGCTAGTCCTTGCGATCACGATAGTCTAGCCAATGTGGTTATGAGGACCGTATGAGGTCCAGTCGCGATCGTGATGAAGGACCCCTAGGCAGTATATTAGCTTTGCCATTCATTTTTCCAGCCATTTTGTTCATTCCTCCCAACTTTAAATATCAAAATACTCTCTACAAATTACTCTAATTAGTTCATAGGCTTGGGGAAATCCATTGTTCATCGCAAATTCATGTTCTCCCAATTATTGGTGAGTTCTTCTTCCCCAAAGCTTACTTCTCCATTTATTAAAACTCCATTGTTGACCAATTCCCAAAGCTTGGAAATCACTTGTAGATTCTGTTTCTCCTTGGCTTGCATGTTCGTGGGTTCATGAAACTCACCCTCCTGACATTTTCTCTCGTTGTGGTAAGTGATTCCTTGCCTAATTTCCAGTTTTCATTCCCTAAATTCCCTCCTTGAGTTCTTGTATCATAGGGGATGTTTTAGCTCGAAATTCATGCCTAAATTCATAAATCTTCTAGGCATGTACTCTTGTGATCATGGTGGTCATGTTGTACTCTTTCATTTCCAACCTCGGGTGGTGGGCTCCGCGTGCTCGCTTTTGACCTGAAATTTGACCTAGCTATAATTATAGCACAATGGGTATCATTAGTCTTGTTTTGATGTGTTATTTATGTTTATGATAGTTTGATTATCTTTTGGAGCTTCTTGGAGCGGTTTGGCCTCGGACATCGTCATTCCAGCAGCTTATAACCGGATGATAGGTAGGTTACGGTCTAACTTCTCTAGACTTCTCATATATAGGATAAAATTATACTAATTGGCATCCTTGGGTTGGGTTTATAGCTTGGCACCATATACCTTGACCGCTTTTCCATGTCTGCCTCATTTCTTTTCTTCATTGTGTGTAGTATTCTCTGTAGATTGGTATTATCACCCTTGTGGTCCTGTGTGGCCTTGTTTTGACTCTGGACCATAGAGGGTGGGTTATTCGGGGGTGTCTATGAGTCCCAGACATCATTATCACAATTTTAGGCTGGTTATCTGTGCTATAGAGCATTTGGAGCCTGTGTAGGGCTGATATGTTGATTGTGAGCCGTTGGGCTACTATTTGTAATTGAGCATGACATTTCCATGCATATAAAGGGATTTTTACAATTTTTTACTATGGTTTTGGAGTTTGGACCATTATCACTGGTTTTCTAAACTTTGCATGGCTCTGGGGCCCATTTTTGACTGAAATGACTTTGAAATGGTTAGAAATGACTTTGTGGATCTTCTTGGGGTAAGAAAGGTTAACAAAGAAATTCATCACAATTTTACTACTACTAGGCTCGGCATTGCCGTAGTGCTAGATTGGCATTTTACTAAATTGAGATGATTTTAGACTCGGTCAGTTCGAGCATCTGAGCTATTTTACCATTGTTTTAGACCCAGTCATGTCCGGGCACCCTTGATGGGGTTTTTTACTTGTTTCACTGTTTTAGACCTGGACAGAGTCTAGGCGTGCATATTAGAGATTTGAGCTACTAGTTGGGATCCAGACCCACTCTGGATGAGGTTTTTTCAAGATTGAGATATAGTATATGGTCGAGGACCTCCATAGACCTTGCCGATCCGGGCCAGGGGCTTTGGACTGCGTGCACCAAAAGAGGGGTATATGGCGTAGTAGAGGTATATGGGCAGTGTCCTTCTATGGAACCTACTTTATGGGCCCTTTAGGCGATGAGGGGGGTACATACCGAGTTACTGTTCCATCAGATTTCATCATGCATCATACCATTCATTTGTGTGTTATTCCATTCTTGTCTGCTATTTGCTGAGTGTACGATCCGGTAGTATGGGATGCGGAAGGGTTTGTCTTTACTTTTTTGTGTTCTTGGAGTGTATGGGCGCCCGTGGGATTGTAGGTAGGCTTATTATTGCTTAGTTGAGTTATTATTCCTTACAATGATTTCTTAATACGATTTGGATAGTGGAAGTAGTACTTGTATCTTGACTTGGTTCTTATTCTTTTATTCGAGCATGCTTGTTTCCTATTTTCTCCATCCCTTTTTACTTGAGGTTACCGGTATACCGCCCGTCTTCTGCAAACTTCTTATATATTGTTATTGCGAGGATCCCAGGTGCGTCATTTATTTCTTTCACCTGTGCCTATAATATATATTCTATAGCTATCCATGTACATTGTTTTCTGCTGTCTTCCTTCTGTGCTAGCTTCCATGTACTTCTTCGTTGTATACTGTAACTAAATGTTGCTATTCTGCTCATTACTGCTCTTTTATCTTACATGTGCCCAGTCAGCCAATGATACCTATTGGGTACCTTTTGCTTCACATTTGGTGCTCATACTACACTCTGCATCTTCTGGTGCAGATCCTAGTGTGGGTCCTTGTCGTTAGCTCATGGACACTCGTGTGTGGAGACTTTTGGATCATCCAGACTGAGAGTGAGCTCTTGGCGACCAGAGCTTGACTTTAGTTTATATTTTGTATTTTGTACTCCCTTACTACTCAGAGACATTATGTATATATTATTTTGGATCCCTTTTTGTACTCCTTATATGTAGATTAGGCTCTTATATACTATGATACCAGTTCTTGGGTTGGTTAAGCTTCTTTCATACTCCTGTTGTTACTTTTCTTCTCGTATTACCCTTGCTTCCGCTTATATTACATGTTCTTCCATTAAATTGATAGATAGTAGCCCATTACTAACCTTTCCAGGCTATATGGATTGGTTTGCCTACTGGAAGGGGTTGTAGGTGCCATCATGACTGATAAATTGGATCGTGACAACTTGGTATCAGAGCCTAGGTTCACCAGTATCATCGGTATAGGAGCCAATGTCTAGTAGAGTCATGCAGATCAGGGCAGAGACGTCCGTACTCAATTTTTGAGAGGCTATAGTGACATCTTAGGAAATATGACTCTCTTATTGATTCTGTATCGTGCGTAGTCCTTGAAAGTTTCTTAAAATCTCACTTGTTCCAATTCCTTTTTTCTCAAATGGTTTGCACGAGAGCGTCAGTGTTAGGCAGAGACAAGCTTCCGACTCCAGCACCCTTGGCACAAGCTAGAGGTCGGGGAGGTCATAGGGGTAAGGGTCAAGGATACGCCTGAGCAGCTGCACCTGCTAGAGCTACTAGAGTTGAGATAGAGCCTGAGTATGATTATGAGCCAGGGTTAGTTCATTAGCAGCAACATGTGGACCCAAGGACAACCTACGTACCACCAGCTCCTGTACCAGCTTCAGTATCAGCTCCCGTGTCAGCTTCAGCCCTAGCTCAGTCTTCAGATGTTTGGGGTTTACTATTACAGTTGTTGGTATGATTGGAGAGCGTCCTTATAAGGTGGAACAAGCATCCGCTCAGGGGGGAAGCCCTGGGTGTATCGAGTTCAGGAGCACAGCCTGCTACTGCGGCTCCACGGGATGAGGTTATTCTGATCCCATCAATTGCACAACCTCTTGCTCCTCGCCCAGCTATGACAAAGATGGAGCAGAAGGCGTTGGGTAGATTCTTGAGATTGGCACATCTGAGGTTTGCTGGTACCCCTAGATAGGACCCATATGACTTTATTACTACCTGTGAGGAGATGTTGCATCATTTGGGTTTGTTGGAGACTCAGAGGGTTGGCTATCTACATATCAGCCAGATGGCCCAGTGAAGTTATGGTGGAGGACCTAGGTTGCTTGCAGGCCATCATCGTCACCTTCTTTGACTTGGTTCGAGTCTTATGAGGCCTTTATGGCCAAGTTCTTACCTCAGAGTGACAACGAGCATTGGAGAGAAGATTTTACTAGACTTACTCATGATACTATGACCGTCTCGGAGTATGAGACCTGTTTCCATCAGCTTGCTCCATTTTGGACCATGATTATGCCTACTGAGTTTGACAGAGTCCATAGATTTATTTGGGGGGGGGGGGTTACGGAAAGAGCTTAGAGAGCCTACAGAGATATTGGTTGCTAGTGGTTGGTAATTACAGGCTATTGCAGACTATGCCCATACTGTAGAGGATTCGCATCATCATGACACTGGGGCCAGAGATAAGAGGCCTCGACATCAGGGTAGTTATAGTGGTTCTCATTATAGTGGTAGGGGTTCAGGCTAGTAAGACTGAGGTTATCAGCTGCAGAGACACTAGGGTCAGTCTAGTCGACTAGTTCAAGCTTCCCTTTAGTCTTCTGGTGGTTTCCAGTACGAGCAAGGTCAGAGTAACTAGCAGGGCTACGGGGGTCAGCCATCGAGAGGTACAGATTCTGGGGCATCAGGCCGGGGTGGCCATACGGGTTCAGCTGGTTCATCCTGACAGAGTAGGTTGTCAGGGGCTTGTTATGCTTTTGGTGTTATTGGTCACTTTATGAGAGATTGACCTTAGCGGGGTACAGTTTAGCTTGCTGTTCAGTCGGCTCAGCCTATTCGCTTAGTTCATCTATCGGCTCGAGGAGGTGGTAGCCAGGGTAGAGGTAGTGGCCCACGAGGCAGGACAGGTGGTGGTGATGGAAGTCGGTCAGGTGGTGGTCGTCATCAATTTTATATGGTCCCTGGGAGACCAAAGGCAGAGGCCTCGGATGCTGTGATTACAGGTACGATTTCTATTTGTCGTCGCCCAGCTTTTGCATTATTTGATCCTAGATTCACTTGTTCGTATGTATTTTCCTACTTTATGCCTTGTTTGAGGTTGGCTAGTGAGATATTATCTGTGGCTGTATCTGTTTCGACCCTAGTAGGATATTTCTTAATAGTGGATCAGATTGTGAGGGCTTGCTTGATTTCTGTGGGTGATTTGGAGACTTGGGGTGATATGTTGGTCCTTGATATGGTAGATTTTGACGTGATTCTGGGCATGGATTGGTTATCGCCTCACCATGCGGGTTTTGATTGCTATGCCAAGACCATTACTATAGTCGTGCCTGGCATATCCCCGATTGTGTGGCGGAGTTCTGTCAGCCGCGCATCGTTTGGGATCATCTTTTGTCTTTGAGTTAGAAAGTTGATTTCCTGCGGATGTTTTACTTATCTAGAATATGTCTGAGATGCTAGTGTCGGTCCTTCTTTCTCTATGTCCATTCCTGTGGTTAGAGACTTCCTAGATATGTTCCCTACCGATCTGCCAGGCCTTCCACCTGAGAGAGATATAGACTTTGCTATTGAGTTAGAGCAGGGCACCAGGTCTATTTCCATTTATCCTTATTGTATGGCTCCTGCTGAGTTGAGGAAGCTTAAGGAGCAACTCCAAGACTTGTTAGCTAAGGGGTTCATTAGACCGAGTGTGTTGCCTTGAGGTGCTTTTGTTCTTTTTGTTAAGAAGAAGGATGGGTCGATGCAGATGTGTATTGATTATCGGTAGCTAAATAGGGTTACTGTGAGAAATATGTATCCAATGCCGCGTATAGATGATTTGTTTGATTAGCTTAAGGGTTCAACCATGTTTTCTAAGATAGATTTGAGGTCAGGCTACCACCAGTTAAGGATTAGGGCGGAGGACATCCCTAAGACAGCATTTAGGACACGTTATGGCCACTACGAGTTCCTGGTAATGTCTTTTGGGTTGACTAATGCCCCTGCAGCTTTCATAGACTTGATGCATAGGGTGCTTAGCCCGTATTTGGACTCATTTGTGATCATTTTCATAGATGACATCTTGATATACTCGCGGAGTAGAGAGGGTCATGAGCAGCACTTGAAGATTATACTCCAGACTTTGAGAGATCATCAGCTTTATGCCAAGTTCTCAAAGTGCGAGTTTTGGTTAGAGTCACTTGCATTTCTAGGGCACGTGGTGTCTAAGGATGGGATTAGAGTGGACCTAGGTAAGATTTCAGCGATTCGTGATTATCTTAGAACTACTACTCCTACCAAGGTTTGCAACTTTGTTGGGTCAGAAGGGTACTATAGACAGTTCATAGAGGGGTTTTCTTCCATAGCAGCACCCTTGACTATGCTGACTAGGAAGGATGTTCCATTGCAGTGGTCGGATCAGTGTGAGGATAGTTTTCAGAGGCTTAAGGCCTTGTTGACTTCAGCTCCTGTGTTGACTTTTCTGGTTGAGGGTCAGAGTTTTTTGGTGTGTTGTGATGCTTCTGGGGTTGGTCTTGGTTGTGTACTAATGCAGCAGGGTCATGTGATAGCATATGCATCGAGGCAGCTGAAGGTTCACAAGCGCAACTACCCCACCCATGACTTGGAGTTGGTAGCGGGAGCTTTTGTGCTCAAGATCTAGAGGCACTACTTATATGGAGTTCATTGCAGGATATTCACCGATCACCGTAGTCTTCAATATATTATGAGTCAGCGAGAGCTGAACTCGAGGCAGAGGAGATGGATTGAGTTTTTAAAAGACTACGATTTACTATTCTATACCATCCGGGCAAGGCAAACATGGTAGCGGATGCCATGAGTCAGAAGGCGGCAAGCATGGGTAGCCTAGCTTCACTTTCAGTTTTGAAGCAGTCGTTAGCCTTGGACATCCAGTCATTGGCTAACCATTTGGTTAAGCTCGACTTATTGGATCCCAATAGAATTCTTGCTAGTGTTGAGGTTTGGTCTACCTTGGTTGATCAAATTCAGAGCCATCAGTTTGAGGATCAACGATTGTGTGACCTTCATGACCAGGTTGTTCGAGGTGAGGCTAGCCGGGCTACTCTAGATTTAGATGGGGTTCTGAGGTTTTATAGTCGTGTGTGTGTTCTGAGAGTTGGGGATTTGATTTAGCTGATACTCCGTGAGGCACATTGTTCTAGATATTCTATCCATCCTAGCACAGCCAAGATGTACCGAGACTTGAGATAGCTTTACTGGTGGAGTTGTATGAAGCATGACATAGTGGAGTTTGTATCTCAGTGCTTGAACTGTCAGCAGGTTAAGTTCGGGCACATGAGACCGGGTGGTTTAATGCAGCGACTTCACATACTTGAGTGGAAGTGGGAAGGGATTACTATAGATTTCGTAGATGTTTTGCCTTATACTTCTAGGGGTTTTGACTCTATTTGGGTGATTTTGGATCGGCTGACTAAGTCAGCATATTTCTTGCCGGTTCGGACTTCTTACGGTGCAGAGAGGTTAGCTCAGATTTATATTTGTGAGGTTGTTTGGTTGCACTGGGTCCCAATGTCTATCATTTCAGACTGTGGTACTCAGTTCACATCCCAGTTCTGGAGAGCTATTCAGAGAGATTTGGGTACAGAGGGTCAGCTTAGTACTGCCTTCCACCCTCAGACTGAAAGCCAATCTGACAGGACTATTCAGGTCCTAGAGGACATGCTTCGGGCCTGTGTTATGGACTTTGGAGGTTCTTGGGATCAGTGTTTGCCTTTGGCAGAGTTTGCTTATAATAATAGCTTTCATTATAGCATCGGCATGGAACCTTTTAAGGCATTGTATGGTAGGCATTCTAGAAAGCCAGTTGGTTCGATGGATTAAAGTCCAGGCCACAGGGTACAGATTTACTTTGAGATTCACTGGACAGAGTTAGAGTGATCTAGCATAGACTTTATGCTGCTCAGAGTAAGTAGAAGAGCTACGCTGATCATAGACTTCGTGCCTTGAAGTTTAGTGTTGGTGATTTGGTCTTCCTCCGTGTGTCGCCCATGAAGGGTGTGATGAGGTTTGGTCGACGGGGCAAGCTTAGCCCTAGGTATATCAGGCCGTTTGAGATTCTTTGGAGGGTTGGTAGTGTTGCCTATCAGTTAGCCTTAACTCTGATGTTTTCAGCTATGCACCCTGTGTTTTATAATTCGATGTTGAGACGGTATATAATAGATGAGTCTTATGTGTTGCAGTGGGACTCGGTTCAGTTGGATGAGAGGTTAGCTTATGTTGAGGAGTCGATTGCTATTGTGGCCAGAGATATCAGGAGGTTGAGATCTAGGGAGAATCTGGTTTTGAAGGTTCAGTGGAGGCACCACCCGATTGAGGAGGCTACATAGGAGACCGAGAGAGATGTGAAGGCCCAGTATCCGCAGATGTTTGAGACTTTAGGTACCACTTTCTTCTTGACTTTTGAGGATAAAAGTCCTTTTTAATAGTGGATGATGTAATGACCCTTCCGGTCATTTTAGTTTTTACGCCTTCTTTGTACTGTTAGAGCCTTCCTGTAGTGGCCTCAAGTCATTTATGGCTTGTTGGGACTGGTGGTTTGTTGCCCTGGCCGTTCATTTGGTCGTTATGGCCGTTTGCCTATTTTAGAACTTAAACTTAGGAATTCGTTGACTCTAATCAATATTCTTAGCTAACGTGCTCAGAATCGAATTCTGATAGTTCCATTAGCTCCAGAACATTGAGTTTGGTCTAGTTGGACCTTTAGTCGAGGCCTAAGAACTTCTTTTGTGAGTTTTGTGTTGGTTTTTCTATTTTTAGGCCATTTGGAGTTAAAAATGTACCTTTGGTCAGCTTTCGATGATCGAAGCATCAGATTCAAAATCTGATGATTCCATTAGCTCCAGAATGATGTGTTTGGGTTAGGGTGGTTGTTGGTTTGGGTCTCGGGTGAGCCAGGCTCATTTTGGCTAGTTGGTCAGTTTTAGTTAGTGTTGACTTGGGTCAACATTCCTCCAAAACGACCTCGTATGGAAGTTTCGTCAATTTTGTTGAGTCTGAAAAATTGTTTCCACTCTATTAGAATTATTGGGTTTTGAGTATCGATTTTCGATTGTGCCCGAAATGCCCCGTTGAGTTTCTGAAAAGTTGTAGGCTTTTTCTGTTGTAGGTGCAGGCCTCAGACCTTAATCGCGATTGCGAGCCCCTCTCCTGGCGACCGCGATAAGGCACATATTTCCATGTTCTATGCGATCGTGATATCCCTTGTCGTGACCACGATGAAGCCTTCTCCCATTGTTCTTTGCAACCTTGTGGCTAGTCCTCGCGATCGTGATGGTCTAGCCAGCGTGGTCATCGTGACTGCGTAGGGTCCCTTTGCGATCGCGATGAAGGACCTCTGGGCAGTATATTAGCTTTTCCATTAATTTTTCCAGCCATTTTGTTCATTCTTCCAAACTTTAAACACCAAAATACTCTATACAAATTGCTCTAATTAGTTCATAGGCTTGGGGAAATCCATTGTTCATCGCAAATTTGTGTTCTCCCGATTATTGGTGAGTTCTTCTTCCCCAAAGCTTACTTCTTCTCCATTTATTAAAACTCCATTGTTGACCAATTCTCAAAGCTTGGAAATCACTTGTAGATTCTATTTCTCCTTGGCTTGCATGTTCGTAGGTTCATGGAACTCACCTCCCTGATGTTTTCTCTCGTTGTGGTGAGTGTTTCCTTGCCCAATTTCCGGTTTTCATTCCCTAAATTCCCTCCTTGATTTCTTGCATCGTAGGGTCTGTATTAGCTCAAAATTCATGCCCAAATTCTTAAATCTTTCGGGCATGTACTCTTGTGATCATGGCGGTCATGGTGTACTCTTCCATTTCTGGCCTCGGGTGGTGGGCCCTGCGGGCCTGCTTTTGACCCAAAATTTGACCCAGCTATAATTATAGCACTATGGGTATCATTAGTCTCGTTTTGATATGTTATTTATGTTTATGATAGTTTGATTGTCTTTCGGAGCTTCTTGGAGCAGTTTGGCCAGGACATCGTCGTTCCAGCAGGTTATCGCTGGATGACAGGTAGGTTACGGTCTAACTTCTCTAGACTTCACATATGTAGGATAAAAATTGTACTAATTGACATCCTTGGGTTGGGTTTATAGCTTGGCACCATATACCTTGACCGCTTTTCCATGTCCGCCTCATTTCTTTCCTTCGTTGTGTGTAGTATTCTCCATAGATTGGTATTATCACCCTTATGGTCCTGTGTGACCTTGTTTTGACTCTGGACCATAGAGGGTGGGTTATTCAGGGTGTCCGTGAGTCCTGGACATTGTTATTGCAATTTTAGGTTGGTTATATATGTTGTAGAGCGTTTTGAGCCTGTGCAGGGCCGATAGGTTGATTGTGAGCCATTGGGATGCTATTTATGATTGAGCATGTCATTTCTATGCATATACAGCGATTTTTACCATATTTTACTACGATTGTGGGGCTTTGGGCCATTATCACTAGTTTTCTAAACTTTGCATGGTCTTGGGGTCCTGTTTTCGACTGAAATTACTTTGAAATGGTTGGAAATGACTTTGTGGATCTTCTTGGGGTAAGAAAGGTTAAAAGAGAAATTCATCAAGGTTTTACTACTACTAGACTCGGTAGGGACGTAGTGCTAGATTGACATTTTACTAAATTGAGATGATTTTAGACTCGATCGATATGAGTATTTGAGCTGTTTTACCACTTTTTTAGACCCGGTCATGTCCGGGCACCCTTGACGGAGTTTTGAAACTTATTTCACTGTTTTAGAACTGGATAGAGTCTGGGCGTTCATATTAGAGATTTGAGCTACTAGTTAGGATCCAGACCCACTCCAGACGAGGTTTTTTCGAGATTGAGATATGGTATGTGGTCGAGGCCTCCATGGACCTTGTCGATCTGGGCCAGGGGCTTTGGTCTTCGTGCACCAGAGGAGGGTTATACGGCGTAGTAGAGGTATGCGGGAAGTTTCCTTCCATGGAACCTACCTGCTGGGCCCTTTAGGTGCCGGAGAGGGCACATACCGAGTTATTATTCCATCTGATTTCATCATGCATCATACCATTCATTTGTGTGAGCTTCCACCCTTGTTTGCTATTTTTTGAGTGTACGCTCTGGTAGTATGGGATGCCGGAGGGTTTGTCTTCACTTGTTTGTGTTCCTCGGGTGTATGGGTGCCCGTGGGACTATAGGTAGTCTTATTATTGCTTAGTTGAGTTATTATTCCTTACGATGATATCTTACTACGGTTTGGATAGTGGAAATATAGTACTTGTATCTTGACTTGGTTCTTATTCTTGTATTCGAGCATGCTTGTTTCATGTTTCCTCCTTCCCCTTTTACTTGAGGTTACCGGTATACGAACCGTCTTCTGCAAACTTCTTATATATTGTTATTGCGAGGATCCCAAGTGCGTCGTTACTTTCTTTCACCTGTGCCTGTAATATATATTCTGTAGCTAGCCATGTACGTTGTTTTCTGCTGTCTTCCTGCTGTGCTAACTTCTGTCTACTTCTTCGTTGTTTTCTTTGACTAACTATTTCTATTTTGCTCATTACTGCTCTTTTATCTTATATATGCCCAGTCGGCATATGATACCTACTGGGTACCTTTTGCTTCGCATTTTATGCTCATACTATACTCTGCATCTTCTAGTGCAGATCCTAGTATGGGTCCTCGCCGTTAGCTCGTGGACACTCGTGCTCAGAGACTTTTGGACCGTCCATACTGAGGGTGATCTCTTGGCGATCGGAGCTTGACTTTAGTTTATCTTTTGTATTTTGTACTCTCTTACTACTCGAAGACATTATGTATATATTGTTTTGGTTCCCTTTTTGTACTCCTTATATGTGGATTCGGCTCTTATATACTATGATACCAGTTCTTGGGTTGGTTTAGCTTTTTTCATACTCCTGTTGTTACTTTTCTTCTTGTATAACCCTTGCTTCCGCTTATATTACCTGTTCTTCCATTTAATTGATAGATAGTAGTCCATTACTGATCGTTCGGAGCTACGGGGATTGGTTCGCCTACTGGGGGGTGTAGGTGCCATCATGACCGAGAGCAATATCTGTGGAATGCACTTAGCACCACGGCAACCAACTAACATTATCAACAGGCCCTAAGCATAATATGACCAAAACCCAAGTTATCCGGGTACTCAGACTTCCTCAAAAAACTTCAAACACATTTACAATAAAAAAATTAGCTTAACGACTTCCCTTAAGAATGACGTTACCCCGTCTATCATTGGGAACATCAAGACTTCAATTAACAAATCAGGAGGCAAATTCAATCAATAAACTATTTCATACCCCTCAACCACAACATTAACCCAACAAGCATATTGAATTAAATAACATAGGCTCGGTGGTAACAACAATTTCAGCCCCAATCAACATTATTCAACACAACCTTGCGAAAATGATGATTTGCCCTTAAGAATGACATCACCCAATCAATCATAGGTCCAAACCATGCATCAATGCAAGTGGGTTACTCAGACTTCACCCAAAATACAAAAATCAGGGCTAAAAATTAACACCAATAACATGCATCATCATAACATCAAGTTCTATTAAGTTAATCTTAAGAAACATCAACAATATGCACTAAAATTGGAGACCCAAAATTTTGAATCTCACCCAAAACTTAACATGGAAAATTTTATGAGCATGCTTTAAAATATGAGTTTCCAATCTCTATAAAAACAAGTAACGTCGGAAAACTTACCACAAGTGAAAATGAGAGGGTAGGAAGCAAAAATTTAAGCTTTTGGAGTGCTAACAATGGAGACCCATTTTTTTGACCGGAGAAAAACGACGGCGACCAGGTGGTGTGGTGGCGACGATGGGTTTGGGTGAGAGCACAGAAGATTTTTGGAGAAGTTTGAGGGATTTTGGAGGATTTGAGAAAGAGTTATGGAGAGTTTTTTGTGAGTTATGGGAGAAAAGGAGTGGAGGTGATGGCTTATAAGAAGGAAAAAAAGAAGAAAGGTCGGCAAGTCAATATCTGGGTCGGCTCGATCAATGGGTAAGTTAATTAAAATTTAAAACTTACCTTGGTACGTCACGATGTGTGATTTGCACAAGCCAAAGTATGGATCACACATCGCTTCGCACCAGCCAATTTCTCACCCAAAATTTATTCAGCTTTCTAACTTAGGGTGTGACAGAGGTGCGACATGCACAATGGGATGTGCGACATGCACAATGGGATGTGCGACTCGCACAACCCATCACACGTCACCTCCAATTTCCATTCTTCTTCCTAGGTCTCTGGTTTGGGATGCGTTGCCCCGTGCGATGCACACAATTGATGGTGCAGACTGCACGACCTTCCGCATGTGCCTTCTTGGCTTGTTTTTCCACTTAGTCATTTTTCCTCTCCATGCATTCCTAAAACACACCAAAAATAACAAAAGGTAATAAAAATAAAAGGTAAAGACACTTGGGTTGCCTCCCAAGAAGCACTTGATTTTACATCGCAGCTCGACGATAGTACCTCAATCTTTAACCGTTATCCGGAAGCATGCCAATTCGATTAGTGTGACCCCATCCCAAGAAAGGGAAATACTCCTTCAACATCTTCATCATATTGTCTTGTTGCCAAGGTGGAAACATAGTAGGCTCGGGTACCTCCTTCATCTCAAACTCATCATGGGCAACTACTAACTTGACCTCGACATTGATCACAAACACTACTCGAAACTCATCCAGTGGTCTTGTCAGTTGGCATACATTAAAAGTAACTTCCTCGCTCCCAACCCAAAACTTAAGCTCCCCGAGCCCACATCAACCAAAGCTCTCCTGGTGGCTAATAATGGTCGCCCCAATATGATTGGCACCTTAAGATCTACGTCACAATCCAAGACTACAAAATTAGTGGGTAGGATGAACTTGTCAACCTTAACCAATACATCGAATAGAATCCCTACCGGGCATTTAATGGACCGATCGGCCATGAGCAATCTCATAGGCGTCGGCTTGGAAGTACCCATGCCTAACTTCTTGAAAATAATGAGAAGCATCAAGTTTGTATTTTCCCCTAAATCACACAAGGCCTTTCAAAACACAAACACTTAGATAGTGCACGGGATGGTGATGGCACCCAGCTCTTCCCATTTTTGAGCAATGTTGCATGTCATCACAGCACTACAGCTGTATAAAATTTCCACAGTGCCCGCAACAACTACTCTCTTCTTCTTGAGAAACTCCTTCATGAACATCACATACCCGGGAATTTGCATTAACGCATTGACCAAGGGGATGTTGATGGACAACTTGCTGAACATGTCCACGAATTTCTTGAATTGGTTCTCCTCCTTTTTCTTGGTCAATCTTTGTGGGTATGGAGTGGGTCTTTTTGGCATAGGCTGTGGCACACTTGGTACACTAGGAGCCTCCTCCTCAATATCAATAGCAACTTGAGAAGAAGAATAAACCTCATCCTTCTCTTCACACATATCATCATCATTAGCGCTCTCGTTGGATGCACTAGGCTTCACCCTAACAACCGGATATTTATCCACTTTATTCTCATGCACAATCTCCTCCTTTATTTTATCATTTGGCTCCACAACAACCTCAATAGTCAGCTTCTTCACCCTACTACACATTCATCCACTCTTGGTGATTATTGCCATTACATGGCCATCGTTCTTCGGGTTTGCCATAGTGTCACTTGGAAGTGTATCCTTCATCCGAGGATTAATTTGAGAGGATAGGTGATTCATTTGTGCCTCAAGATGCTTGATAGAAGCCGAGTGTGAGCTCACCATTTGGTGAAGAGTTGACACTTTGCTCTTTAGATCCTTTACCCCATTATCGGTTGACTCAACCTTTTTCAAGACTAGAGATAACATATCTTCTATTTTTGAGCATCCAGGGTTGCTCACAGTCGGCTGATCTGAATGCGAATCAGATTTAGGTGGAGGCACATAAGGATTTGAACTTTGGTGATTATACCAATCACTTTCTTTCTCATGATCTCTCCAATGGCCCTCATGATCTTTATCTTTGTTCCAACCTTAGGTCTCATCCCTCGGGCACCAATACCTGGGTGGAGAACTTGTCGATAGATAGAAAATCTTTCCATCCACAATAGTAAATACATCCTCTTCATTAGCTTTTAGCTCAGGAGTACTCATAGTATTCACACTTTTTGTATTTCCATCCCCCATCATGTGTTTAGCCAATAGATCTATTTGTGTCATCATCTTGGTCATTGTCTTATCTCTCTCCTCTTCTTTTCACTTTATTTCATTTGTCATAGTGGACGAAGTCACTCCTGTGGTAACATCTGCCTCTCTAGTGTGCCAAGAACAATTCATCTTGGTCATCCATTTTAAAGAGCCGAGGCAACACTATATGGTCAATCCATAATTGTTTTGCCCGCAAGATTGTTTGCAACAGATTTGTTCATTGAGTTCAAGGCTCGGTAAAATTTAGAGGAACACGTTGTCAGGAAACCCATGATTGGGACATAATAAGAGCTTCTTTTTGAATCGTAGCCATGCTTCATGCAATGGCTCATCAGGGATTTGGAAAAAGTTTGTGATGTCGTCCCTCTATTACATCATTCTAGAGGAAGGGAAGAATCTTACTATAAATGACTCTACCAATCTATTCCATGAGGTAATTGAGACCTACGGAAGCTCTTCTAACCAAGTCATCGCTTCCCCCGTGAGGGAGAAGGGAAATAAATGGAGCCGGATGGACTCTTAGGGATGTTTTTGAAAATGAAGGGCTGGCATATCTCGATGAAGTTCTGAATATGTCTATTTGCATCCTCATGAGAAGCCCTTCCGAATAATCCTTTTATTTGGATGAGATGGAGCATAGTGCTTGTAACATGAAACAGAACATTGCCAACCGTGAGAGGAAGGCAGATTACACCTACCCCACCTTGGATTGCGAGCTCAGGAGCCGCATTTATGTATCCGTCTACGCTTTCTTGGTCGCCCACTTCACTCATGAGCACCCTGTTCAAACAATAAAAAATAACATAAAAGGTAAAAATGAACAAAAACTCAACAAAGTAAAATCAAACAACAATCAACTGGATTCAAAATCCACTCCCCGACAACGGCGCTATTTTCGATAACACTCAAAAACACTTTCCAATAGGAGGTGGTTGCGATCGTCAGAGCAAAACAAATTTATATTCCCGATGAGTGTCAGAGTCGATCCCACAGAGAGTGGATATGATGATTTGTCAAAATATTGTCGAATAGTATTCACCAAGAGAGTAGATACTCAACAACTTAAAGTAAAAATTGGGAGGAAACAAGGAAAAGAGAATTAGCAATATCATAATTCAAACTAGAAAGCAACATAAACAAGAGATTTGTATTCAAATGAGAAGAAGACAAGGGGTATGTTTTCGATGGGACTCAAATGGGGGTTAGGGTACTTGCTTAATTATACAAATTCTTAACAAACGATATATGTAGCATTGGTTTTAATCATGTTTGTCACCTTTTGATCTTCCAAACATATATCCAATGGTCTCTACTCAAGCACCATAGTTTCAACACAAACCAACCAATTCAAGCTTGGGGAAGTCATACTATTTCTAGCTTAGACTCTTAGATGAGAGTTTCATTGATTAAGCTATTTCTAGCCTCAATCTAAGGTGGAAACTTTACATTCCCACTATTGAATTCCTTTTGAATTATGAACCCCTCTTTCAAGCAAGAACACAATTAGGTAAATTTAACCAATGTTTGCAACCATCAATTTTAGCATTAAAACATGAAGAATTCAATAGACTCATGTCAATTTATCAATTATAAATACAATTAAGCAAGACTCATGCTTAGGAAATAAGAGATTATACCAATTGGGTGATTCAAATTTCCATTCATAGTTAAGTCAATATCCAAATTCAAGCTCAATTTGGTACAAAAATGGTGAATTCTCAAGGTAGAAGATGAAGAGAATAAAGTACTCTCTATCTTCCTCGGGAAACTCTATGCTCTAAACTATTCAGTAATGTGTAAAAACTATTAGGTACACTACCCAAATTGGGTTTTAGAAGCTTCCCAAAATGTCACTTGAAAATCAACAAAAAGGCCCTTTGATCGTGGTGCAACATGACGTGCAACACAATGTATGGTCGCACCATACATTGTGCGCATCACACATTGCTCTTCTTCTCGACCAGTGACTTCAACAACTATTGGGTGACGTGCAGAGGGAGGTGCAGACCGCACATGCTGTTGTGCGCATCACACGGCGGTCGCACCTCTCGGCAGATTCTTCTTCTCTTACAGACACCTTCACACTTTAACTCCTTTTAAGCTCTTTGTGTCCAATTCCTTTGTTTTCTATTTTTGACCAAGAGTACCTGCAATTGCATCCATAAAGGCAATAAGTACCTCTAATCCTCATCAAAATATGATACTAATTTATGAATAAAGGCTAAATAAGTTGATAGATTATCAACTTATCAGTTGCCTAAGCACCGCCCCACTATTATAGACATGAAATATAGTTTATCAAATCCTCATTTTATCAATAAGCTTTCCTTGAAAACCTTTTTTGCTCTAAAAAAATTCATTCATACTAAAGGTTAGATTTTTGATCTGTACCCACAAGTTATATTTTACATATTTCTATATTTGGTTGTATAAAGATTAGATTCTTTTCAGCAAAATAATTTGATCTTTAATTTATTGAAAAAAAAGAGTTTGAGTTTCTTGTAGTGTTTATTTCAATAACTGCTACATATACCTTTTTATACATATAAAGTTGCTGCCGTTAGTATGAAGGAGAGGATTTAATGGGAAAAATATTTTGACGCAATATTTTATCAAAGAAAATTGATCATGAACCTAAAGTTATTCGAGCTCAAATTCGAGGTAGGTAAAGGCTACTCCTTTCTTTACTTGACACGATTCCTTGATATTAGAGGTTTCAAATTTATTGTGCTTTGGAGGAGCTATTTGTAGAGCTTTTGATTTGGTGTGTTTTTGTATGCCTCTCGTAGATATGTTTCTCGGCATGAACTCGTATTTGGTAGTATCATTTCCGGGTCAAGTCGAAAGTAGTAACTACATATGTAATCTTGTTGATGGATTGACTTGGGATGAGCATATCTCCCAATCTATAGAGTTATAAATACTATTATATATCAAATTAAAGATCTTTGAGTCTAGTATCTACAAAAAGCAAACCGTTCATCCATACAACATCAAGATCACTCTGGGCAGAACCGGGTAGGGCCAAAATTATCATAAAGTTGTGCTTCGACGTAGTTTCGATGTAGTAGTTGTGGTGGGTCTTCCTAACAACTTGTTTATATTGGTATTTTGAAGCTTTTGTCTAGATAATCTCCCTCCCATGACCTTCCTTCGTAATTCCACATTCTAGAATCATTTTATAGGTTTTTGAACCATGGAGCGGTGTTTTAGAATACCGTGGCATCGAGCTGCCATTTTTCTCATTAAGTTGGGTTATCATTGTTGTATATTGATAGTGTTAGGATGCTGGAGGGACTGATGGGTTGGTGCACTTCTTCTTGGAGTCTCATACGACAGTTGTCAGGTTGAACAAGGTGAAGTGCACCTTGTTATATTACCTCGGGAGCTTGCCTCTCTTGTGAGATTTTGATAGCCTCTTGCTATTATTCTTAGCTGTTGGTTTGGCAGAAATTGTGATGTTGTTTATTGAGTTAAAGTGAGTTGATCATAGTGACGACCTTAGCACCTTATCGATTAGTTATATCTCGTTCTTACGGCCTTGTTTTCTCGCAATTGTTACATTATGATCAGTTGATCAAGCTTCATAGAAATACCTTTGAGGCTTTAATTGAAAGGCTTGTTAAGGCCATCTTTCTTCTTGGCATATTCCTTTATAGTTCTTAGTGTGATAAGAGTAGCTTACTATTGATGAATGACTTGTAGTCATAGTTCTTCATATTGGTTATTTGAGTAGATTATTATATCCCTGCTAAATCTCTTTTACTTCATTAGCGACCAAGATCTAGACATGGATTAGACTTGCTTATGGTCGTATATAATATATGCCCGCTTGTGTTTATTTGGGCTATGCTACTTGTCAGGTTGCCTCC
This sequence comes from Jaltomata sinuosa, assembly GCA_003996215.1. Classification (NCBI taxonomy): domain Eukaryota; kingdom Viridiplantae; phylum Streptophyta; class Magnoliopsida; order Solanales; family Solanaceae; genus Jaltomata; species Jaltomata sinuosa. Next base: position 42,370 of record QJPP01000079.1, read on the forward strand.
TATGAAATAGTATTGGCTACTACAGAGCATAGGCTCTATGACTAGTATATTAGACGAGCTATTTATAGTCGTATTGGTTGATTTTGTTGGCTGCAAGAGTAGATAATTTTTTCACTTGTCAGGAATCTTACTTTATAGATAGCTACCTCGTTCTAGACACACTACTAAAAAAAAGCTAAAAAGAGACGGCCAAAAGGGACGCTGGCCATCACTTTTTTGGCCAAAAGCGACGGAAAAGCGACGGCGTCACTTCCGTGGGGAAATGGCCTGTCGCTTTTCCAAAAGCGACGGACAGCGTCGCTTTAAAAGCAATGGACTGCGTCGCTTTAAAAGCGACGGACTGCGTCGCCAAGTAAAATGCGATAATTTTTTTTAAAATTATTTTTTCAGAAAAGCGACGGACGCTGTCGCTTTGATCTTGAACTTGAAGAACAAAGAGACGGACATCGTCGCTTTTCCTGGTAATTTTTTTCCAGAAAAGCGACGCTGTCCGTCGCTTTTTCTGGGATATTTTTTTTAAAATTCCAGAAAAGCGACGGACAAAAGAGACCCTGGCCGTCGCTTTTCTGCATTTTCAATATGCACCATCTTCCATTTACAAAACTAATTCAAAACAGCCCAAATCAGCACTAATTGCTGCCACAACATTCATAATAAGATTCAATCATAACAAGAAACTAAATACGAGGTAATAATATCACTAAACACATAAAAGGTCCACCAAAAGGACCTATAAATTATTCAATAACTTAAAAAAGTGTCAAAATGTCAAAAAGTATAGGGAAATGATAGCAAACATTAACCTAAACTAAGGTTCACAAAGACTAACCTAAACTAGCAAGCTATTCAAGGTTCACAAACTAACATTAATGTAATAAACTAACACTTAACTTAAAAAAGAACCTATATAATTCAAGTACCTAATTCAAGAACCTATATAATTCAAGTTTAAAAAAAGAACCTAAAGTTGAAAATTTCTTAACCCAAAACTAACAATTTAAACTAACAAACTTAACTTAACAAATCTTAACTTAAAAAAACTAAGATTCAAGAACCTAATTCAAGAAGTTAAAGTTGAAAACTAATTCAACATTCGAAAACAAAATCCAAAACTAATTCAAGAACCTATTTCAAATTTAAAGTTCCCAAATTCAAGTAAATAATCTAATTCAAGAACCTAATTCTAAATTCAACTACCTAGCTAATTCAAGAACCTATATAATTCAAGTTCAAAAAATAACCTAAAGTTGAAAACTTCTTAACCCAAAACTAACAATTTAAACTAACAAACTTAACTTTAAAAAGCTTAACTTAAAAAAACTAAGATTCAAGAACCTAATTCAAGAAGTTAAAGTTGAGAACTAATTCAACATTCTAAAATAAAACTCAAAACTAATTCAAGAACCTATTTCAAATTCAAAATTCTCAAATTCAAGTTAATAATCTAATTCAAGAACCTAATTCCAAATTCAAGTACCTAGCTAATTCAAGAACCTATATAATTCAAGTTAAAAAAAGAACCTAAAGTTGAAAACTTCTTAACCCAAAACTAACAATTTAAACTAACAAACTTAACTTAAAATAGCTTAACTTAAAAAAACTAAGATTCAAGAACCTAATTCATGTTAATAATCTAATTCAAGAACCTAATTCTAAATTCAAGTTCCAAATTCTAATTCCAAATTCAAGTACCTAATTCAAAGTTCCTCATTTTCTTATAACACTTACATATAAATATTCATATAACTCACAAGACTAACCTAAACTAATTAAGGTTCACAAGTCTATCATAAACTAACAAGCATTATTCAAAGTTCACAAAAAAGAACTTAAAGTTGAAAACTAATTCAAGAGTATAAAACTTAAATTCAAAACTAATTCAAAAACCTATTTCAAATTCAAAGTTTCCAAATTCAAGTTATAATCTAATTCAACAATCTAATTCCAAATTCAAGTTCCAAATCATAATTCCAAATTCAAGTACCTAATTCAAGAACCTAATTTCAAATTCAAGTTCCAAATTCAAATTCCAAATTCAAGTACCTAATTCAAATTAAAGTTCCTCATTTTCTTAATAATAACACTTACATATAAATATTCACATAACTCACAAGACTAACCTAAACTAATTAAGATTCACAAGACTATCCTAAACTAACAAGCATTATTCAAGGTTCACAAAAAAGAACCTAAAGTTGAAAACTAATTCAAGAGTGTAAAAACTAAACCCAAAACTAATTCAAAAACCTATTTCAAATTCAAAGTTCCCAAATTTAAGTTATAATAAATCTAATCCAAGAACCTAATTCCAAATTCAAGTACCTAATTCAAGAACCTAATTCCAAATTCAAGTTTCAAATCCTAATTCCAAATTCAAGTTACAAATTCAGGTACCTAATTCAAGTTCAAAAAAGAACCTAAAGTTGAAAACTAATTCTTAACTCAAAACTAACAATTTAAACTAACAAACTTAACTTAAAAAAGCTTAACTCAAGAAAACTAAGATTCAAGAACGCAATTCAAGTTAATAATCTAATTCAAGAACCTAATTCCAAATTCTAATTTCAAATTCAAGTTCCAAATTTAACTACCTAATTCAAGTTCAAAAAAAAACCTAAAATTGAAAACTAATTCTTAACTCAAAACTAATAATTTAAACTAACAAACTTAACTTAAAAAAGCTTAACTTAAAAAAATTAATATTCAAGAACCTAATTTCAAATTCTAATTCCAAATCCTAATTTCAAATTCAAGTTCCAAATTCAAGTACCTAATTCAAGTTCAAAAACGAACCTAAAGTTGAAAACTAATTCTTTACTCAAAACTAACAATTTAAACTAACAAACTTAACTTAAAAAAACTTAACTTAAAAAAACTAAGATTTAAGAACCTAATTCAAGTTAATAATCTAATTCAAGAACCTAATTTCAAATTCTAATTCCAAATCCTAATTCCAAATTAAAGTACCTAATTCAAGTTCAAAAAAGAACCTAAAGTTGAAAACTAATTCTTAACTCAAAACTAACAATTTAAACTAATAACTTAACTTAAAAAAGCTTAACTTAAAAAAATTAAGATTCAAGAATCTAATTTCAAATTCTAATTCCAAATCCTAATTCCAAATTCAAGTTCCAAATTCAAGTTCAAAAAAGAACCTAAAGTTGAAAACTAATTCTTAACTCAAAACTAACAATTTAAACTAACAAACTTAACTTAAAAAAGCTAAGATTCAAGAACCTAATTCAAGAACCTAATTTCAAATTCTAATCCCAAATCCTATTTCCAAATTCAAGTATATAATTCAAGTTCAAAAAAGAACCTAAAGTTGAAAACTAATTCTTAACTCAAAACTAACAATTTAAACTAACAAACTTAACTTAAAAAAACTAAGATTCAAGAACCTAATTCTAAATTCTAATTCCAAATTCAAGTACCTAATTCAAGTTCAAAAAAGAACCTAAAGTTGAAAACTAATTCTTAACTCAAAACTAAAAATTTAAACTAACAAACTTAACTTAAAAAAGCTTAACTTAAAAGAACTAAGATTCAAGAACATAATTCAAGAACCTAATTCTAAATTCTAGTTCCAAATCCTAATTCCAAATTCAAGTTCCAAATTCAAGTACCTAATTCAAGTTCAAAAAAGAACCTAACGTTGAAAACTAATTTTTAACTCAAAACTAACAATTTAAACTAACAAACTTGACTTAAAAAAGCTTAACTTACAAAAACTAAGATTCAAGAACCTAATTCCAAATTCTAATTCCAAATCCTAATTCCAAATTCAAGTACCTAATTCAAGTTCAAAAAAGAACCTAAAGTTGAAAACTAATTCTTAACACAAAACTAACAATTTGAACTAACAAATTTAATTTAAAAAAACTTAACGTAAAAAATCTAAGATTCAAGAACCTAATTCTAAATTCTAGTTCCAAATCCTAATTTCAAATTCAAGTTTCAAATTCAAGTACCTAATTCAATTTAAAAAAGAACCTAAAGTTGAAAACTAATTTTTAACTCAAAACTAACAATTTAAACTAACAAACTTAACTTAAAAAAACTAAGATTCAAGAACCTAATTCTAAATTTTAATTCCAAATCCTAATTCCAAATTCAAGTACCTAATTCAAGTTCAAAAAATAAAGTTGAAAACTAATTCTTAACTCAAAACTAACAATTTAAACTAACAAACTTAACTTAAAAAAGCTTAACTTAAAAAAACTAAGATTCAAGAACCTAATTCAAAAAGTTAAAGTTGAAAACTAATTCAAGATTCTAAAACAAAACCCAAATTAATTCAAGAACTTATTTCAAATTCAAAGTTCCCAAATTCAAGTTAATAATCTAATTCAAGAACCTAGCTAATTCAAGAACCTATATAATTCAAGTTCAAAAAAGAACTTAAACTAAGGTTCATAAGCTAATAGCAAGCATTACCTAACCTAAGGTTCACAAACTAATAGCAAGCCTAAACTAAGGTTCACAAACTAATAGCAAGCCTAAACTAAGGTTCACAAGCTAATAGCAAGCATTACCTAAACTAAGGTTCACAAACTAATAGCAAGCCTAAACTAAGGTTCACAAACTAATAGCAAGCTTAAACTAAGGTTCACAAACTAATAGCAAGCTTAAACTAATTAAAGTTTATAAATTAAGAATATAATATAAAAAATGAATTTTTCACTATCAATTTTTTCATATATCAATTTTCACTATCAATTTTATAAAATTCTAGTCTAGAATTCAACAATAACAACAACAACATATACACCCTAGTCTAGAATTCAACAACAACAACATACCATACTCTAGAATTCACTATCAATTTTTCAAAATAAAAATACCCAAATTAAACCCTAACCTTCAAATAAATAAAACAATTAACCTCAAAATCAGAGGAGGTTGGAGGGAGGAGCTGACGGTGGAGGGAGCGGAGGAGCAGTAGCGGAGGATAGGAGAGGAGGAGAGGAGGAGAGAAAAGAGAAAGAGAGAAATGAGGGAAAGAGACCCCGTCGGGTCTCTGTATAATTAAAGAAGCGTCGGACAACGTCGCTTTTGTTCGTCACTTTTTTAAATGAGTTGACCGTGTATTGACTGAAAAGCGACGCTATCCATCGTTTTTCTATTTTTTTTAATATAAATTAAATTTTAAAGAAAGCTACGGATAGCGTCGCTTTCTTTAAAATTATTTTGAATAATTGTGACGCTGTCCGTCGCTTATCATAAAAAATAAAAAATAATTATTTATAAATAATTTTGGCACAAAAATATGTCAAAAAAGCGACGGAAAAAGAGACTTTGTCCGTCGCTTTTGTAAAAAAATAGAAAAGCGACGAACATCATCGCTTTTTCCGTCGCTTTTCAAGAGCGACGCTGTCCGTCGCTTTCCTATCCGTCCCTTTTTAAGCTGTTTTTAGTAGTGACATGACTTAGATTACTTGAATAGTCGTTTGTAGCTTATCTTGTGGCTTTACTTTTTGCCTGTAGGGATATGTGTGGTTGCCTTTGGGGCTATATGCATTGGCGTGATTACCTTGCACGAGATCTAAGGTTTAGTATATATGTGACCCTTGGGGGAAGGGATTTGTCTAAGTAGAATTCTTATCCTACAGTTCCTGGGGTCTAGTTGAGAATGATGTTTGAGGCATAGATAATGCTCAACACGTAAGAAATGCGATTGATTATAACTGCTATAGACTTTGAGTCTAGTGTGACACTGCAAAGTCATTCGTAGAAATTTTGAATTTGCATTATCCCACTAGAAGTTGAGAGAAAGGTGTGCTAGGGCTAGTCCTTTATTTCGATAAGTTTTCTTAAAGCTTATAGAACAAGAAAGCTAGTTGTTATAGTCGAATTACTCATAGCCTTATACAATTTGGTTGTCTACTTGACTTGATGTAGTCATCCCTTGTGGGGAGTTGTATTCTATTGATAGCAACCCCGAGCTTAGATACGACTTATAGATTATTCGTATAAACCACCTATAACTATATTGCTTGTCTTGGGCCATTCGATTGTTGTTGTTCTCATCAGGGCTATTATAGTTAGCTAAAGAGATATGATTAGTGCCTTAGGGGCTATATGCATATTTCCTAAGGGGATATTATAATGAGTTGAAGCCTATAGGCTATTCCAATCGCCTACGGGGCTATCGTAAAGCCTACGGGCTATTTTGATTGCCTAAGGGGCTATAATGAAGCCTATTTACTCACGGACTATAATATTTGCCTAAAGGGGCTATATTGAGGCTTACGGTCCAAAGAGTTTCCCTTGGGTCTAATATGAAGCCAATAGGCTATTATGGTTACCTACAAGGTTATATTGAGGCCTGTTCACTTATGGGCTACTTGATTGCCTAAGCGGGCTATGTGATGCCTACGGGGCCATGTTGATCCCTAAGAAGGCTCTCGTATGCCTATGGGGCTATCATGATATATAAAGTGCCTAATAGGCTACTAAGACATAACGATTTCCTTCGGAGCTATGAGTAGAATGCTTAAGGGGCTATTGAGATATAATGGCTGCCTACGGGGTTAGGGGACTACCTATAGGGGTATATAGACTGAATTGACACCTTCTGAGCTTATAGAGGCTCGGGTAGGTGGTCTTGTTTGCTGTTTGTACCTGTTGTGCTTATGGGGGCCGGTTAGATTATTGTTTTATTATTACTCTATGATTTGTTTTAGGAGTAGTTAGGCTGCATTATGATGATTATTGATATCCTTCCTCGTGTACTTCATTATTTGATGACATTAGTTAGCTCAGTTCGACAAGTGGATTGCTCAGTCAGTTTTGGTTTGTAAAGTTTATGTCGAGAGCAGGTAAGTACACATGGATAACCTTTGACTCCTACTTGAGTATTTACAATAATTATGATAATCAATCTCATCTATTTATAGATTCATGAGCAGTTAAGTATGCTTAGGTTATCTTTGACTCTTCTAGCTTATTACTTATAGTATTTATGACATTTACTTCATTTTCAGCTTTCAATTGCCTTACATACTCGGTACATTATTTTGTACTAACACCCAATTGCCTGGGGGTGCTGCATTCATGCATGTATGTAACACCCCAGAAATCCTAAGCCTAGAACAAACTCAAAATCCTAAGTGTGAAACTGTTCAGGTGTCAGACAGGATCCACGAGCCAGATCCATAAGTCGTGGAACAGTCCACGAGCCGTGGACTTAGCTTGTGGAATTAGATCAGAGACCATATGATTTGGTTTGAGAACCATAACCAGTGTCTATGGACCGTGGATTGATCCAAGACCCGTGGATTGGGTCCGTGGAACTCAGACCTGAGGACTACCATTTCTCTGAGAACCATGAACTGGTTCTATGGACCATGGAATATCCACGAGTCATGAACCCTGTTCGTGGAAATCAGATCTGAGGCTTGACAAAAGGCCAAAAACCATGATAGGGTTTCTACGGGCCATAGAAGCATCTACAGACCGTAGAACCTGTTCGTGGAACCCAAGTTGCGATTTTTCCAGCAGATTTCTTTTATTTTCTCAAGGGTATTTTGGACTTTTCCTATCTCTTTTAAGGCCTAAGCTATGTCGTTTTACTTAGCCTAAGCCTAATTAATAAGTCAAAAACTACCTAAATCTCCCATTCTCCTTAAAATCATCCGACACTTAGAAAAATAGAGAAAAAAAGCGACGGTTTCTCTCAAGAACAAGCAAGAGGTTTCCTTAAATATCAGTCCTAGGAACCCAAAGGTTTCACCATAGAACCTTCTTCCAGGTATGTGGAATTTCATTAATGGGCCCATTGAGCCCCTAAATTTAGTATGGTTCTTCAATTTTCAATTAGTTCTACAGACTTAAGGTTCCTAAACCTTATAAAATCATTGCAATTCAGATTCTATTATTTGTATGAAATTCATTAAATGCTTTCTTGGGAACCTAGGATAGTCATATGTATAGAATTCAGTAACCCTAGCATGTGTTAATTTCAGTACTCATAATATATACTTGCTAGTCAGATAATTCATTCAGTCATGCTTCTTGATTTGAATGCTTTTAGTTTTCAGTATTATTGTGCATTCTCAGTTATATCAGTATTTGAGCTATCCAGTATTTCAATTTACATTCATTGCCTTACATTTAGTTGGAAGTAGGCTTAGCACTAAGCGGACGAAGGGATGAAGGCTCAACTGTCAGGTTAGGCTGAGACCTTTAGTAGAAGTCCCAAAGTCTCAGAATTACGGCACCACTGTAGGTATCAAAGGGGTCAACTTCCACATTAGGTTGGGCACCCTTGTACCTTGTGGACATCAGTTTAGTGGATCCATGTTAGATTTGTTCGTACCCTTGGCAAGGTATGAACACCCTTCTATCCAGGGTTATAGGTTGGCCCCACAGTTAGCTCAGCTTAGGGTATGTCGGTTAATAGTAGCTCCCACAGTTCATATTCATTACTTGCATTGACCTTGCATTCAGTCTTTCAGTTATTCAGTTTAACATGTTACAATACATGATTTAATACTTGGTCATTTCATCCAGCTTATCTCTCAGTTCATGCTTCAGTATATATTTCCTTGTTCAGTATTTATGCTTTATAGCTTTGCATATATCCTGCATGCTTAGTACATCTGAAGTACTGATGTATACTTTTGTGCTACAACTTATCATGATGTAGGTTCAGGCACCCAACATCCAGACCGTGCTTAGTGCAACTTCCCAGTCCTTACTCAACAGCTCAGTGGTGAGTCCTCATAGTTCGAGGACAATAGTTACGATTATTCATTTTAGTTTTATGTTTTAGTTTTTTAGACTTTTAGAGTGAGCTAGGGGTTTGTCCCAGCAACTCGCTTTAGTTAGAGGCTTTCAGACATAGATCTAGAATCAGCTTTTGGGTTGTCAGTTTTACTTTCTGACTTACTACATTCTTAGATATTTATATTTTCAGATATGCTTGGATTATTTTTCCAATCTATTCATTTAAACCAGTTTAGCTTCAGCACAGATTGTATTTGATTTAAACATTCCTAGATATGCCAGACCATGGGTTAGCTTGGGGTCACTCATGATATTAGGCATCGTGTTGTGTCTAGGGTGTAGCCTCAGGTCGTGAGACACTTGTTATCAAAGCACTAGGTTCAAGTGTCCAAGGATGTCTAAAATCCGCATTGAGTAGAGTCTTTTTCATGGGTATGAAATGCGCCACACTTATGAGAGAGAGGCTATGAGATGTTTTTAGCAAAGTTTCCCTTATTTTTATTCTGTCTCATGCTATAGAGTATGAACTCTATTTAATCTCCTTCTAACTCGTGTTCTACGCATTACAGAAAAATGCCTCCCAGAAGAATGAACATAAGAGGGAACGGAAACAAAAATGGCAACCAACAAGCACCACCAGCTCCAGCAGACCCTTTGAATAAGCAAGTCACTCATGCAGAGTTCAGGGCTACCTTTCAGGTGCTTGCTCAGGCCATGACTGCTCAAGTCAATCAGAAAGTTATGGCACCGACCCTGCCACAGGCTAACTCTGCAACACCTAGGGTCTGAGACTTCACTCGGATGAACCCTCTAGAGTTCTATAGTTCCAAGTCTAAAGAGGATCTACAATAATTCGTAGATGACATACAGAAAGTGACAGAGATTATGGGTGTCCCCCTGGTTGAGAGTGTAGACTTAGCCACTTTTCAGTTGAAGGGATTGGCTCATGTGTGGTATCAGCAATGGAAAGAGTCACGAGGAATAAATACAGGCCCAATAGATTGTAGTTATTTTTAGACTGCATTTATGGACATGTTCTTCTCGATTGAACTCATAGAAGCAAGGGTTCAGAAGTTCATCAACTTGAGCCAAAATGATATAAGCATGAAAGAGTACTCTCTTAAGTTTAATCAATTTTCAAAGTATGCTCCAGCTATGGTTGTTGACTTCAGGGCCCGTTGAGCAAGTTCGTATCAGGTGTTTCAGATGATGTGGTCAATGAATGTAGGATAGCTATGCTGGTGAAGGACATAGATATCTCCAGGTTAATTATTCATGCCTAACAGATTGAGAAGGGAAAGATTAAAATAAGGTCAAGTGATAGCAAGAGGGCTAGAATAGATGACTTTAGTTACTCTCAGCATAGGTCAGAGGGTGGTAAGTTCTGCCAGAAATCTTCAGCTCTAGCCCCTTCTTCTGCTAGTTCCCCAGTGCCTAAGTTTAGACAGGACCGACGGGATAGGGCGCCAGGCTCTAAGTCCCAAGGTAGTGTCACTGGGGGGTGCACTAATCCAGTGTGCCAAAAGTGTGGTAGGAACCACCAAGGTGAGTGTATGGCAGAAAGTCGAAATTATTTTGGGTGTGTAAGCTAGGCCACAGGATGAAGGATTGTCCAGTAGCTTTTCAGAAGGGTAAGGATGCTTGCCCACATAATCAGGCTAGTTCTACAGTGGCTCAGTAGGTCACCCAACTCAGTAGGGTGCCTCGTCTAGTACAGGTGGCAGTCAGCGCCAGAACAAATTATATGCCCTTCAGACTTGGCAAGACCAGGAGGATTCTCCCAATATGGTCAAAAGTATGTTACAAGTCTTCCATCTTGATGTTTATACATTGTTAGACCCAGGGGATACACTTTCTTTTGTAACTCCCTATATAGCAGTAAATTTTGGTATCAATCCAGAAACCCTCCCAGAACCTTTTTCAGTCTCTACTCTAGTTGGTGATCCAGTTATAGCTACACGGGTATACAAAAATTTCCCTATCACAGTTTCCCAGAAAGTCACCTCAACCGATCTAGTAGAGTTAGAAATGACTGACTTTGATATTATTCTAGGCATGGATTGGTTACACTCCTGTTATGCCTCAGTCGATTCTAGAACCAGGATAGTTTGGTTCTAGTTTCCTAATGAACCAGTCTTACAATGGAAGGGTAATACCTCAGTGCCTGTAGGTCGATTCATCTCTTACCTTAAGGCCAAAAAAATAATTTCCAAAGGGTATATCTATCACCTTGTTCGGGTTAAGGATTCAAATTCCGAGGCTCTAAATCTTGAGTCAGTCCCAGTGGTGAATGACATCCCAGAGGTATTTCCAGAAGATCTTCCCGGAGTTCCTCCCCAAAAGGAAATTGACTTCGGAATAGATTTCCTTCCAGACACCTAGCCTATCTCAATTCCTCCTTACAAAATGTCTTCATTTGAGCTTAAGGAATTGAAGGAACAGTTGAAAGACCTTCTAAATACGGGAATTATCAGACCCAATATCTCTCCATAGGGTGATCTAGTGTTTTTCATACGTAAGATATACGGTTCTCTCAAGATGTGCATTGACTACCGTCAATTGAACAAAGTCACAATCAAGAACAAATATCCCATCCCAGGATTGATGACTTATTTGACCAGCTTCAAGGTGCTAGTTTCTTTTTTAAGATCAACCTCAGATCCTATTATCATTAGCTCAGAGTCAGAGATTGTGATATCCTGAAGACAACCTTCAGAACTCGGTATGGTCAGTATGAATTTGTAGTTATTTCATTTGGACTAATGAATGCTCCTGTAATTTTTATGGATTTGATGAACAGGGTGTTCAAGCAGTACTTGGACATGTTCGTCATTGTCTTCATTTATGATATACTTGTATATTCTCAAAGTGAAGATGAGCATGCAAATTATTTGAGTGTTGTGCTTCAAACTCTCAGGGATCATCAGTTATTCACAAAATTTAGCAAGTGTGAGTTTTGGTTGAAATCAGTTGCCTTCCTTGGTCATATGGTGTCTAGTGAGGGCATCCGAGTTGATTCATAGAAGATAGAGGCAGTTAGGAACTGGACTAGACCCACTTCTCCGATAGACATCAAGAGCTTTTGGGTTTAGCTGGTTACTATAGGAGGTTTGTTGAGGGATTTTGGTCCATAGCTGCTCCGTTGACTAGGTTGACTCAGAAAAAGGTTAAATTCCATTGGTCAGACGAATGTGAGAAAATCTTCTTAGAATTAAAGACCAGGTTGACTATAGCTCCGGTTTTGACTCTACCAGAAGGGTTAGATGGTTTTGTGGTTTACTGTGACACATCCAGAGTTGGTTTGGGTGGTGTCTTGATGAAGCATGGTAAGTTCATAGCTTATGCCTCCAGACTGCTTAAGATTCATGAGAAAAACTACCTGATTCATGACCTTGAGCTTACAACAGTTGTTTTTGCCTTAAAAATTTGGAGACACTACTTGTATGGTGTTCATATAGATGTATTCACAGATCATAAGAGCCTCCAGTATGTTTTCACCCAGAAAGAGTTGAATCTTTGTCAGAGAAGCTGGATCGAGTTCCTCAAAGACTATGATATGAATGTGCTTTACCATCCAGGTAAAGGTAACATTGTGGCTAATCCCATCAGCAGACTGTCTATGGGTAGTGTGTATCATGTTGAGAAAGAAAGGAAAGAATTGGCTAAGGACATTCATAGGCTTTCTTGCTTGGGAGTTTGCCTTATGAACGTAACAGACGGTGGTGTGGTAGTTGTGAATGGGTCAGAATCTTCTCTAGTAGCTGAGGTGAAGGAGAAAAAAGACAGTGATCCCATCTTACTTTATTTAAAAGGTGCGGTTCATCAGCAGAGGGTAGAGGTTTTCTCCCAAGGGGGAGATAGTGTGCTTCACTACCAGGGTCATTTATGTGTCCCTAATGTGGGTGATTTGAGACAGCGAATCCTGACAGAGGCTCATAATTCTAGGAATTCTATTCATCCCAGCGCCACCAAGATGTACCGTGACCTACGGGAAGTCTATTGGTGGAATGGCATGAAGAGGGACATCACAAATTTTATGGCCAAGTATCCAAACTATCAACAGGTGAAGGTAGAACATCATAGACCGAGAGGTATGACTCAGGAGATTAGCATTGCTACTTGGAAGTGGGAAGTGATCAACATGGATTTTATCACAAGCTTACCTCGTACTCGCAGACAACATAACTCCATTTGGGTGATTATGAACAAGGTAACAAAATCAGCCCACCTCTTAGTAGTTAAGACCACAAATTTAATAGAAGATTATGCCAAACTCTACATCAGTGAGATAGTCAGGTTTCATGGGGTCCCCTTGTCTATTATCTCAGATAGGGGTACTCAGCTTAAAACTTATTTTTGGAGATCCTTTCAGAAAGGTCTTGGTACTCAGGTAAACCTTAACACAACATTTCATCCGCAGATGGATGGTCAGGCAGAGCGTACTATTCAGACCTTAGAGGACATGTTGAGAGCTTGTGTGATTGATTTCAAGGGTAGTTGGGATGATCACTTACCTCTCATAGAGTTCACCTACAATAACAGCTTCCATTCCAGCATTCAGATGGCCTCGTATGAAGCACTTTATGGGCGTAGGTGCATATCACTTGTTGGCTGGTTTGAAGTAGGTGAAGCAGCTTTGATTTGTCCATATTCGGTTCATGAGGCTATGGAGAAAGTTCAGCTTATTAGGGAAAGGTTGAAGACCGCTCATAGTCATCAGAAGTCCTATGCAGATATAAGGAGAAGAGATTTGGAGTTTGAGGTTGATGATTGGGTTTTCCTGAAAGTATCACCCATGAAGGGTGTGATGATATTTAGCAAGAAAGGGAAGCTCAGTCCCAGATATGTAGGTCCTTACAGGATTCTGAGAAGGATTGGTAAGGTGTCTTATGAGTTAGAGTTGCCAGCAGAACTAGCAGCGGTTCACCCAGTTTTCCATATTTATTTGTTGAAAAAGTTTGTTGGAGATCCAGCATCGATCGTTCCCTTAGAGAGTGTGGATGTGAAGGATAGCCTCACCTATGAGGAGGTCCCAGTCGAGATTCTTGACCATCAGGTTCGTAGGTTGAGAAATAAGGAAGTCACTTCAATGAAAGTACTTTTGAGGAATCAGTCAGTTGAGGGAGCTACTTGGGAAGCAGAAGCAGCTATGATGGCCAAGTACCCTCATTTCTTTCCTTCTGATTCAGTTTCAGCTTGAGGTAATAGTTCCTCTTCAGTCTCTCACTATTATGTTTTCCCCGCTTTTCCTGCATTTTCAGCATACTTTTATGTCCTTAGAACTTAACTCAGTTAGATATAAGCTTCTAGAAATCAGTGGTAGGGATTGCAGTTCTTTCCCTCCAAACTCAGCTTGTTTAGTATTCATTTGAGGATGAATGATCCAAGAGCGAGATATTGTAACACCCCAGAAATCCTAAGCCTAGAACCAGCTCAAAATCCTAAGTGTGAAACTGTTCAGGTGTCAGACAGGATCCACGAGCCAGATCCACGAGTTGTGGAATAGTCCATGAGCTGTGGACTGAGCCCGTTGAATCAGATCAGAGACCAGATGATTTGGTTTGAGAACCACGACCAGTAGCTGCGGACCGTGGATTGATCCACGACCCATGGATTAGGTTCGTGGAACTCAGACCTGAGGCCTACCATTTCTCTGAGAACCATGAACTGGTTCTACAGACCGTGGAATGATCCATGAGTCGTGAACCTGATTCGTGGAAACCAGACCTGAGGCTAGACAAAAGGCTAGAAACAACAATAGGGTTTTTACGGGCAGTAGAAGTATATACGGACCGTAGAACATGTTCGTGGAACCCGAGTAATAATTTTTCCAGAAGATTTATTTTATTTTTCCAAGGGTGTTTTGGACTTTTTCTATCTCTTCTAAGGCCTAAGCTATGTCGTTTTGCTTAGTCCAAGCCTAATTAATAAGTCAAAAACTATCTAAATCTCCCATTCTCCTTAAAATCATCCGACACTTAGAAAAACAGAGAAAAGAAGCTATGGTTTCTCTCAAGAACAAGCAGGAGGTTTTCTTCAAGCTCAGCCCCAAGAACCCAAAGGTTTCACTATAGAACCTCTTTACAAGTATGTGGTATTTTATCAATGGGACCTTTCCACCCATTGAGTCCCTAGATTCAGTTTGGTTATACAGTTTTCAATTAGTTCTTCGAACCTAGGGTTCCTAAACCTTATGAAATCATTGAAATTCAGATTCTATTGTTTGTATGAAATTCATTACATGTTTTCTTCGGAACCTAGGATAGTCATATGTACAGAATTCAGTAACCCTAGCATGTGGTAATTTTAGTACTCATAATTTATAATTTCTAGTCAGATAATTCTGTCAGTCATGCTTCATGATTTGAATGCTTTCAGTTTTCAGTATTATTGTGCATTCTCAGTTATATCAGTATTTGAGCTATCCAGTATATTAGTTTGCATTCATTGCCTTACATTCAGTTGGGATTAGGCTTAGCACCGAGCGGATGAAGGGATGAAGGCTCAATTGTCAGGTAAGGCTGAGACCTTTAGTAGAAGTCCCCAGGTCTAAGAACTACGGTGCCACCATAGGTATCAAAGGGGTCAGTTGTCACATTAGGCTGGGCACCCTTGTCCCTTGTGAACATCAGTTTAGTGGATCCACGTTAGATTTGTTCGTACCCTTTGCAATGTATGAAAACCCTTCCATCCAGGGTTACAGATTGGCCCCACAATTAGCTCAGCTTGGGGTATGTCGGTTAATAGTAGCTCCCACATTTCAAATTCATTACTTGCATTGACCTTGCATTCATTCTTTCAGTTATTTAGTTCAGCTTGTTACAGTACATGATTTAATACTTGGTCATTTCATCCAGTTTATCTCTCAGTTCATGCTTCAAAATATATTTCCTTGTTCAGTGTTCATGCTTTACATCTTTGCATATATCTCGCATGCTCAGTACATTGAAAGTACTGACGCATACTTTTATACTACATCTTATCATGATGTAGGTTCAGGCGCCCAGCATTCAGGCCATACTTAGTGCGACTTCCTAGTCCTTACTCAGCAACTCAGTGGTGAGTCCTCATAGTTCGAGGACAATAGTTACGATTATTCATTTCAGTTTTATATTTCAGGTTTTCAAAGTTTTAGAGTTGGTTAGGGGCTTGTCCCAGCAACTCACTTTAATTAGAGGCTTTCAAACATATATCTAGAATCATCTTTTGGGTTGTTAGTTTTACTTTTTAACTTACTACATTCTTAGATATTTATATTTTCAGATATGCTTGGATTATTTTTCCAATCTATTTATTTAAACCAATTTAGCTTCTGCACAGATTGTATTTGATTTAAACATACCTAGATATGCCAGACCATGGGTTAGCTTGGGGTCACTCATGACACTAGACACTGTAATTGCGTCTAAGGGGTAGCCTCAGGGCGTGACACTGTAGGTCCCAAATAATGATTAGACAGACCTGCTGGATAGCACAATCGAGTTTTTAGCGGATGGGTTGACTCCTTTTTATCCATAGGTCGCCAGAGAGTCTATGAGGTTTTCCTAATTTATTCTTTATAGCTTTTGGGTAGGCCGAGGCCTTGTCCTGCCATGTATTGTATTTCTAGAGGCTTGCAGACTAGTCTGTTGGGTCGTATAGATACGTTGCAGGCAAGTTAGGCCTTGTTGTTATTGTTGATAGTTCATTAACCTATTGGCCTAGCTTATATCATATCTGCCTATTTTTTCAGTTTCTGGATAGAGATCATGGGGCTTTGACGGCTCGCATAACATTTATGCTTTCTTAGATATCATGGTGGCCTCGATGGCCCAAACTTGACTTGCAATCTACTTCTTTATTACTTGTATGAACTATTGGGAGTAGCTATTTTATTTATAGAGCTGTTGATAGGGGTCTCGCCGGCCGAAGGCTTATTTTTAAGTCGAGATATACTTGTCTATTTCCTTGATAATGTGTGGTTATGCGCCATTGGAAAATGTTTCAGTAGGGTCAGCTCGGGCCTAAGTTTTTGCATCAAGTGCCAGTTGTGCCCCATGAGTTTGGGGCGTGACAAGCCTGATCCCTTTTATGTTAGAATCTCTATCCATAAATAAGGTTCGAACACCAAGCCTAATTTTGGAAGCTAGGATTGCTTCATTCATGACTTGGGGTAACATTTCTAGACTGAAATTAGTCAATAAGTCGGCCAAAAATTATGACTTGATGGCAGTCTGAGGCTTGTATTCGACGTCAAATTCACTTATTTCCACATCCCATTTGTCCATTTACCCCAAAAGTTTGGGTTTGTGGAGGACATTCTACGAAGGGTAAGTCATCACCACGGTTATAAGGTGGCATTGGAAATATGGCCTCAACTTTCAATCAACTATCATGAGGGATAAGCCCAACTTTTCAAAATACAAGTACTGAGTTTGGGAACTTGCCAACATTTTACTAACATAATAAGCTGGACATTGTGTACATTTTTCTTCCCAGGCCAGAATGAGACATGGCGATACCTCAAACACGGCTACATACAAAAGCAGTTGTTCATCGTTATGCAGTTTTGCCAATAGCATTGGGCTGGACAAATATGTCTTTCAATTATGTAATGCTTGCTGACATCCATATGTTCACTCGAAGTTGTTCTTCTTTTTTAGCAAAGATAATAAATGGTGGAACTTCTCGAATAAATTAGAGATAAACCTGCTAAGTTTATCCACGTGCCCGGTAAACCTTTGCACTACTTTATCACCGTCAAGCATGTTCAGGATATCTTTAATAGCCTTAATTTTGTCATGGCTTACCTTGATCCCCCTGTTTAACAGAAGAAAACCAAGGAATTTCTCTGACTCGACTCTGAAGGCATACTTCTCTGAATTGAGCTTCATGTTATTCTTACTTAGAATGTCAAAGGTCTCCTGCAAATAACTTAAGCAGTTCTATGCATCAAGAGACTTAACAAACATATCATCAATATAAACTTCCATAGTTTCGCTAATTGTTTTTCAAACATCTTATTTACGAGCCTCTAATAAGTGGCTCTGACATGTTTAGTCCGAAAGGCATCACAGTGTAACAATAAGTGCCAAAGTTAATGTTGAATAAAGTCTTTTATTGGTCATCTAGGCACATTTATATTTGCTTATACCCATAATATGCATAAATGAAACTCATCACCTCATATCCTATTGTACCATCAATCATCGGATCAATGCTCGAAACCAAAAATGAGTCATTCGGGCATGTTGTATTTAAATCTTTAAAGTTATGCACATTTTAAATTTTTCAAGTTTTTTGGGTATCATGACTAGGTTTGCCAGCCAATTTGGTACTTCACCTCCCGATGGATCCTATGTTAAGTAATTTGTTTACCACTTCTTTAACAAACCTGTTATTATTTAGGGCTGTGATGCTTCTTCTGTCTCACTAAAAGGTAACTAGTATGCAATCCAAACTTGTGCACTACAATCTCGGGTGGTATACATATTATGTATAAGTCTGACTAGGAAAAACAATCAACATTAGCTCTAAGAGAATCAATAAGTTTTTTCCTGTGGTCAGGGCTTAGCCCTGATCCCAGGTATACCTTTCTTTTCAGAAAGTTGAAAAAAAGGATGACTTCTTCAAGTTCCTTTGCTATCGATTTGGTGGAGTTCATATCTTCCAATACCTTAAAGTATATTGCCATTTGGTTTTTTTGTGCAATTCTTTATCGGATTTTGCTGGCTCCAGAAATCCTAACTCTGGGTCAAGATCGAGAGAATATACTGGTTCCTATGACTTCTCTATTTCACACTCTTTCCAGCTTGTTGCCCCGCTATGGTCACAACAATCATCTCCCAAGTAGCGGGCTATTCTCCATGAATAGTCTTAATTCCATCTAGAATTAGAAACTTAAGAACTTGGTGGAAGGTGGAAGGTGGAAGACATGCTTTTATGTTTTGAATTCACAGTCTTACAATGATAATATTGTATCCCATGTCTCCATCCATTTATGTGGGTCTGAGATACACTAATTTTCATCACTTTTTACCCATATTTGAGCCTTGATTTGAGGATATTCTTGTTTGATTCTTGTATTTTATACTTGATTTCATAATTTGGTTCTTATGTAAGGTGTTTTATGCATTTCAAATAAAGAATCCAAAAAAGAGCATAAACGAGATATTTTTGCAAAAGTTGAGTCCTAGAGCAATGTTAAAGCTTGGCAGGGGGAGTTCCTCTGTGAAGGGGGGGTCAAAAATATGCACTCCTTGAAATTTACATCATGAGAAGAGAAAAACTAGAGTGAGAAAAAGGAGCTCACGGCACGAGCCTCAGGGTGAGTGGAGGCAACTCGCACAATGAGTTTAGGCAGTTTAGAGGGGAATTTTTCCCCTTTTCCTATTCCAACATGGAAGAGTCTCAAGGGTATTTTTAAATACTATAAATACTCCTAGGTTATTTTAAATGTAGTTTTCGATAGTTCCTATTCTGGGGAGTTTTTTCAGAGGAGCACAAAGCTTCAACACTTAGGATTATCTCTATACTCTTTTACTTAGGTTATTTCATTTTTCTTATTACTCTATTACTTTATAATCAAATTATGAGGCCAAAAATACATATATTTACTCATTATTTGCCTCACATTTAGTGCTTGTATTATCTTTTTGAGTATTAATTTTATGAATTATTTTTATGTTTGGTATTTTTTATGTGTAGAATTAAAACGGTGGAAAGTTGAAGAGATTTATAGAAAAAATGAATTAAAAATAAAAAATTATATAAGAAAATCAAGCAAGCATCTTAATGGATTGACTTCAAGCAGGCATATATATATATATATATATATATTAATCCTCACTTAAGGGCCAACGAGTGCAAGATGCAATACCAATTGCTTTGTTAATTTAGATTTATACCACTGCCCCTTGAGCATAGCAGAAAACTAGAAAAGAAATAGGAGTGAAATTCATAAGTTCAAAGTAGAGGAAAAAGTGGTGAACGTGATGGCATCGTGCCGCAATGTAAATCAGATGCTTATTGGGAGATAACTCAATTTGTAGTAGTTAGTTTCTTATTTTAATTTTTTATAGTGTCACATTTTTGTATTGTTTTTGTTTGTGCAAATCAGAGAAGTTTGAGTACCCGAATTTGAAGCTAAAGAGAATGTTTGAGCTTAAGTGTGGGGTCGTACAATCCTTGATGGAAAGTGAAGAAAGATACTGCTAGCTAGGCCCTAGAGAGCCTTAGGGAGTATCTAGAAACCTTGTTTTAATTTTATATACTACTTGGAGGATGAGCAAGAGTCTAAGTTGGGGTGGTAATGTGAGGCCAAAAATATAAATATTTATTTATTATTTGCCTCACATTTAGTGATTTAATTGTCTTTTAGAGTATTAATTTTATGGACTATTCTTATGTTGGCCATTTTTCATATGTAGGATTAAAACAGTGGAAAGTTAAAGAAACTTAGAGAAAAAATAAATTAAAAATAGAAAATTATATAAGGATTGAATTCTACAATTTTATATATATATATATATATATATATATATATATATATATATATATATATATATATGCATGCAAAGTTCAATTGAAATTGAAATGAAAAGCAGGAGAATGAAGCATACCTGTCATGTGGCACCAAGTGAAAACAACAAACAGAGCAGCAAAGCAATGTGAGAAAGGCATCAACAAAATTGCAAAAGTTCACTGGAAATTAATTAGGGCGAGTTCTAAGTTTTTTTCTAATTTATTTTGGACTCAATTGTCTTATTTAAAACTTTTTTCTACATATATAAATAATCCATAAGAATAATTTTTACATAACTTTGGACCTAGGAAGAGCTAGGAGCCACCGTGGAGGACGGAGAATTTTGGTCTAATCGTTTCTTCTATTTTATTTATTACTTTTACGTTTTTCCTTGGATGATTTGTTGTAATTCATCCATATCTATGTGGATCTAAACTTCTCGTTCTAGGATTATGGTAACTTCATAGTTATTATAGTAAATTCTTGATTTGATTTGTAAACATTATCATATTAGTTGTTCTTATATTCTTGAGATTACTATTTCACTGCTTCATGACTAATAGATTAAATCTATATTCTCATTGTGAACTCGAGAGAGGAATTGGGAGTTAGAACAAAAAATATAGGGAGTAAGATCTATTCTTTAGTAAAATAAAGAACTGATTTGCGGCTAGGATAGAGATATACCTAGATCACCTTACTTGATTACAAAATAGGAAAAGCAATTGTGTTCGTATGTTCATTCTTGATCATGGAGATATAGTTATAGAAGTGTATGCGAATAGAAGATTAGAGGGTCAGGAGACCATAATCATGTTATTAACCCCGTAAATCAATAACTAGATAAATAAAAAGGTCGATAAAATTGATTACTCAACATGATTGTTAGTGAATCCATAACTCTAGATCGATTTTATCACATTGATTACGTAAAAATCTAATTTTCTTCTGGTTAATTGTTCACTAGTTTTTTTTATTGATTAGTTTATTTAATTTATAAATACATCATTGAAATCTACCACTTGAATACGTAATTAGTATTAGTTTAATTTAGTGAATAGTTAATCGATAAATCCATCTGAGTATGATATCTGGACTCTAAATCCTATATTACTTGTTCGATCGTGTACACTTGCGTGTGCATTTGGACACAACAAGTTTTTAGTGCCATTATCGTGGACTTCAAGATTAACTATTTATCTAGATTAGAATTTTTTTAATTTTTTTTTATATATATATTTTATTTTTTATAGATAATTTTTTTGTGTATAATATTTTACTACTCTTTTTGATATGACATCTTTGCCTGAGAAAATATGAAATGATAGGTATTTCTATTTTATTGATTTTTTATTCCTATTGTAGAGGACCCCACTTGTGAGAACATTGTTAATATATTTTCAAAGGTGAGTTGTACGTGCCATCTCAATCTTCTGGGTTTTGTGGTTGTCATTGGATAAGTTGTTCCAAGTGTTGTTATCCTAAACTGAGTTCTTATAATGAAAATTTTAATAATTCTTGTGCTTTTGATAGTATGGTTCCTTGCAGAAAGATATTAGATCAATTTGGGGGTCTCTATGAGAAAATCACATATTAGATGACACACTTCATAGAAGGACGAGTGGAGCTCATTCAAGAGATTGACAGGTTTGACTTGGATGTTTACAACTTAAAAGAATAATTGAGTGCAAAGGTTGATGTATTTAACGCACAATAAATTAGTGATGAGTTGTGAGAGACTTAAAAGATACATATAAGCCAAATTGAAGAGCTAAAATTGGAGGACCAACTACTCGACCATACTTTTACTGATGTTGCTATTGTTGAGAAGCATACACTAGAGTCATGCGAAGAAGTAGATAGTATGATATTTAAAGACTCTAGTGTGTGTGAATATGAGGATGTAAATAGTAATACAAAATTCATGAGTTAGGGTGTATTGGGTCTCATTCCATTCATTTTTCCATATTATGTTTAGATAGTGAGATAGTAGTCGAACCATCTGAGCCTATGGAAGAGTCTAAGGATGAAGAACAATGTGTCTATATTCTTGTATTTGTTGTGCAAGAATCAGAAAATTATAATCCTCACTTTAGGGCAAACGAGTGCAAGATGTAATACCAATTGCTTTGTTAATTTAGATTTATACCACTGCCCCTTGAGTGTAGCAGAAAACTAGAAAAAAATTTAGGAGTGAAATTCATAAGTTCAATGTAGAAGGAAAAGTGGTGAACATGATGACATCGTGCCACAATATTAAATCAGACGCTTATTGGGAGATAACTCAATTTGTAGTAGTTAGTTTCTTATTTTAATTTTTTATAGTGTCACATTTTTGTATTGTTTTTGTTTGTGAAAATAAGGGAAGTCTGAGTACCCGAATATGAAGCTAAAGAGAATGTTTGAGCTTAAGTGTGGGGTTGTACAATCCTTGATGGAAAGTGAAGAAAGATACTGCTAGCTAGGCCCTAGAGGGCCTCAATGAGTATCTCTAAACCTTGTTTTAATCTTATATACTACTTAGAGGACGAGCAAGAGTCCAAGTTGGGGTGGCAATGTGAGGCCAAAAATATAAATATTTATTCATTATTTGCCTCACATTTAGTGATTTTATTGTCTTTTAGAGTATTAATTTTATGGACTATTCTTATATATGCAAAGTTCAATTGAAATTTAAATGAAAAGTAGGAGAATGAAGCGTACCTTCCATGTGGCACCAATTGAAAACAACAAAAAGAGCATCAAAGCAACGTGAGAACGGCACAACAAAATTGCAAAAGTGCACTGGAAATTACTTATGGTGGTGCGGGTTCTAAGTTTTTTTCCAAATCATTTTGGATTGAGTTTTATTTTATTTGGGACTTTTTTCTACATATATAAATAGTCCATAAGAATTACTTTTACATAACTTTGGACCTAGGAATAGCTAGGAGCCACCGTGGAGGACGGAGAATTTTGGTTTAATCTTTTCTTCTCCTTTATATATTATTTTCACATTTTTCTTTGGATGATTTGTTGTAATTCCTCCATGTCTATGTGGATCTAACCTTCTAGTTCTAGGATTATGGTAACTTCATGGTTGTTATAGTAAATTCTTGATTTAATTTGTAAATATTATCATATTAGTTGTTCTAATTATATTCTTGAGATTACTATTTCACTGCTTCATGACCAATATAATAAATTTATATTCTCATTGTGAACTCGAGAGAGGAACCGCGAGTTAGAATGAAAAATATAGGGAGTAATATCTATTATTTAGTAAAATAAAGAACTGATTTGCGGTTAGGATAGAGATATACCTTGATAACCTTACTTGATTACAAAATAGGAAAAGCAATTGCGCTCATATGTTCATTCTTGATCATGGAGATATAGACATAGAAGTTTATGCGAATAGACGATTAGAGGGTCAAGAGATCATAATCATGCTATTAACCCCGTAAATCAACAATTAGATAAATAAAAAGATCGATAAAATTGATTACTCAACATGATTGTTAGTGAATCCATAACTCTAGACCGATTTAATAACATTGATGACATAAAAATCTGATTTTTCATCTGGTTAATTGTTTATTAGTTTTTTTATTAATTAGTTTATTTAATTTATAATTACATCATTGAAATCTACCACTTGAATACGTAATTAGCATTAGTTTAATTTAGTGAATAGTTGATTGATAAATCCCTGTGAGTATGATATCTGGACTCTAAATTCTATATTACTTGTACGATCGTGTACACTGCGTGTGCATTTGAACACAATAAGTTTTTAGTGCCATTTTTGGGGACTTTAAAATTAACTATTTATCTTGATTAGACTTTTTTTTATTTATATATATATTTTTTATTTTTTATAGATTTTTGTTTTGTGTATAATATTTGACTACTCTTTTTGATATGACGTCTTTGCCTGAAAAACTGTGGAATAATAGGTATTTCTATTTTATTGATTTTTATTTCTATTGTAGAGGATTCCACTTGTGAGAACATTGTTAATATATTTCCAAGGGTGAGTTGTACATGCCACCTCAATCTTGTGAGTTTTGTGGTGATCATTTGTAACACCCCAGAAATTCTAAGCTAAGATCTGATCCGTTCTTCATTTATTGTTACACCCGGACTAGATGAATTTTCTATGAATCTAAGTATTAAGATCAATTCCTAAGTTTTGAAGGAGTATTAGAGGTGAATTGAAGTCATAAAGGACTCCTAGCTCAAAGTTAAGTTGAAAGCCCTTCTACCGATTTAATTTTCATGTAGGTTCTAACTAGGGTCAACTTCAAATGATCATAACTCCTAGAATATAAAGGGTTAGGTGGCCTAGTACCCATCAAATTAAAAGTATTTAAATCTTCTTTCCAACACGACCAAATAATTCATTAATCCGAGTCCGGAGTAAAAGGTTATGGGCATTTTAGTGAAGCACTGTCAGCTATCAAAAATCCGACAGGCTGGCCGACGGGCGTGAGAACCTCCGACTATCGTCCGCCCGTGGTCACCACGACAGTCCATACTGGCAGGGCATGGGAACTATCCACTGAGGCTATTTAGCTCTCGTGAGGTCGATGGTTGGATCCGACGGCCCGTGGGAGCCACGAAAGCCCGTGGTAAGCATCATTCGATGATTTTCTGCTATGAGTTTCATTAAGGGTAGTTTGGTCCTTTCCTCACCTCAGGTTCTTCCCCTCACCTTTTAAACACCTAAAAGGGGTTATTCTTCATAAGAACATCAATCTATCTCTAAAGAATTTCCTCAAAACTCTAAGGCAAGATACCTAGGGTTTCAAGCAAGCAAGATCATAGAAGCTCAAGCAAGAAAGTCTCTCAAGAGTTTTCTTTCAGATTTATTCTCCAAGTCTCCACCTCAAACCTTAAGGATTCTTCTCCAAGCTTCATCCCCAAAGTTCTAGCTAGAAGTTCTTCAAGTTTAAGGTATGTGGGCATTCAATAAGGGATTCCTTTCTCCCTTATTCCATTAACCCCAATCTTCTAAGTTGATTTTATAAATTTCTAAATTAGGGTTCTTACCCATTCTCATGGGTTCTTTTATAAATTATTTCCTCATGATTCTTCTATGAATTCTAACTCTAAATTGCATGATTTTGCATGATATAATAAATGATTTCCCATTCATGATTTGAAGACTAACCCTTGTCCAATTTATAAAATTGTTATGGAATCAGTTTATTAGCATAAATTCATGGTTTCTCATTCATTACCCATATTTTATTTGAGATTCCTTAAGTATTTTCAAAAGCCCATGCATAAAGAAGGATTTCTAGTATGATTTCACTAAATTGCATATTTTCAAGTGAGAATTGACATGTTTAGATAACATGACCTTATGTATTTATGAAATTGCATACCTAATTCTTCAAGTTATGGATTTAGAAAGAAAAGTATATTTTAAATTATGGCTATGCTAAGTTTTTAAGAATTATGAATTGAAAGTGCATGACATTAGATATGTCCTTATGCTTTTTCAACAGTTTTGGACATCATATATGTCCCTACATTTTATGAAATGTTTGGCATCTAGATATGTCTACCTAAGATATGAATAATTTTGACATCAGATATGTCATTAGTTATGATCAGTTTTGGCATCAGATATGCCCCAGTACTATATGAGCTATATGTATGTTTTTGAGAGCAGTATTAGCACCGAGTTGGATGGGGTGAGAGTACCCTTAGTCCTAGAACTACATGCCTCCGTAGGCTCATAAGTCCCCTCTGTTGGGCATTAGAATTAGTGATCACGCCACAGATATGCCTTTATACCCTGGCAAGGTATATTGAGTCCTCTCGATGGGGCGGATACATCGAATTCCATGTAGCTCACATGGTCTATATCGGTTAGAGACCCTCCCAGATTAACAGTTTCAAGTTTTAAGTGCGTTGACTCTTTGCTTTAGGATTTCAGACTTTCTACTATTATTATGATTCTAAAGGTGTTTTAAGCTTATGATATTGCATTGAGTCATTTCATTACATATTTTACTATCATCATACAACTTCAGTTTTAGTTATGCTTTAAGCATGTTTTACCATGACATATGCATGATATCAGTTTTAAGCATGATTTCAAGTATATTTTATCATGACATATGCATATCTCTCATACTTAGTACATTCTATAGAACTGACCGCCTACCTCTTTGTGTTGCATCCTATCATGATGTAGATTCAGTAGCTCGCGCCCAGATTCAAGGCTAGTAGACCAGCAGCACATCCAGCCAGCTTTGTGAGTCCTCCCCATTTGAGGACTTAGAGTTTAACTTCATTATAGGTTATTAGTTCTTTCATTCAGTTTTCAGTATTAGAGTTAGCTGGGGGATTATTCCAGTAGCTCGTCAGTAGAAGAGGCTTTCAGACATAGAGTCAGATATTCAGCTTATTTCAGATTATTATTTTTGACTTATATTTTTATAACAAAATATGTTGCTCATTACTTCAGTTAAGCTTCCGTTCTTATGTTTTATTCAGTTTTTAGGTCATGCTAATGCCAGAGGGTTATTTTGAGATCACTTGTGATCTTGGGTCCTGTGTTATATCCAAGGGGTAGGCTCGGGGTGTGACAAACTTGATATCAAAGTATCAAGTTCAAGAGTCCTAGGGTGTCTAAAAGCCGCTTTAAGTAGAATATTTCTCATGGGTGTAAAGCGCGCCATATTTATGAGGGAGAGACTACAAGACGTTTTTAGGAAGACTCCACTTCTTTCATGTTCTTTATTGCGCAACAGAGTTTTACTCTATTTACCCCCATATTTATGCATTGTTCCTAGTTGTATTATTTTTACATCATATATAATGTGCCAGAAGTAGTAAATGTCAAATTATTTATCAGTGAGGTGCTCTCAGATCTCTTTCAGATCTTTGTTACTAATTAGTCCTCAAGAAGGGAAAGCGTGTACCTAGATCCTTGGGTAGTGTTTCCACTCGACAGATGTTGTGTTGTAAGCCAGTAGTAGTAGAATGGACCTAGAGCTAGAAGTATAAGGTCAGGATTTTAGTAGCTTAGAGGGTAAAATAGCATTTGGTTAGAGCATGCATTCAGAGTTTTGTTCTATTAGATAGGTGATGGGATGATACATCCCTTCGTGCGGACTAAAGAGTAGTAAGTTATTATACTAATATAGACCAAGTATAGAATATGAATGAAAGGATGATAGTATGGGAGTGATAATAATGGTTTTGTGGGATTTATCTAGTAAGTATGGTATAGTATAATGTAAGAGTTTAAGTTGATGAAATTGCAGCAAGTGTGATTATGTGAGCATGATATATATATATGGGCTAGAGAAGGATATATAATTTTGAGCCTCTCAGTATAGGCTTTAACGCATTTGGTGTGGTGGTAGTAGAAAGAGAGGACTTTGAGAGTTAGAACCATGTAAGCTTGACATGTTATTGTGAGGGATAGGTTGACAGTTATGAGTATGATATGGACAACCCTTATATGAAATAGAAAGGTTGAGGCCAAGACTTTTAGGCGAGGGAGAGCCTTATACTATAGAAGGAAGTGTACACTCAGACTAGCTTCTAGGGTAGTGTTTGCTCTGTTAGGGTAAAATGATCATAGTTCAGTTGAGAGGATAGTGAGTGGTCTACAGACTTAGAAAGGTAGCACGAACCCAAGGGGGAGATATTGTAGCAACCCCAGAATTTGAACCAGCTTATCAACTTAGAACCCAGAAAATTTTCTGCAATCTTAGACCCTGACGGGAAGCCGCCACAAGCGTCGAAGCTCTGACGAGCCATGGGGCACATTGTGGGAATCATCTAGTCTCTCTAAGCCATAAATCTTCCAGTCCGATGGGTATTTGTGATAGGCGTCACAGTAGCGACGACCCGTTAGAATCTCATAGTGGTTTTCCTCCTGTCTTCCTCTCTTTAACGGGATATCACCATGGGCATTGCAGTTGCTATGGGATGTGGGAACCCGCTGTCAAAACCCTCCAGCAACCCCAACACCCAGCTTGCTTGTCTAATGCTTTGGCTCGATGGGCCGTCATAGGTGCGATGCTCGTCGGGCAGCCCGTGAGGTGATGATTTCCTTCAGTTTCTATTTTTAAGACAGGGGTAGATTGGTCTTTTCCTCTATTCTCTTAACTCCTAAGTGAGGTCATTTTGACACTTGTGGTAGGGTTTTGTTCCCTATTAGCCTAAACCTTTCCCATTCCCCTCATTCTAAATCCCAAGGGGGAAAGAACTCCACTCCTCTAATCTTCAAGCTCCAAGCTAAGGAACTCCACCTTCAAGTCTCCATCCCTCAAGGTTCTAGCTTAGAAGTCTTCAATTCTAGTATGCCTCATTGTAGAAGTTCTTCAAGTTGCAGCTCTTAGATATGCTAGGGAAGAGAGAAGAAGTCTTGGATAGATTAAGATACAAGAAACCATAAGGTGACCATAGTTATAAGCTTGAATATTGTGATGAAATACATATGGGATTTTGCTTTATGCGACTAGGGACCCCATTGGTTAAGATCTCAAGGTTAGTTGATTTTCGTGATAAGAAGGAACATTCTAGATGCAAGAGATCTAGTCGAGATAGGTTTGAACATGGTTGAAAAGGGTAGTCAGACTCAGACCTTAGTATCTATATGTGCGCTGGTGAGAATTTTAGTGGCAAATGGTAAGTATGCTATTCAGAGAGTCAGTGTAGTTAAAAAGGTGTTCTTAAGCTTAAAACCTATCAGTTGTGTTATTTAGGCAAGAATAGTTTTGTTCTTACTCCCTTCCCAGAATGCTCTTATCATATCAGTTTAGACATGCCGGTAATCATTCCTAAGGCCAGAAGACCCTACGTTCAGCTAAGTCTATGGTAGTAAGTTCAAATTAGAAAAGAATAGTTTTCTTGTATAGCTACTCCTCTCAGTTTGATGTTTCATTCAGTTGACCATAATCCCTAAGAATTTGTTCATTCTCTTCGAGTTTCAGCTAATTCCCTACTCTTATTCCAGACCATTTATCATGTTAGATTATTCAGCTTCGTGTCCCATCAATTATACTTATGCTCTCAGTATGCATGCATCTTCTTGGAATCGAACTCAGTTATATTTCAGTCAAAAATTTGTTACCATGAAATACTTCAGCTATTAGAACTCCGTTGATGGGATTGAAACCCTTTCCCCCTCCAATATCAACTTAGTAGTCTTTATTCGAGGACGAATGATCCCAAGAGGGAGATATTGTAACACCCCAGAAATTCTAAGCCAAGATCTGATCCATTCTTCATTTATTGTTAGACCCGAACTAGATGAATTTTATATAAATCTAAGTATTAAGATCAATTCCTAAGTTTTTAAGGAGCATTAGATATGAATTGAAGTCATAAAGGACCCCTAGCTCAAAGTTAAGTTGAAAGCCCTTCTACCAATTTAGTTTTCATGTAAGTTCTAACTAGGGTCAACTTCAAACGATCCTAACTCCTAGAATATAGAGTGTTAGGTGGCCTAGTACACACCAAATTAAAGGATATTTCCAATGCCACCGACCATTTGTTAATCTGAGTCTGGAGTAAAAAGTTATGGGCATTTTAGTGAAGCACTATCAACTGTCAAAAATCCAATAGACTGGCCGACGGGCGTGGGAACCTCCGACGGGCATCTCGACGCTCATGCTAACCACGACAGCCCCTGTGAGGCTAATGGTTGGGTCCGACGGCCCATGGGAGCCACAACGGCCCGTGGGAAGAGTCATCCGATGATTTTCTACACTTTTTCCTATGAGTTTAATTAAGGGTAGTTTGATCCTTTCCTCACCTCAGGTTCTTCCCCTCACCTTTTAAAAACCCAAAAGGGGTTATTCCTCATAAGAACATCAATATATCTCTAAAGAATTCCCTCAAGACTCTAGGTCAAGATACCTAGGGTTTCAAGCAAGCAAGATCATAGAAGCTCCAGCAAGAAAGTCTCTCAAGAGTTTTCTTTCAGATTTCTTCTCCAAGTCTCCACCTCCAACCTTAAGGATTCTTTTCCAAGCTTCATCCCCAAAGTTCTAGCTAGAAGTTCTTCAAGTTTCAGATATGTGGATATTCAATAAGGGATTCCTTTCACCCTTATGCCCAAAACCCCAAACTCCTAAGTTGATTTTATGAATTTCTAAATTAGGGTTCTTACCCAATTCTCATGGGTTTTTCTATAAATTGTTTCCTCATGATTCTTCTATGAATTCTAACTCTAAATTGCATGATTTTGCATAGATTCTTATAAATGGTTTCCCATTCATGATTTGAAGACTAACCCTTGTCCAATTTGTAAATATGTTTTTCATTGTGGTTCACCTTCATATTTTTCGTTATTATGAAATTAGTTTATTAGCATAAATTCATGGTTTCTCATTCATTACCCATGTTTTATTTAAGATTCCTTATGTCTTTTCAAAAGCCCATACATAAAGAAGGATTTCTAGTATGACTTCACTAAATTGCATGTTTTCAAGTGAGAATTGACATGTTTAGATAACATGACCTTATGTATTTATGAAATTGCATGCCTAATTTTTCAAGTTATGGATTTAGAAAGAAAAGTATATTTTGAATTATGGCTATGCTAAGTTTTTAAGACTTATGAACTGAAAGTGCATGACATTAAATATGTCCTTATGCTTTTCCAACAGTTTTGGACATCAGATATGTCCCTACATTTTATGAAAGGTTTGGCATCTAGATATGTATACCTAAGTTATGAACAGTTTTAACATCAGATATGTCATTAGTTATGATCAGTTTTGGCATCAGATATGCCCCAGTACTATATGAACTATATGTATGTTTTTGGGAGTAGTATTAGCACCGAGTTGGACGGGGTGAGAGTACCCTAAGTCCCATAACTACGTGCCCATGTAGGTTCATAAATCCCCTTTGTTAGGCATTAGAATTAGTGATCACGCCACAGTTATGCCTTTATACCCTGGCAAGGTATATTGAGTCCTCTCGATGGAGTGGATACATCAAATTCCATGTAGCTCACATGATCTATGTCGGTTAGAGAACCTCCCACATAAACAATTTCAAGTTTTAAGTGCATTGACTTTTTGCTTTCAGATTTCAAACTTTCTACTATTATTATGATTCTAAAGGTGTTTTCAGCTTATGATATTGCATTGAGTCATTTCATTAAAGATTTTACTATTATTATACGACTTTAGTTTTAGTTATGCTTTGAGCATGTTTTACCATGACGTATTCACGATATTAGTTTTAAGCATGCTTTCAAGTATATTTTATCATGACATATGGATATCTCTCATACTCAGTACATTCCATAGTACTGACCGCATACCTCTTTGTGCGGCATCCTATCATGATGTAGATTCAATAGCTCACCCCCAGATTCGAGGCTAGTAGACCAGCAGCACATCCAGCCAGCCTGGTGAGTCCTTCCCATACGCGGACTTGGAGTTTAGCTTCATTATAGGCTATTAGTTCTTTTATTCAGTTTTCAGTATTAGAGTTAGTTGGGGGGCTTGTCCCAGCAGCTCGTTAGTAGTAGAGGCTTTCAGACATAAAGTCAGATATTCAGCTTATTTCAGATTGTTTTTTTACTTATATATTAATAACATATTAAGTTGGTCATTACTTCAGTTAAGCTTATGTTCTTATGTTTTGTTCAGTTTTTGGGTCATGCTAATGCCAGAGGGTTATCTTGAGATCACTTATGATCTTGGGTCCCATGTTACATTCGGGGGGTAGGCTCGGGGCGTGACATCATTGGATAAGTTGTTCCAAGTGTTATTATCCTAAACTGAGTTCCTATAATGAAAATTCTAATAATTCTTGTGCTATTGATAGTATGGTTCCTTGTAGAAAAATATTAGATCAATTTGGGGTTCTCTATGAGAAAATCACATATTAGACGACACACTTCATAGCAGGATGAGTGAAGATTATTCAAGAGATTGACAGGTTTGACTTATATGTTTACAACTTAAAAGAAGACTCCAGTGCAAAGGTTGATGCATTTAACGCACAACAAATTAGTGATGAGTTGTGAGAGACTGAAAAGATACATATAAGTCAAATTGAAGAGCTAAAATTAGAGGACCAACTACTCGAGTGCAAGATGCAATATCAATTGCTTTATTCATTTAGATTTATCCTTGAGCATATCACAAAACTAGAAAAGAAATTAGGGGTGCAATTCATAAGTTCAAAATAGAATAAAAAGTGTTGAACGTGATGGCATCATGCTGCAATGTTAAATCAGACATTTATTGGGAGGCAACTCAATTTGTAGTAGTTAGCTTTTTAATTTTAATTTTTTATAGTGTCATATTTTTGTATTGCTTTTTTTGTGCAAATCAAGAAAGTCTGAGTGTGGGGTCGTACAATCCTTGATGGAAAGTGAAGAAAGATACTGCTAGTTAGGCCCTAGAGGGCCTCAGGAAGTATCTCTAAATCTTATTTTAATCTTATATACCACTTGAAGGACGAGCAAGAGTCTAAGTGGGGTGGTAATGTGAGGCCATAAATATGGCCAAAAATACAAATATTTATTCATTATTTGCCTAACATTTAGTGATTTTATTGTCTTTTTGAGTATTAATTTTATGGACTATTCTTATGTTGGCCATTTTTCATATGTACGATTAAAACAGTGGAAAGTTAAAGAGATTTGGAGCAAAAATAAAATTAAAAATAGAAATTATATAAGGATTGAATTCTACAATTATATATATATATATTCAAAGTTCAATTGAAATTTAAATGAAAAGTAGGAGAATGAAGTGTACCTTCCATGTGGCACCAATTGAAAACAACAAAAAGAGAAGCAAAGCAACGTGAGAAAGGCACAACAAAATTGTAAAAGTGCACTGGAAATTACTTAGGGCGGTGCGGGTTCTAAGTTTTTTTCTAATTCATTTTGGACTCTGTTTTATTTTATTTGGGACTTTTTTTTACATATATAAAAAGTTCATAAGAATAACTTTTATATAACTTTGGATCAAGGAAGATCTAGATGTAATGACCCTTCTAGTCATTCTCGTATTTTTGCCTTCTTTGTACTGTTAGAGCTTGCATTTAGCGGTTCCAAGTCATTTATGACTTACTGGAACCGGTAATTTGGTGCTAGGCTATCTGTTTGGTATTTATGGTCGTTTCCCTATTTTAGAGCTTTAACTTAGGAAATCATTGACTTTGGTCAACATTCTTGGTAATCATGCTCGGAATTGAATTCTGACAGTTTCATTAGCTCCATAGCGTGGACTTTGGCCTAGTTGAACCTTTGGTCAGGATCCAGGAGCTTTTCATCTTGGAATTCTCTCTTGTTCTGTGTTTTCAGGCCAATTGGGCTTGTTTGGTTGACTTTGGTCAACATTTAAACAAGATGGCCTCAGATGAAATTTCTGTCAGCGTTGTTAGCTCCAGAATGTCAAGTTTAGGCTAGAGAGACCATTGGTTCAGTTATCGAGGCTTTTGGACTTGATTTTGGCCATTAGGTTCCGTTTTGGGAATAGTTAGCCTAAAGATTGATTTTGCGCTCAGGGCCCACTTTTCGCTAAATCCACCTCCGATGGGATTTTTATCGATTCCGTTGGATCCAGAATGCCATTTCTAGTTGGATAGCTCAAGTCGTTTGTGTTTGCAGAACCTCAGATGCATTCCCATCAAAGATTTTTCTCAAGTTGGCATATCTGTTGGCAGCTGGTTGTTGTCATGGAACCAGCCATGCCAATGCCCACGCATGGGCATGGGCGCATACGTGCAGCAGTGCCAGCCGCCCCCTCCCTTTTTGGCCATTGCCTGGGTAGCGCATGGGCCGCATGCACAGTGGCCAGTTGCGTGTCAGACCGTCGCCTAACCTATACGTGCGCGTGCGCCCGGCCACATGTGCAGTGGCCGCGTGCACATGGGGTTGGCTGGCAGCACTATAAAATCCCTTCTTCTCTAATTCATTTTCTAACTTCCCTTGGATGATTTCTCTATTTATTTGAGACCCAAAACCTCTATATTTCACCTTGTTCACTCCATCAGCTTGGAGGTTCATATTTTTCGGTACTTGATCATTTATTAGCTTCTAAATCAGGTAAGTTTCTCATTAATATTCGTCTTTCTTCCATGAATTCCCTTCTTTAATTTCTTGGTTCTTGGGTTGTTTTGAGCCCTTTCAATGGTGAAAATCCGCTCAAATCTTGAGCATGTTCTCCCGGTAATGTGGGAACACATGGGTATTTTTTATTTCTGACTTCGAGTTGCAGCGCCCACGGGTCCGCTTGTGACTCGAATTTTGACCCAGTAATGTTTTTAGTATTATGGGTATCATTGGCTTTGTTTTGACGCGTAAAATATTATTTTGATAGTGTGTTTGCAATTTGGGCTTCCTCGAAGCAGTTCGAGCTTGGACGATGCCATTCCCGCAGCTAGTCATCGGACAACAGGTAGGTTATGGTTGTCCCTACCTAGACTCTGCATATATAGGCTCTAACTGCATTAATTAGCACCTTTGGGTTGGTTTTCTAGGTTGGTACCCTCAGACCTTGTCCGCCTCTTCTGTTTATTTATTTCGTGCGTTGTTTGTAGTATTCATTGTAGTGTTGTAATATTACCCTTGTGGCCCCGTGTGGCCTTTGTTTATGCCTCTGTACCATAGACGGTGGGATATTTGAGAATGTCCGTGAGTCCCGGATATCCTGATATTACTTTAGGCTGGATATCTGTGTTATAGAACTGATTGTGCCTGTGCAAGGCCATTAGGAATATTTGTAAGCCGTTTTGGGCTAATCTATTGTTCGCGAGCATATCATTTATGCAAAGAATTTTTCAGCATGTTTTACTACTATTTTGTCTTCGGGCCTACTATAAAAGGCTTTCTAAACTTTGCATGGCCCCGAGGGCCTATTTTTGGTAAAGTGATTAAAGGGTTTTGAAACTGATTTTTATGAAACCTCTTGGAGTAAAGAGGGTATTTTGATAATTTTATCACCAATTTTCACACTGATACTAGACTCGGCTGCACCATAGTGCTAGATATGTTTGTACTACATATTTAGACCCGAATACATTCCAGGCACCCTTGATAAGGGTTATTGATACTGGATTACTGATTTAGACCCAGATACGCTTCGGGCACCCTTCACAGGGGTTTTGAGATTTATATTACTGATTTATACCCGGATCGGATCCGGGCATATACTATGAGGTTCTGATTATTGAGCTATACTTTGAGATTTCCGTTAGTATGTGGCCATGGACCTCCATGGACCCTGTCATTCTAGGACCAATGGCTATGGGAGGAGTGTGCCAGAAGAGGAGTATACAACGGAGTTGAGGTATATGGGTCGTGTCTTTCTATGGATCCTGCCTCTATTAGGCCTTTTAGGTACCGAAGAGGGTAACGTACGGGTTACTATCACATTGGTTCCATAATATCACATCATCATGCATATTTCATTCGGATTCCACCCTTGTTTGCTATGTGCTTAGTGTACACTCCGGTAGTATGGCATATCAGAGGGTTTGTTTTCACTTGATTATGTTCCTCAGTTGTATGGGCAGTCGTTGGGACTGTAGGTAGATTATATTTCTCCTGTCATATTGTAGAGCGTGTTATGGCCTTTTCTTCTTGGTGGTTTAGTGAATCCTAGCCTGTTGAGGCTCCGATTGTTGGATCGTTTGATTATTAATGTACTAGTTGTTCTTAGATTGTTGAGGCACTATTTATGTGTCCTTCTGAGTATTTATGGGTTAGCGGATCCTACCCCTCTTTCATGGTGCTGATTAGTGGTTTTGGTTCTTTGCGGCTTAGTTTATTCTATCCTAGGGTCATAACTGTGGGATTGCTATCTGATTTCTCTGATCTTGATTATGGTGTTTAAGCATGATTCCGTTAGTTATATTGCTCCAGCTTGATTGTGTTTACTTGCTTTCCTTTTTTCCCTTTTCTACTTGAGGTTACCGGTGTACCGCTATTTTCTCAACTCTCACTTATATATATTATTGTTGCAAGGACTCCAGGTACATTCTTCTTTCCTTCACCTGTGTTCTGTGTTATATATATCTTCTGTGACTAACATAGCTTGTTTGTGATTCTTGTTGACTTTTATCCATGCTAGTTTCCATGTGCCTTCTATATTGTTTTCTGTGACTACTTCCTTGCTATCTGTTACTTACTATTTTCATATCTTATATGCACTCAGTCGGCCGATGATGCCTACTGGGTACCCGTTGCTTAGGAATTGGTGCTTATACTACACTTCTATATCTTTTTGGTGCAGATGTTAGTGTGAGCTTTTGCCGTTGATCGTGTGGAGACTCGTGCAGCTTTTGGATATTCGAGACTAGGTTGAGCACCTGACGATTGGGGCTTGACCACATCTCATCTTTTGGTACTTTATTCTTTATTTATTTGGAGACAGTTGTATATTCTGTTTTGTTACTTCTAGCACTAGTATTCTATTAGAAGCTCATGTACTATCGATACCAAGTCTTGGAGTTAGTGTTTTCTTTATGTATATATATTCATGTTGTTTCTTCTGTGTTGTCTCTATCTTATTTCTGCTTTCGCTTATTTCTACTTATATTGTGCATATTAGTTAGGTGGTAGCCTATTACTAACCATTTCGGGCTAGAGAAATTAGTTCGCCTTTTGGGAGGTGTAAGTGCCATCATGACCTGAGAAATCGGATCGTGATAGCTTGGTATCAGAGCTCTAGGTTCTCTGGTGTCATGGTACAAGAGCAAGTGTCTAAGTAGAGTCTCGCAGATTGGTACGATGATGTCCGTATCCTATATGCGGGAGGCTACATGGCATATTTAGGAAATGTTCCATATTCTGGCTCCTTATCGTGTGTTCTTGTCTCTATTGACTTCTAAACTTCAATTGTTTCATTCCTTCTCAGATGCCTAAGACGAGTACGACAACAAGTGATGTCGAGGCTTCTGTGCTTGTTATTTCAGTGCTTCCGTCAGTGCCACGATTTCAGAGTGGGAGCATACAGCATCAGATAGGGGGTGTGGGGCCAGCCCAGCCTCTGGTAGGGTTTCATGCTACCCCAGTTCTTCAAGACACCATGGCTAGGACTCTGAGTCCTCCAGTGGGTGTTTCAGTACCACAGGTAGGTGTAGTACCCGGTTCTTCGAGGGGTGCTTCAGTTAGGGTTGAGCTTCCAGCTCTTCAGCAGGGTAGTGTGTCATTATTAGAGTATGAGGCCAGGTTTCACGAGATAGTTAGGCGTACTGGTAGGACTGTGCCTACAGAGTTTGATAGAGTACAGATCTTTGTTGGAGGTTTGATTTCACCGCTCCGTTTGGCGACCGAGCACTTGGTTGCAGTTGGGACGATCTTCCTTCAGGTAGTTGATCATGCTTGGCTATTGAGGGTTTATGTCGTGAAGGATATGGAGGTAGTAGTAAGAAGCATCATTGTCAGGGCAGTTTTCGAGGTTCCCAAACTCGAGGTAGGGATTATCTGCTAGGGATTGTTTTCGAGTTTTTTGGACAAGAAAAATGATTTTCGACTTTTAAATTATTTCGAAACTAAGTTAATAATTCAAAATAATTTCAAGTAAAAGCAAGAGTCGCCACTTAATTTTATAAAGGAAATTAAGAAAACCTTTTATAAATTCTAAAGCCTTAAAACAGTAAAAAGACAGAAAATAAGAGTTTTTGAGTAAGAGGTTCATGTTAATACTCTTAGAAGGGTGTTAAGGCACCAAGAATATCCGCTAACTCGCGATTATCCGGTCTTGTTTAAAACTAACTTATTAGACTAATTTTAAGGAAAATGTACTTGTTTCGAAAAATACGAGAATCATTTCTCAAGTAAACCTTTTTACTAAAGTGAATGAGCTAAGTATAAAATTTGCAATCCCTTACAGTGATTTTGAGGAAAAAAAGTGAAAGTATTTCAGAATAAAAACTATAAGCTCATTCTTGCATTTTTAAAACTAAGAAAAGTATTTCTATATAAAGAAGCTAATTCAAGGTAAGTGAATTTAATTCTAAGGGAAAAGTATTTAAACAAGAAGGTTCTTCTTTTGGGGACTTTCACTAAGTTTAAATAAAATTATTATAGTTAGAGCTCAAATAGACATGTATAAAATACAAGTAATGAGAAGAAAACAATATGAGCCTTTTTAGCTCATTTGTGCCGTTCTTTACTTGGGCTTGGTCCAAGTAATCTTTCAGCCCCTTCACACCTATCCTATTATATCTTTGGGTTTCTGTCTCAATTTGCTCCATATGTGTACATGGGCTTTTGCCCCAAATATTCCACCCCTTTTAAAATGCACGTTGCTACTACAACATTTGAGCTTCTGCTCATTTCGTTAATTTTCCTCTTCCTTGTATGTTGCATATCTGCTACTGTTGATGAGGCTGACTCGGAGGCCTATTGCTAGAACCCAAATGAAGGGATGCAAAGGAGGAGTCTGTGAGTCCATATAGGACTCGAGGCATCACATATAACAAAGAAAAGGGATAAGAGTTAGAATTGCATAGAAGAATCAATGTAAAGATAGTGCAAAACCACAACATTGAATCATCTTATAAGTCAGCAAGTGACTGCCTATAATGTAAACAGATTGTGACAAAGATCAGTCGACTCTCATACAATCATATAAGGAGGATAAATCATCAATGAACTAATAAAATATACTCCTTATTCATTTGAAGACTAAAGAAGCTCTACGTATGATTAACTTAACCCATCCTCCCTACGCGTCCAGTCAATTACTGGGCAGCCTGCTTCATAAATGATACAATTTGCAGTTACGGACTGAAGTTCATTAAGCACACGAATCACAGCTGTGATAATGTAATGAGGGCAC
The DNA here is from genome assembly GCA_003996215.1 of Jaltomata sinuosa. Lineage (NCBI taxonomy): Eukaryota > Viridiplantae > Streptophyta > Magnoliopsida > Solanales > Solanaceae > Jaltomata > Jaltomata sinuosa. The sequence goes on from QJPP01000079.1 coordinate 81,379, forward strand.
TCAACGAAAGGCTTAGGATAAATTGACTTAGCATGATTTAAAATGGTTCAAAATCTCTTAGTTAAAACTACACCAAAACATGGGCTTCGCAACAGGACCTAGAAAACCAATATTAAGAATTTCTCGACCCTATTGAAGGCACAAAATAGAATTCTAGAGAGCACTTAAATAGGGGAAGGTAAACATGTAATTCTACTAAGCAAATAACAGGCAAGTAGGCTACCAATAAGTCAACTTGGCACCTATCGACTAAAAATAGCATCTATGCTCTTTAACTTATGCACACTGTGAGTTATATTAGAGAAGTCTCAGTCGCAAAAACAAACTAAGCAGGACCAAGATGAGGAAACTAGCATGTGAAACTCTTACAAACAAAATGAACTCAGACCAAAGGACTTCATGTTCTCATTCAAATCGTGATGGCAACATAACAACATATTTTGAAACCATATTTTTAAAAGTTCAAACTGTTCAATTCTTAGGTAAAGAAAAAAAATGCAACCCCAACTTTTGAGCCAAATAAAGACAGAACAATTCACTTTTTAACAGATTCAAACATAATAGACTTGGTGATGAAACTTAGCAACTCATATTTTTAAAGGAGACAGCTTCACTTAATGGGATCAATCACAATGCAAAGGGAAAAAAAATGAAGGGAACGGAGGCTAGACTAAGACTGATTATGCAACACACAGATTTTGAAAGTTAACACACAATCATTAAGACACGGCCAACCATTAGTTTTTCATGATTCGTTCAAAACTGAAAAAGATCCCAAGATTTTTCAGATTTTTTCTCCTGCCTCATTCTAAAGTTTCAAGAGAACCGAACATTTAACTATAAGGTTTCTAGAACAAAAAGCAGATGGGACCAGCGTGCAAAACCTATATGCAGAAAATCATTTGAATGGAGATAAAAATAAACAACTGCAGGGTCCCTTTTTATCTAACAATCATATATTTTGAGAAGGAAATTAAAGGGTGATCCTCCAGAGGGAATGACTTCGTACCATCACGGATCTTACTCGATAACATGAATCGAGAAGACCCCCAGGGAGTCCTTAGCCTGAAAGTACACTCAACTTGCAATAACAATCACTCAACCCCGTTCACTTGAACATATGAGCAGCTATAAAATAGGAAGAATAAAAACAAAGCAAAAATATCAATAATATCCTAATCTTGACAGTGGCTTCAAACCAACAAACAAACTCTATACTCTCATTCTTAATTCCTCACCCACATTGCACACATCCATACAAGAGCAGCCCAAAGAGTCATGAACTCACATCACCAGTAAAGTTTCACATCACAACATTCAAACACATAAAGATAAAATGCAAAAGACGAAGTCTTTACCTGTTTCTGGGCAGCAACTGAGAACATGAACCTTCATCGGAGCACTTCCAACACACCACCGGAGTTTATAATGATTTCTTTAGAGTTTCTAACTTTACTTTCTGAAACCTTTGGTCTTTTTCGAGTTCTATAGAATGACTCTCCAAAGAAGAAACTCAAGATCCAAAAGCCAGTCCCTATTCTTGTAAACCCTTGTGGTTTATATAGGGGAACTTGAGGGTGAATTAGGGGGGGAAATAGAGGGGTAAAATTGGGTAAGAACCTAGGAAATTTTTGAATTCAAACACGAATCCAACAAGATTGAGCCACATCTGTACTATCTTAGTACAAATCCGAGGTGATTTTGCCAAAATTCAAGGGAGAGAAACGTTGAGAGTTCCATCTGTCTCTTCTAGAACATTCTGGATTTTGACAGCTTGCCTATTGGATGGAGACGGAGGGACTAGATGGGATTTAGACAGAATTTTTGGATGAAGTTTGGAAATTTGGACGTTGTTTGGAGCTCTGGTTGTGGCATTTAAGCGTTGTTGTTGTTGTTGGCGTTAGGGTTCTGTGAGACTGAGATGAAGAAGATGAAGTGGGAGGTTTGAGGCGCATTAAAACAATCGATGAACTCTTCCTTGGATATTGGTGGAGTGTGTGTGGTGCGTGAGTGTATATTTGAGGGAGTGATATAATTGTGGTGTAGATATATGTGTGTATTGTGCTGATAAGAGGAGTGGACCGGGTCGGAGGAGAAAGAATTGGGTCGAGGGAAATGGGAATTGGGCCATTGTTGTTGGCTGAAAATTGATTGAGGGGAGGGAGTTTAAATAATGGTTATATTTTGCGAAATGTGGTCGGATTTAATTTATGAAATGGTCAAACTGAGAAGGTTTAATGAAATTTGGCCCTAATTAAAATAGACAAACTTATGAGAATTAATTACTTGAGCTTCTTTAATCAAAAAACAAAGTAAAAATAATCATGCTTTCAAGCATAACTATTTTCGTTTTAAAAATTTTAAAAACTATTTATTCAATTTATTTCCAATTTTGAATTAATTTTAAGAAAAATAAAGCCTTGTCAACTAAAACATGGTTTTCACTCAGAAATAATTTAAAAATATTTCTTTAAGTAGATTCTATATAATTTGATATAATTAAATATAAAAATTATATATATCCTAACTTAAAGTGACAGAATTATTTTAGAATTGATTTCTTGAAAATGTTTTCTTTTCTTAAGAACGATTATTTCAAAATTGTCTTAAGATTGAAAAAGCTCATAATTGATTCACAATGTAGAGGGCAAAATTTGGGTGTCAACAACTGCCCCTCCCTTTGGGTAGGGTGAATACAAGGAACCCTAGGCCAAGGAAATTGACGTTTTCAATTTTGTCCGACCATAAATTCCTCTCTAAGAAGCGGTTGGTTCTAGCACAAATTTCAAGAAAGTATGGCCAAACTCCAATGTCGAGTTTCCTACATATCCCAGGTTACATGAGAATTCAAGCCACATGTAGTTGATGATTCTTGATTTTACGCACGATTTTTAAAGAATTCAAAAGCTATTTTGATTTTGGATTAAGAAGAGACCGAAAAACTGGGGAGTAAAAGGATTGAGGGGGAGTTAGGAGTGCAACCAAGTTTTCAACATAGAGACCGCCTACATATCCCAAGACCTCGGGAATTAGGTTGCTTGTAATTCAACTCAATCGGTGGAAAAGGTGATTTTTATGTTAAGATAACCTTTGATTCAAGATGAGTGACAAATAATCGAGCTATAGAAAAGAGGCTTGCAACCTCTCAACTATGAATGTGGCGCGCTTCACACTCATAAGTAAGAATTCACCTGGACATAATTTCTAATGCTCTAGAGGTTTGTCACCCGAATTTGAAGAGAAGGAATATTGCTTCCAGTGTGAGTTCAAAAAGTACTCTAAATGCGAAACTAAAACCCAATGATAAGAAAATACCCACATGCCTTCTGACAGAGGTGTAGTTTGATGGCAGTAGAAGTCATTTCTCAGTTCGTGTCCAAAGAGTTTGGTATTCCTCCTCGGACTATGTCCTAGTTTGCTGCTAAGAAAAAGTTTCACATTGTGCTGCATCCTTTTTGGAGTTGTCAGCACCTGTAGTTTTATTTTGAGAGTTTCATCCTCTCGGATGCTCTCAGAAATATCTCAAAACAATATGGTTAGTGGTAACATAATTCCATTAAGAGATAGTTTGTATACCTCATATTTGGATTATGTTTAAATCCTTTATTGTGACATCCTTTTGACGTGTTATGCACCTGTTGTTCTGGTTTGAGGTTTTCATCCTCTCGAATGCTCTCGATAATATTTCGAAACAAAATTGTTAGTAATAAAGTAGTTCAATAAGGAGAGATAAATTTTGTACCTCGTTTCTGAATATGTTGATTTCTGAAGGAGATGCCATCCTTTTGTGTCCATGTCATAGAAAATAACAAATTTCGCAACGTGTAGACATGATAGTCTTTGTAGCCATTAGATAGGATTGCCTTTGTGGTAGTTGGATGTGACGATCTTTGAATATGAAGATCTTTGTAGCCTTTTGCGATGTAACAGTCCTTGTAACCGTTTGTAGCGACTTGGCAGTGTTGCACCTGGTGCGCATTCCCATTGTTGTGACTTGAACACTATGCACATTCCCGTTGTTATGACTTAAAAGTGCTAGATTTGTGCATTCCGATTGCTGCGACTTGAAAACTTTACGCATTCCCATTGTTGCAGTTTAGAAGTGTTGATAATCCAACTATAACGAGGTGGATGGCTCGATAATAGGAATCTCATAGCGATAGAGTTAGTCTAATGGTCACTTTTTAGGGCGGACGACCCAAAGTATCAAGCTAAGCAACATATTGGAGAATATATAAATATACCAAGAGGGATAGACGCCACATGAATATGCCACTTATGGGGTGGATGACCCAATTCAATTTCAAGTATAAGCCCTTGAATGGGCAAGCAAATACATAGACCGCTTATGGGGGGTCGACCCAAACATATTTTTAAGTGTAAACCCTCGAGTGGGCAAGCAAATATAGAGACTGCTTATGGGGGTCGACCCAATATTGAAGTGTGACCCACATAACCATTTGTAACTACTTCGTGATAACAAACATAACAACCTTCGCGGTTGTTAGACATGATTGGCTTTATGGCAATGGAGCATGACAATTCTTTGAATGTGATGACCTTCTTAGTCATCTGTTATACCTTGTCGGATATAATAGTCCTTGCAACCGCTTGTAATAGTCTCTAATATGATATCCCTCTCAGCCATTGGTGATAATCTTTGCATATGACTTCGGATAAGTCTGGCACAACTTATAGATATCCTTTGAATTATCAACATCAGGTTATCTTGCACATCATCCGACTTTAGATAGAGGCGGCTTACATATGTCCTTTGCATTGTCAACTTTTGAGTAATCTTGCACATCATTCGACCTTGGATAGATGCGGCTTACAAATATCCTTTGAGTTGCCAGTTTTTTGGGTAATCCTACACTTTATCCGATTTTGGATGTATTGCGACTTACAGATTTTCTTTGAATTGTTAGCTTTTGGGTAGTCCTGCACATAATCAACTTGGATATGACGCGACTTATAGATAACCCTTGAACTATCAAATTTTGGTAGTCATGCATATTTATCCAATTTCAGATATTGTTGCGACTTATGAATTACCCTTGAACTACCAACTCTTAGTTGCTCTTGCACACTATCCGATTTCAGATATCATTGTATCTTACATATAACTCTTGGGTTGTACAATCTTGGGCAATCTTGCACACCATTTGGTTTTAGACATAGTTGTGGCTTACAAACAACCTTTGGTTCGTCAACTTCTGGTAAACCTAGTTCATCATCCGATTTTGGATGGAATCTTATAGACTTTCTTTGAATGATGTGTTTTCTTTAATCCTGGTGGCGAACATCATTTGATCATGTGACTGCATATGCATTCTCGTTGCTATGACTTGAACATTCTGCACATTCCCATTGTTATGGCTTACAAGTGTGGTGTGCAATCATATTGCTGCAACTTAGACATCTTGCGCATTCCGATTATTGCGACTTAGAAGTGTCATGATTTGCGCATTTCCATTACTACGACTTGAACACTCTGCACATTCCCGTTATTGTGGCTTACAAGTGTGGTGCGTATTCCTGTTGCTGTGACTTAGACACCTTGCGCATTCCATTGTTACGACTTGAACACTTTGCACATTCTCATTATTGTGGCTTACAAGTGTTAGGATGATAAGATAAAAAATCCCATGAGGCGGTTTGCAGATGATGGTCCTTGTGATGAACATAAACATGTAAATGGCTCTTCCACCTTTAACTTTTGTGTTATCACGTTGATTCCTTTGCGTGTACCTACGCTTCAAGGCAAATGATTAGTAGACACAACATCGCTTTTACTAGAGATCACAGTCAATTTTAAGAAAGCATTCATAATGTTAATCAAAATAACTTTATTTGCAAGCTTCTTCCTTCTTTTTTTGAGGCAGATAGATAAACAAGAGGTTATTCTGAATGTTAATAAATATCTGAACTCGTATCTGGGAACAACTATAAATACCATTTTTAGACATTGTGTGTTTTTTATGATCCCTGATCTGTTGGAGATTTGAGGATGTCGTCGATCTCTCCTTATCTGGTATTTCCTGTAAACTACATAAAAATTGTCGGTTCTAGGAAACTCTACCTCTTCCAGTCCCTTCCCATTATTTTGGATTTTTCTTGCTGATCTTGGGAATTTAGTATCATTGTATTACTTTGAATATGCTAAATGGTAAGGGTTTTTTGCCGATCCCTGACCCTTCATAGGATAACCTGCGTCCACAGAAAAATTATTATTTTTTTAGAGAAACTGATGTGTGTTGACTTTCTTCGATCTTCTTCTCTTGTTTTATCATCTTCAGGTTCTTGTCATCCTTTGGTGCTTGCCTCAATTTTCAAGTTCATGGGAGATGTAAGACAAATTTAAAAATAATTTATAAGGATTTTTCGGCTAAGTTTTGAAAAATAGCTATTTTGGAAAAATGGTTTGAAAAATCTCTGTCAATATTATCATGTCATTTACTATCCAATGAATGTCCTTCACTCGAGGCCTTGATATATCTGACACATTGCTGGCGAGCTCAAAAATATGCTTCATCATCCTAGCTGGAAAGTTTGAAAATAGTCTTTTGAGAAATCCATCGTAGCTTGGGATTAGTCTGCCTTGGACTTTGTTGCAGCTGGAGATTTTTGAAGTAGACTCTGATCTCTTGGTGCTGGGGAATTCTTCAGAGTTTGTTTTCTAAACTCTCAGATGAATCTTGCTGGAAATTTTGAGGTCCTCAAAATTTCTGCCCAAGTTAAAAGTTTCGTGATGAATCTCATCTCATTGATAAGAGACTTGACACTCTATGGAGATTATGAGATTCTTTCTCAAGATTCACTTTATTTTCTCTTTGGCATAGTTTGCATTCTGACTTGTTGGAGTATGATCTTCACCTTTTGAATTTTTGAGATTCCTTTCTCAAAAATTCTGCCCCAGTTTCTATTTCCTAGGGTGATATGATCGAGCCGTTGTGGCGCCTACGTATCCCATTGAAATAGGAAAACGATCAAACATTGTTCCCACCCTTATAGTGGGAGAATATTGGAAATTAATAAAGGGGTGACCGAAGATGACAAAGGCAGCTTACGTATCTCATTCTTGAGAATTCAAGCCATTACATAGTTCAAGATAAAAAAGAGATAGGGGAAATATTTTTAAAATACTTCAAATGATAGAAAATAGAAAATATGATTACATGGAAAGAAACTAAAAGAAAAACTATCTTCAAGCATAGTATCTCTTGATAGCTTCTGAGTTGATCGATTTTGTCAACACCTTGGTAATCTACCACCAACAACACCTTTGGATAGTACTTTGTGGATAACATGACGTCTTCGTCAACTTGGTCTGAATTTTCCTTTGTGCTTATCTTGATGAGGGGGGGAGGATCAACTGTTCGTTTCTTGTACTTGAATTCCTTTTGTACTTTTGTCAGGAGAACATAGGTTATGATTTCTTTGACTAGATTTCTCTTGATTCTCAAATTGTTCGATGACCATAATCTATTCATCATACTCTTCACATTCATCATCTACCTCAGTTGTTCATTCATCTCATGACATGGCATGACATTGACATGTTTTAAATTATTTTACTGAAATCATACTTAAACAAGGTTAGATAATATCATTGTAAACATGAAAGGTAAATAAAAGCAATTGATTTTTGAGATAGGTGAGGCTTTCATTGAAAATTTTCACAAACTTTGGCTATGGCTTGCACGAGTACAAGTCTATGACTTTTGAAAAGCAGGAAAATAGCACTGAGGGAAATAGAAAAATAAAGGGTGGGTCTCAGGCCTCATTCGAACCATCACCGATTTAAAAAAAATTTAAATTTGTCCCTTTATCTACGACAATGACCGGGGAATTATGAGTGGAGTAAAGGTCCAATTCTGCAACTGCTCCTCCAGGTTCAGCTTTTTTATTCCTGATGCCTAAGGAAACTCGTCTAGGAAATCATCACATTCTTTGAAGAGGTGTCTGATTCCATCCCCAGGACCGTTGCTTGCGGGCTTTACACATATGAAAAGTGACTGGTAAAGGTGATTGAGTGGCTTTGACAACTTTAGATCAATATTAACCTTGTCTTCAAACTGGTTCTCTTTGATTTGGACATGGCCTACACAAAAATTTGAGGCTTTTCAGGGAATGCTTGACAAGGTGTAGTCATTATATTAGACTTCTCTTTTATGATCAGGGAAGCCACAACTAATTTTTTCATTTTTTCTGAACTGGCTTATGTTATGAACTTGGTTGTCATCCACTCTTCATCAATCGCTATCGTATTGATAGTGTCTCCTCCATGATTGATGATATTTGATGATGTTGTCTAAAGTGAGATAACTTTTTGATCAATCAAATCTTGGATCTTATATCTTAGATTGATGCAATCTTATGTAGCATGCCCAACTCTTCTAGCATGATATGCACATTGTTGGCCAGCTTTAAAGAACCGAGAGTTGGTATTGATAGCTCTTGGTATGATAGTCTGGATCAATCCAGCTTCCTTGAGTCTTTCAAAAAGTTGGGTTTGACTTTAAACTAACGGTGTGAAAGTTAGAGGAGGTTTCTTTTCGAGATTTGTGGATAGTGTTTGGAAATTTGGTTAGTAGTTTTGATAATTTCGTGGAGGTGTTTGGTAATTTCAGGATGAGTTATTATTATTTGGAGGTGGAGTTTGATAATTTTGGTAACTTGTTTGGGCATAAAAGGTAGGACACGGACTTTGTGGAGCTGTGAGGTATGTCTCAAATGAAGAAAGCTTCTAGGAGCTAAACTTGAATGGCTTTCTAGACCTTGTGCTCAAACCGAAAGATACGAAGGATACGTTGTCGCGCTCTATTTTTCTTCACGAAAAGAGGGTCATCGACGTGACAACTCTTTTAGGATGGAAAAGAGTGAAGAGTCGCCACCTAACGAATTTAAGGTGCGTTAGGGCACCATCTAACTAATTATAATTAAATTAAATTTTAAGTTTACGCAGCCAGAGAATCGGGTAAGGGTTCAAGTTACCTCGAAAGGAAGGTATTAAGCACCTTTCGAGGTCCACAAATGTGGGTCCCTGCCGGATTCGTTATTTATGTGGGGAGTATGTGATAAACAAAGATCGATATGATTAATAAAACTACACCGTTATACAAATAAATTCTATTTTTTAAGAAGTCAATAAATTGAACCAGTTTAATTATTAATGAAACTAGGTGAGCAAGAATTAAGCATGTGGAATAAACACATAAGAAAGTCAGATAAGCGAGAAGATAGAATTCGAAAAGAATGATATAGGAAAAGAGATCTAATTAGTAGGTGATTTAATTAATACTACCCCAAACACGTAAGAGTATAAGAATTAAACTTCGATTAATTTTGACCTATTCGGATCAGCGCCCGACTTATTTACCGAAGATAATTTCAAAGACATTGTCGTATTCTGCTCGGGTCAATTTCCATCATGTCCGTCTATCTACCCACCTAAGTTGGTTATTAAGATTATTATTAGCCTAAAGCGCATACTAAAGAAATGAAAAAAGTCTAACGTACCTTAGTATGCCTACCCGTCCCGACTTAATATCCAAGAGGCATTGGACTACTATTTGAATATGGGTCTAGACAAATAAAACCTAAGGTTACTAATTTGACTCGAGCTTTAGCGTCAAACAAAACAAGAAAGACTCGAAACATGTAGCACGTAACGGTCTCAAGTAGGCCTCTTATTTAATTAAAAGATAGGTAAGGTGATTAAAACATGCTTCAGGAATTAACATTTTTATTAAACTACAAGCATGAGTTATAATGATGGAGACATGCAGAAAATATATCAATCAAACCCTATAAGCATGATATCTAGTTATTTATGCATACTAAAAAAAGATTTAATACTGTGGACAGATAAATATTAACATGCTGAAACTAATTAACATGCTAAAACTGACAGCTAATTAAACTGCTGAAATAGATTTTAACACACATGTGGCTCCTAATTTAAAGGCTGAAACTGATTTTAAAACCTATAACATGATAACTAATTTGATGATGCTAGAACAAATTTTAAATCATATGACATGATAACTAAATGAATTACAATGCTAAAACAAATTCAAATCCTATAGGCATGGTATCTAAATGAATTAACATGCTGAAGCAAATTTAAATCCTATAGGCATGATGTCTAAATGAAGTAACATGTTGAAAATGATAGTCAGATAATTGAATATGCTGAAATTGGATTTAACATGATGAAACGATTTTAACATGCTGAAACAGTTTCAACGTACTGAATCCTATAGGCATGATTTCTAGTCATGTTATATGCAGAAACTGAATTAATACTATAGGCATGCTATCTAAAATACACAGAACACTGATGCTGAAATCGATTGTTAAACTAGACATGATTCTGATTTTGTTTAAAAGATGAAGCTGATTTTAAACATGATAACTAGCTTTATTTTTATTTTTTTATTATGCTGAAACTGATTTTTAACATAACTAGATAACTATCATAAATGCTGAAACATATTTAACTTATAAACATGACAACTAAACAGAACTGAAAACTGGTTTTAAGCCATAGAGCATGCTAATTAATTTTAAAGCTGAAATGAACTTAAACCTATAGGCATGTTTTCTAGGCATTTTCAAACAACTAAGGCAAATAGCACGTAGTTTGCCCCTCCCCCATAGCAGTCCCCTAAAGTATTTTATTACATTATCAGATTTTATACAATAAATTATTACAGACCAAATAAATAAATAATAAAGAAGAATTAATACAATCTAAAAAGTCTAGCAAGATCTCCCATTCCCGGGCAACTCTTCATGGTAAGACCCGTCTGCTAATAGAGAACCTGTCGATCATGTCAAAGTAGGATTCGGAGGAACCTATCACAACCCATAAGACCGCCCCTGACATGTCAGAGTTCCTGAGGATCTCAAGGATCCTAGACAGTGCTTATGTCAGGGAATAGGGGTGTGTTTGAGCCTCCGTTTCCGCCAAAATAGCACAAAATGAAACATGACAGATTCAAGTGCAGTCATAGTAGGACAAAACCAACCGGTTTCAATAGCTCAATGCAAAACCAAAAAAATAGAGAATAAATTCCGGATTTACATCCTATAGACATGCTTTTATAACATAATCACAGAATAATCATGGATAAACACAGATGGATACATATTCTAAAGGTAAACATACATATGAATTGAAATCTACATCGACAGAACACTAACTAGTTATCCGCAAATAGCAAAAAAAATATTCAAAGTCTTCACACTTAGCAATCAGTACCACTTATCAACCAAGAAGAGAAGTTCTAAAAGAAATATAAGAGTAGTAGTGTGTGTAAAGTCTGAGTATGTCAATTCTCGATCCTTAATAGAGAGGAGAAGAGTTACTTATATATTAGAGGAGTATCTCAGTTAAGGGATGTGGAGTGCTCCATCATAGGAATCAATTCAGTGCCAAATCATATCAAGGCTACCAAAAATAAGCAAGTAGGAAGCTGTAACAAGATTAAAGGAATTTCATTAAGTAAGAAAATATTCAATAAAGAAAAGAAATAGCATAGGAAGGCTATTACAGATCAATTTTAGGAAGGCAATCATGGAGATCTTTTCCTTAAAAAGAGAGAAGCAAAAATAAGCAAGGAGCATAACAGATTGATATTTACCCAAATTAGTCAAGTAAGAATCTGTCTAGGTTAAGAGGAATCAGTTATTATGCCAAGTTTTCCTTTTATGAATAGGCAAATCAATTAGCATAACTCAATCAAAATTTACCAAAAATACTCAAGAGCACAAAGAGTTGAATACATGTTCATAATAACGGAGCTTGCAACTGTCACGAGTTACCATACAAGTCTATTACAAATCTTACAAACTAATACTCCAAATACACCATGATTAGCATATGAAGATAATTGCTATGGACCAAACTTGATAGGGAAAGGAATCATATTGTATAACTAACTGTAGAATACAAAACACAAATCACAACATACCAAACTAAAATTCACAATAGACATAATAAGAGATCAAAGTTTTGCTAGAACCCATGAATTATGAAGATTTGATTTTTTGCCTATGATAATGTGCAGCCACAAAGAATAAAACACCACCAATTTTGCACTCAAATTGCTAATTAATTTCAACATGATTCAAATCTGAAAACAAGTACGACGGAAAGACCTTACCGGAGACGAATTCATATCTGCCATAAGATCCAAGTAATTTTAATTTAGAGACTGAATGGTGATGCTCTTTCTTGCTCAAATCATCCCAAAATTGATGTTGTTATCTTGCTCACTGGGCATACTTCTATCGGAGTCTCATCTGCGTCGGGTGGAGTGGAATGAGAGAGAAGAGGAAAAGGAGGGGTTTGTTGGTGGTGGTGAGGCCGGTTTGCTGGTGGCGGAGTTCACCAGTGGTGAATAGGAGAAGCAGAGGTGGTGGCGGCATCGTGTGCTCACCGGCCAAGGATGGCCGGCGGTGGTGGAAACAGAGGAAATGAGGGAGAGAAAATGTGGCGGTGGAGCTGGTGGTGGAGTAGCGGCGACCGCCACTGGTCAACGATGGGAAAGAGGGGATTTGGGGTGAGTTTTAATCTCGACCGTTGATCACATTAGATCAATGGCTGAGATTTGATCTCATCGCGAGTCGGATCCGGGTCGGTTGATGGGTTACGGAATTGGATTTGAGATTTAAAAATGGGCCAAATTAGTTCAAATTTAGGCTAGAATTGAAAGAAATTGACTCAAAAGGGGCAAGAATTTAAATAAATTGGTAAGAGAATTACAAATTGAGCTGCCATTTAATTAATAACATAATTAACGAGATTAATAAATAAATATACTACGTACATAACAATTTACATATATTATATAAAATTATCAATAAATTACGTATTTATATATTGTACGTAAAATCAATTACATGTAATATTATACGAAATTTATGATGGAATAGTAATAATAAGAAATAAATTATATATTTATAAATTATATATAAATTTAAAAAGTGTCAAGACGACGATAAAATACATGATTTATTTAGTAAATAAAAGCAATACGCGAGGGAAATTAAGCTTAAAAATAAGAATAACTAGTAAAATAACAGCCCGTGAGAGGTATACAGAGGTCAAAATTGGGTGTCAACAGCTTGCGCTTTCTTGATCGGGAATGAAGGATTAATTATCGGGCAAGGAACGTTGACTTAGTAGCCAATTTTGTCCGATCGGAGGCGTAGTTCTTCAAAATCGGAGAAACAAGGGGAGATTATAAAAGAGTTGTGGCCGAGACTTCGGTTTTTCAAGTCGCCTACATATCCCTGTTTTTACGGGAATCAGGCCATGTGTAGTTCTAGATTTAGAAAAGAACGAGGCTTCTAGAGAAGATATACAACCAAACTTCTGGACGAAGACGTAGTTGGCACGAGTTGACAAGGTTAGAGTATGAGCAAAATGGAATGTGAATATGATTTACGAATAAAGAATCATGCTTTGAAGAATTGCTCTTAGCCGTTTCTTGTCTTGCCTGCAGCTTCTAACACAACTAGATAAAATTGTTAGCTCATTAATATAGAGAAGTATTGACTAATGTGGCGCAAAATAGTAATAAATAATAATAATGAAGAAAGGAGGTGAGAAAGCTTATCAATTTAATGTTGTTGCAGTATTTTTGAGGAACCTCAAAAATTCTGCCCCAGTTTAAACCTTTAAAGAGAAATCATCAGTTGTTAAACCTGTGGATGTTAGTGCGTAAGGAATAATTTATATATTTTGTAGGGCCAAAAGAATATGTCTTATTGTAAGGCGAACGAGCCTAAGTGTACGTTTGTAAGGCGAACGAGCCTGAATGTTCATTTGTAAGGTGAGCGAGCCTAAAATGTTTCTTTGTAAGGCGAATGAGCCTGAACGTTCATTTGTAAGGCGAATGAGCCTAAACGTTCATTTGTAAGGCGAACGAGCCTGATCGTTCATTTGTAAGGCGAACGAGCCTGAAGTGTCCCATTTGTAAGGCGGACCAACCTTTGGTGTCCTTTGTAAGGTGAATGAGCCTACATATTAGTAGTTCAGTAATAACACAATTTAATTATTTAGTAGCAATAATAATCTGATTTCCATATTCAATGGATCAAAAGTAGCTTAACTAAATGCTAGTGGCTCAATTCAAGTATTTAGTGGCCAAAAATAGCATAATTCAGAAGTATAAGGATAGAACATCTTAGCCTTTGCGTCAGATGCGAGAGGAAGCAGAGCATCTTTTGGTGACGATTTTTTCTTGATTGCAAAAAAATAATTTTGTGATTTAAACTTGTTATTCCTGCATTCAAAGAAAGGTTGTAAGTTTTAAAAGGCGAGATTGATACGTACCTTAACTTGTCTTTGCCTCTTTGCATTGTTTTGATTCTGTGAATTCGAGCTCGCCATGTATTTTGGTAAAATTTTTGAGGACTTCTCAAAAAAATTTGCCCCAGTTTAAAATAAAATACTTTATGCAGGTCTTCCCATATCGAAAGATTGCCTCCGGTTTGCAGAAATTTTTAAGGTTTCTCAAAACTCAGACACTATTTTCATGTAAAGAGTCATGTATTCCTGCTTCACTCAAAGAAAATATTAGCACAAAAAGATATGGTTGCCTTGCGCTTGACCATCACGATCCTAATTTTGAATCTGCATTATGATATTATTGGCCGCTTGACAGATTAAAAGAATTTAGGCTTAATGAGTGGATAGCTTGGTCAAGGCCAATTCGATTTGAAAGTGAAAGGAGAAGAAATTTTTATTAGATTAAGACCGAACCCAATAATGAGCTGCCTACATATCCAAATGAAAATCAGGTCAAATGTAGTTCAAGAATACAAAAGAGAGTGAATAAAAGCAGAAAAAGTTTATTGATCATAAGATGGACAAATAGAGGATAATGACACTTTGCATATGAGAGTCTTGTTCTCGTCAATTCCTTTGATGTAGCTTGCGCTTTCTTGTTAAATGTCTTGGAAATATTTTTGTTGGATCACCTTGAACAGTGACTGCATTTATCATGACAAGATTACTGTTTAGTGATCTTTGCACTTTTATTTTGCCCTTCTCAATCAGAGTCTGAATTTTGTGCCTTAATGCTGAACATTCCTCGATATCATGACCTTGAATATTTGAGTGATAAACACAATTTTTGGATGGATCAAAAGACGGAGATGAGTATCTAGGAATCCCCCCTTATTGGTTTCAACACTCTTTGAGCCCACAATCTTTGAAATATACTCGACAAAGTTTCCGTTAAAGGAGTAAAGGTACGAGGTTTTCTCCCTTTTTGTGGAGAAGAATTGGGTGCCTGATACACCTCTGGAGAACTTTGTGGGTTATATGACTGGGGACGCTCATCGAAAATGGCATGGACTTGTTCAGAATTTTGATGATATTGTGTTTGAGGTATAGGGGTCAATATCTTATTTCCTTTTTCATCCTGTGAGCTCTTCGATGTTTGAAAGGTGGCTTGTATTGTAGAAACATCATTGATTCTCCCCGTCTGAATGCCATATTCTAATTCTTTCCCAATTCGAATCATATTATCAAAGCTTTGAATACTTGCGAAGTATAATGATTCATCATATACACCATCGAGTGATCTTATGAAGGTTTGTACCAATTCTTCTTCAGGTACTGAAGGACGCACTTTAGAAGCTTCTAATCTCCATCATGTTACATATTCCTCAAAAGACTCGTAATTCAATTTTCTTAATCCGAGCAAATTTAGCATAGTTGCATCGGCCTTAATGTTGAACTTATATTGTTCTACAAAGTCTCGAGCCATATCTTCCCACGAATACCATTTGTCAAAGTCTTGTTTGATATACCATGTGAGTGCTATTCCCGATAAACTCTGAATAAATAACCTCATAAGAAGAGCCTCGGTATGTCCTGTTCCAACCAATCTGCTGCAATAATCCTTAAGATGTGTGATTGGATCTCCATGCCCATCAAACACATTGAATCTTGGAATATTGTACCCTAGCGGCAATTCAATTCCTGGATGTAGACATAATTTCTTATACCTCAGGTCATAAACATTTTCAGAGCGTAATTTTTCATCCACCCTCTCCTCTAAATCATGAATCCTTTTTTGCAATGCACCTAGCTTGTTGTTCTCATTTTTGCCAGATATAATCATGCTCGGTAAAG
Source organism: Jaltomata sinuosa (assembly GCA_003996215.1). NCBI lineage: Eukaryota > Viridiplantae > Streptophyta > Magnoliopsida > Solanales > Solanaceae > Jaltomata > Jaltomata sinuosa. The sequence goes on from QJPP01000079.1 coordinate 97,538, forward strand.
TACCACGATCAATGTGAGCTGAAGATATTTGTTCAGGGAGTGTATGAGTACGGACGGAGAGAGGAGATATAGTCCAAAAAGTATTTTTCCTGGAGCTAGAAGGAAGAAGACTAGCTTTCTTTCGAATACTGAGCATATTTGTCATATTGCAGATTCTTAATCGAATCGATGTTCAAACGCTAGACAACCTTTGAGCAAAAATAAATTAAACACAAATAAAATTATCATGTAGCATACATAAGCTTGAAACATTCAATAATAATAATGATAATGATACTTAAAAATAAAGGACGCCCAAAACGGACGAGAATTAAAATTTAAAGAGTGATTAAAACGCAGAGATTTGAGTTTTGCACGAAATTTATGATAGTAACAAAACTTATGATTTCAAAGGTTCGGCACGATACTAGGATGCAAACTTAAGAGACAAAGGAGTCGTAGTATGAACAAGGTCGATTATTGTTGAACACTAGAGCTCTCTCCACATTATTCTTTTTCATATAACGTTCAACTTTAGTCAACCTTAGGAGAAGTAGATTCATGATTAACAAAGGAGGAATGCACGAAAGAAAATATCTTATGAAGAACAATATTATGGAGTCATAGAGTGGAATGCCTTATTTATCTAAGTAAAAGATTACGATTTATTCAGAATTGAATTAAGGTTATGAGGGATCTATACATCTCAAAAGTTGCGAGAGTTGAAAGATGACACAAACATCGAATGTTGATGATTGCAAGTCAAACTTACGATGAAATGTGGACCCAAACAAATAGGATTTTGACAGAGAAAATAATATGTCCATGTAGAAAGTGATGAGTCCAGGGTATTCTAGAAGTAACAAATTACCCTAAGAGGTTAGAAAGGGGTCTAGGATATCCTATCAAGGAATAGATCAAGTCAAGAGATGATTTGTATGTCGAAAGAAGATTTCTAGAGGACAAGCTCAAATCATAATGTTATAATAAAGGAGGATTTGACTAGGCCCTAAGATTGTATGATTTGGGCCTAAAGGAAAAAGGTACGGTACTATAAAATTACTTGCATTAAGTGCAAATAAATAAATTTTAACATCGCCTAGAGCTTGGAATTCGAATAGGTAAAATAATAACGTAACATAAAGATTAACACATAGCAAATAAATATATACATCATTTTTGTGTCGCGAACACGCATTTATATTTAATACATGCATGACTTAAGTATAAGGGGTGGGCACAACACTATCTTAGTTTTCAAGATTTGGATGGACACAGACTCAAGGTTTTCCTATGCGAGAAGGCACGTGGTCACACGGTAGCAAAACTATCCACTCACCCCACGTCTATGCCAACTCTCTAAAATGGGTATTTGAAAAAATCTTGGAGAAGTGCAAAGGCACAACTCACGTGTATAGTGTGTGAAAGTGTGAAGTTCCCAAGTGGGAGAAGTATGAGCGGAATGACAGTTATGAAAAGCGGTAACAAGTAGCATATAGTGAAAAATAGTAACACATTGAATAGTTTAACGAAACAATAACAACATAAATAAAGCAAGATCACGAAATAAAAAGTAAATAAATAAGAGGAAAGGAATAAATGCATCATGAGATATATTAAATAACTAAATAAATAATAAACTAATCATGAGATACTAGTAAGAAAACACATAAGGAGAATGAGAAAAACTATTAAACATTAAACAAAATCGATTATTTAAGGAAACAAATAAGGGAGAAAGGAAAAGAGATTAATCATAATTTTTTATTTTTTATTTTGACGAAAAATAAAAACAAATACAATCCTATAAAGGTGACAAAAACAAAGATACATAAAACACGAAATCCCACATAAAATACAAACCCGTAATGGTTAGAACCTAAGTATCCCCAGCAGAGTCGCCATTCTGTCGCGCACAATTTTTCTTCGCGAAAAGAGGGTCATCGACGTGACAACTCTTTTAGGATGGAAAAGAGTGAAGAGTCGCTACCTAACGAATTTAAGGCGCGTTAGGGCACCATCTAACTAATTATAATTAAATTAAATTTTAAGTCTACGCAGCCAGAGAATCAGGTAAGGGTTCAAGTTACCTTGAAAGGAAGGTATTAAGCACCTTTCGAGGTCCACAAATGTGGGTCCCTGCCGGATTCGTTATTTATGTGGGGAGTATGTGATAAACAAAGATCGATATGAATTAATAAAACTACACCGTTATACAAATAAATTCTATTTTTTAAGAAGTCAATAAATTGAACCAGTTTAATTATTAATGAAACTAGGTGAGCAAGAATTAAGCATGTGGAATAAAGACATAAGAAAGTCAGATAAGCGAGAAGATAGAATTCGAAAAGAATGATATAGGAAAAGAGATCTAATTAGTAGGTGATTTAATTAATACTACCCCAAACACGTAAGAATATAAGAATTAAACTTAGATTAATTTTAACCTATTCGGATCAGCTCCCGGCTTATTTACCAAAGACAATTTCAAAGACATTGTCGTATTCTGCTTGGGTCAATTTCCATCATGTCCGTCTATCTACCCACCTAAGTTGGTTATTAAGATTATTATTAGCCTAAAGCGCGTACTAAAGAAATGAAAAAAGTCTAACGTACCTTAGTATGCCTACCTGTCCCGACTTAATATTAAAGAGGCATTGGACTACTATTTGAATATGGGTCTAGACAAATAAAACCTAAGGTTACTAATTAGACTCGATCTTTAGCGTCAAACAAAACAAGAAAGACTCGAAACATGTAGCACGTAACGGTCTCAAGTAGGCCTCTTATTTAATTAAAAGATATGTAAGGTGATTAAAATATGCTTCAGGAATTAACATTTTTATTAAACTACAAGCATGAGTTATAATGATGGAGACATGCAGAAAATCTATCAATCAAACCCTATAAGCATGATATCTAGTTATTTATGTATACTAAAAAAAGATTTAATATTGTGGACAGATAAATATTAACATGGTAAAACTGACAGCCAATTAAACTGCTGAAATAGATTTTAACTCACATGTGACTCCTAATTTAAAGGCTGAAACTGATTTTAAAACCTATAACATGATAACTAATTTGATGATGCTAGAACAAATTTTAAATCATATGACATAATAACTAAATGAATTACAATGCTAAAACATATTCAAATCCTATAGGCATGGTATCTAAATGAATTAATATGCTGAAGCAAATTTAAATCCTATAGGCATGATGTCTAAATGAAGTAACATGTTGAAAATGATAGTCAGATAATTGAATATGCTGAAATTGGATTTAACATGATGAAATGATTTTAACATGCTGAAACAGTTTCAACGTACTGAATCCTATAGGCATGATTTCTAGTCGTTTTATATGCAGAAACTGAATTAATCCTATAGGCATGCTATCTAAAATACACAGAACACTGATGCTGAAATCGATTGTTAAACTAGACATGATTCTGATTTTGTTTAAAAGATGAAGTTGATTTTAAACATGATAACTAGCTTTATTTTTATTTTTTTATTATGCTGAAACTGATTTTTTACATAACTAGCTAACTATCATAAATGTTGAAACATATTTAACTTATAAACATGACAACTAAACAGAACTGAAAACTGATTTTTAAGCCATAGAGCATGCTAATTAATTTTAAAGCTGAAACGAACTTAAACCTATAGGCATGTTTTCTAGGCGTTTTCAAACAACTAAGGCAAATAGCACGTAGTTTGCCCCTCCCCCATAGCAGTCCCCTAAAGTATTTTATTACATTATCAGAGTTTATACAATAAATTATTACAGACCAAATAAATAAATAATTAAAAAAAAAAAGAATTAATACAATCTAAAAAGTCTAGCAAGATCTCCCAATCCCGGGCAACTCTTCATGGTAAGACCCGTCTGCTAATAGAGAACCTGTCGATCATGTCAAAGTAGGATTCGGAGGAACCTATCACAACCCATAAGACCGCCCCTGACATGTCAGAGTTCCTGAGGATCTCAAGGATCCTAGGCAGTGCTTATGTCAGGGAATAGGGGTGTGTTTGAGCCTCTGTTTCCGCCAAAATAGCACAAAATGAAACATGACAGATTCAAGTGCATTCATAGTAGTACAAAACCAACCAGTTTCAATAGTTCAATGCAAAACCAAAAAAATAGAGAATAAATTTCGAATTTACATCCTATAGACATGCTTTTATAACATAATCACAGAACAATCATGAATAAACACAGATGGATACATATTCTAAAGGTAAACATACATATGAATTGAAATATACATCGACAGAACACTAACCAGTTATCCGCAAATAGCAAAAAAAATATTCAAAGTCTTCACACTTAGCAATCAGTACCACTTATCAACCAAGAAGAGAAGTTCTAAAAGAAATATAAGAGTAGTAGTGTGTGTAAAGTCTGAGTATGTCAATTATCGATCCTTAATAGAGAGGAGAAGAGTTACTTATATATTAGAGGAGTATCTCAGTTAAGGGATGTGGAGTGCTCCATCATAGGAATCAATTCAATGCCAAATCATATCAAGGCTACCAAAAATAAGCAAGTAAGAAGCTGTAACAAGATTAAAGGAATTTCATTAAGTAAGAAAATATTCAATAAAGAAAAGAAATAGCATAGGAAGGCTATTACGGATCAATTTTAGGAAGGCAATCATGGAGATCTTTTCCTTAAAAAGAGAGAAGCAAAAAAAAGCAAGGAGCATAACAGATTGATATTTACCCAAATTAGTCAAGTAAGAATCTGTCTAGGTTAAGAGGAATCAGTTAATATGCCAAGTTTTCCTTTTATGAATAGGCAAATCAATTAGCATAACTCAATCAAAATTTACCAAAAATACTCAAGAGCACAAAGAGTTGAATACATGTTCATAATAACGGAGCTTGCAACTGTCACGAGTTACCATACAAGTCTATTACAAATCTTACAAACTAATACTCCAAATACACCATGATTAGCATATGAAGATAATTGCTATGGACCAAACTTGATAGGGAAAGGAATCATATTGTATAACTACTGTAGAATACAAAACACAAATCACAACATACCAAACTAAAATTCACAATAGACATAATAAGAGATCAAAGTTTTGCTAGAACCCATGAATTATGAAGATTTGATTTTTTGCCTATGATAATGCGCAGCCACAAAGAATAAAACACCACCAATTTTGCACTCAAATTGCTAATTAATTTCAACATGATTCAAATCTGAACACAAGTACGACGGAAAGACCTTACCGGAGACGAATTCATATCTGCCATAAGATCCAAGTAATTTTAATCTGGAGACTGATGGTGATGCTCTTTCTTGCTCAAATCATCCCAAAATTGATGTTGTTATCTCGCTCACTGGGCATACTTCTATCGGAGTCTCATCTGCGTCGGGTGGAGTGGAATGAGAGAGAAGAGGAAAAGGAGGGGTTTGTTGGTGGTGGTGAGGCCGGTTTACTGGTGGCGGAGTTCACCAGTGGTGAACAGGAGAAGCAGAGGTGGTGGCGGCATCGTGTGCTCACCGGCCAAGGATGGCCGGCGGTGGTGGAAACAGAGGAAATGAGGGAGAGAAAATGTGGCGGTGGAGCTGGTGGTGGAGTAGCGGCGACCGCCACTGGTCAACGATGGGAAAGAGGGGATTTGGGGTGAGTTTTAATCTCGACCGTTGATCACATTAGATCAATGGCTGAGATTTGATCTCATCGCGAGTCAGATCTGGGTCGGTTGATGGGTTACGAAATTGGATTTGAGATTTAAAAATGGGCCAAATTAGTTCAAATTTAGGCTAGAATTGAAAGAAATTGACTCAAAAGGGGCTAGAATTTAAATAAATTGGTAAGAGAATTACAAATTGAGTTGCCATTTAATTAATAACATAATTAACGAGATTAATAAATAAATATACTACGTACATAACAATTTACATATATTATTTAAAATTATAAATAAATTACGTATATATATATTGTACGTAAAATCAATTACATGTAATATTATACAAAATTTACGATGGAATAGTAATAATAAGAAATAAATTATATATTTATAAATTTAAAAAGTGTCAAGACGACGATAAAATACATGATTTATTTAGTAAATAAAAGCAATACGCGAGGGAAATTAAGCTTAAAAAATAAGAATAACTAGTAAAATAACAGCCCATGAGAGGTATACAGAGGTCAAAATTGGGTGTCAACATACGTCTTCCTTTTTCTTACTTAAGAATCTTGTAGATTCCGGCTCTGTAGAGATCCTGGTGATTTTCCCAGTCTTAAGGCCCTCTTCGACTGTCTCACCAATTTTGACTAAATCAGCAAATTTCAAATTGAATGCTGATATCATCTTATTGTAGACTTCTGATTCCTGAGCACGCATAAATACAGTGATAATTTCTTCCTCAGTCATAAGAGGCCGGACCCTAGCTGCTTCCTTTCTCCATCGATAGGCATAGTCACGAAAATACTCATCCATCTTCTGTTTGATAAGATCTAGCGAATACCTATCTGGAATAATCTCTACATTGTAAGCAAATCTTTTAGCAAAATCTTTGGCCAAGGAGCTACATCCAGAAAATTTCTTTAAATCTTGTGAAGCAAACCATTCTAGCGCTTTGCCACTTAGACTCTGATTAAAGAGCCTCAATAGTAATGCTTCATTTTTGCCTACTCTTACCAACAGGTCGCAATAAATTCTCAAATAGATTGTGGGATTTCCAGTTCCATATAAAGTCTTGAATTTTGGGACTTTGAATCCTTTAGACAGTTGCAAACCTGGGTTGATGCAAAGATTATCATAGTTGAATCTCGCTTTGTCAGGCGAACTGCGCAATTCTTTGATCTTGGCAATCTCTTCTTTCATTAACATCATGTCCTTATCATGCTTATCCCCCACAACCTTCAATTCACTCTTTTTTTTCTCATAATGTTCAAGCTTGAGTTTCTCTGGAAAGGTGGAGTAAGGTTCGAGTGTAGTGGTATGAAAGATGACGGGTGGTATAGTTTGAGTAGATGATAGGTGCGGGATATTTGAAGCAAGATTTTGGTATGTGGAGGTAAATTTTTGTGGGTTAGTGATGTTTGAGTTATTTTGGTACGCAGGAGGAATGTTCTGAAAACTGTAGGCATTTGAAGTGGTTAAGTCAATGGTAGGTGCATTAGGAATGGAGAGAGCGGGTGCATTCGAGCGGGTGCATTCGAGCGGGTAGGGGAACATTCAAATTTCGTAGAACTTAGAGAAAGAAAATATATCGGAGGCCTAACTTTGCTGGATATAGGATCATTTTCAGCATTGGTCATCCTGGTTAATTCTTTGTTTTTTTGCGCAATCAGCTCACTCTGATCCACTAGGTTTGGCTCTTGTATAGCCACGCTGGTCAACCTTGTTTCCTTAGTATTACCAGCATTTTTTATCAAGCTACGGTCAGGGGAGGATGCTTTGTCTTGAAGTGAGGATGTTTTGCTATTTTTTTCAACACATACCAGTTTCTCAACTTTTACCTGTTACAGAAAAATAACTCAAAAGGCAACCATGTTAGATTTTATTTATGATAAATAATATAAGACATTTGAAAAAACATAAACAAACAAATGTTGCTTTATTAAAGGTGAATCAATCCACGGGTGAATTTTTACGGGAGGATTCAAATGGACAGGAACTTGCCTGTTGATTTTGAAATGAGTGTTTTGACAGGTTAATTGACTCATGATGAATCTTGATCTTCTGGTTAGATTTTTTGAGTCAAGAAAAAATCCTTTAATTTCTTTCACCAAAAGAAGGAAAATGAGATTTTTTAGATATAGGGGACGAATCTTGAAAGGATGTAGTTTGAAAATGGTAAGTTCATTTTTTGAAGAGTTAGAACAAGATTTGAAGAGAATTTTAAGGAGGCTTTGGATTTTTTCGGAAAATTTAAAGAACTCCAAAGGTGATTTTGGTCGGATCTTGCATGGTGGGATTATATCTTGCCTAAGGGTTCTAAAATATTCAAATAGGAGTAAATCAATTCACCTTTGATTTGAGAAACGCACATAAGACAGTTATATCACGTAACAGTTTATAGCGCGCCCTATACGAATATGTAACCTTTTTATGCCAAAGGTAGACCTAAAGAATTGAAGGATGTATGTCATTTGTAAATGTTCCATCGCCCCAAAAATATTATATACAAACCAATTAAATGAGACGGGGATACAAAATAAGGAAAGGGATGTACATTGAATATCAGTCCCACGCAGGGGTACAACCCTAAATTAGACAACCGTGGAAAGTCCTTCATTCTTGAACTTCTAGAATTTCTTGAAATTCCGAACGCCTGAAGATCTTCCTTTGATTCCAATAATAAAGAATTATATAAAAATTTCCAACCCCGAGGGACAATGATTTGTACAACTCGACATCACATCCTTTAATTAAACACATAAGAGATGATTGTACTTTCAGGCCGAGGGCCCTTTCGAACACAAGGTAGTCTTGCTAATGGACTTAATATCATTTGGATATTAAGACGTCTTAGGTCAATGCTTATTCGTGGGATTTTGCTTCGCTCTATCTTAGATTGACTAGAGTTGGTTTATTTGAAAATGACCAGGAACTGGGAGAACAACCGCGGGCTAAAACAACAAGTAACTGTGAACCGATAGTGGGTCAACTACTTCACTTGTCTATTTTGAGAAAATGTGTTTTTAGTGAAAGACGATTGTAAATACTTGCATAATCGCCCTTTATTCCTAATGCAAACTAATGCTTTGCTAAGGGAGGCAAAATATGCCATGAAAATACAACAACTTATAACTTGCGGAAATTAAACAAGTAGACAAGTAAATTAATTATTACAAAATTAAATAGTTAGTCAAATAAGAGTTAGTTAAAATCATTTAGGTTAAAACCTAGTCAAATCTCCAGCGGAGTCTCCATTTATGTTTTCGAGTGTTTTGGACAAGAAAAATGATTTTTGACTTTTAAATTATTTCGAAACTAAGTTAATAATTCAAAACAATTTCAAGTAAAAGCAAGAGTCGCCACTTAATTTATAAAGGAAATTAAGAAAATCTTTTATAAATTCTAAAGCCTTAAAACAGTAAAAAGACTTAGAAAATAAGAGATCTTGGGTAAGAGGTTCATATTAATAATCTTGAAAGAGTGTTAAGGCACCAAGAGTATCCACTAACTCACGATTATCCGATCTCCTTTAAAACTAACTTATTAGACTAATTTTAAGGAAAACGTACTTGTTTCGAAAAATACGAGAATCATTTCTCAAGTAAACCTTTTGACCAAAGTGAATGAGCTAAGTAAAAAATTTGCAATCCCTTACAGTGATTTTGAGGAAAAAAGGTGAAAGTATTTCGGAATAAAAATGATAAGCTCATTCTTACATTTTTAAAACTAAGAAAAGTATTTGTATGTAAAGAAGCTAATTCAAGGTAAGTGAATTTAATTCCAAGGGAAAAGTATTTAAACAAGAAAGGTTCTTCTTTTGGGGACTTTCACTAAGTTTAAATAAAAAAATTATAGTTAGAGCTCAATTAGACATGTATAAAACACAAGTAATGAGAATAAAACAATATGAGCCTTTTTAGCTCATTTGTGCCGGTTTCCGTACATTCTACCCTCCCCAGACCCCACTTAGTGGGAGAACACTGGGTTTGTTGTTGTTGTTGTGCCATTCTTTTCTTGGACTTGGTCCAAGTAATCTTTCAGCCCCTTCACACCTGTCCTATTCTATCTTTGGGTTTCTGGCTCAGTTTGCTCCATCTGTGTACATGGGCTTTTGCCCCAAATATTCCACCCCTTTTAAAATGCACGTTGCTACTACAACATTTGAGCTTCTGCTCATTTCGTTAATTTTCCTCTTCCTTGTATGTTGCATATCTGCTACTGTTGATGAGGCTGACTCGGCGGCCTATTGCTAGAACCCAAATGAAGAGATGCAAAGTAGGAGTCTGTGAGTCCATATAGGACTCGAGGTATCACATATAACAAAGAAAAGGGATAAGAGTTAGAATTGCATAGAAGAATCAATGCAAAGATAGTGCAAAACTACAACATTGAATCATCTTATAAGTCAGAAATACGGAAAGGAACAAGATGCAAGTGACTGCCTATAGTATAAACAGATTGTGACAAATATCAGTAGACTCACATACAATCATATAAGGAGGATAAATCATCAATGAACTAATAGAACAAGCTCCTTATTCATTTGAAGACTAAAGAAGCTCTACGTATGATTAACTTAACCCATCCTTCCTAAGCGTCCAGTCAATTACTGGGCAGCCTGCTTCATAAATGATACAATTTGCAGTTATGAACTGAAGTTCATTAAGCACACGAATCACAACTGTGATAATGTAATGAGGGAACTTAACGAAAGGCTTAGGATAAATTGACTTAGCATGATTTAAAATGGTTCAAAATCTCTTTAGTTAAAACTACACCAAAACATGGGCTTCGCAACAGGACCTAGAAAACCAACATTAAGAATTTCTCGACCCTATTAAAGGCACAAAATAGAATTCCAGACAGCACTCAAATAGGGGAAGGTAAACATGTAATTCTACTAAGCAAATAACGGGCAAGTAGGCTACTAGTCAGTCAACTTGGCACCTATCGACTAAAACAAAGCATCTATGCTCTTTGACTTATGCACACCGCGAGTTATATTAGAGAATTCTCAGTCGCGAAAAAAAACTAAGTGGGACCAAGATGAGGAAACTAGCATGTGAAACTCTTACAAACAAAATGAACTCAGACCAAAGGTCTTCATGTTCTCATTCAAATCGTGATGGCAACAAAACAACATATTTTTTAACCATATTTTTAAAATCTCAAACTGTTCAATTCTTAGGTAAAGAAAAAAAATATTCAACCCCAACTTTTGAGCCAAATAAAGACAGAACAGTTCACTTTTTAACAGATTCAAACATGATAGACTTGGTGATGAAACTTAGCAACTCATATTTTTAAAAGAGACAGTTTCACTTAATGGGATCAATCACGATGCAAAGGAAAAAAAAGGAAGGGAACAGAGGCTATACTAAGACTGATTATGTAACACAAAGATTTTGAAAGTTAACACACAATCATTAAGACACAGCCAACCATTGGTTTTTCATGATTCATTCAAAATAGAAAAAAATCCCAAGATTTTTCAGATTTTTTCTCCTGCCTCATTCTAAAGTTTCAAGAGAACCGAACATTTAACTATAAGGTTTCTAGAATAGAAAGCAGATAGGAACAGTGTGCAGAACCTATATGCAGAAAATCATTTGAATGGAGATAAAAATAAACTGCAGGGTCCCTTTTTATCTAACAATCATATATTTTGAGAAGGAAATTAAAGGGTGATCCTCCAGAGGGAATGACTTCGTACCATCACGGATCTTACTCAATAATATGAATCGAGAAGACCCCCAGGGAGTCCTTAGCGTGAAAGTACACTCAACTTGCAATAACAATCACTCAACCCCGTTCACTTGAACATATGAGCAGCTATAAAACAGGAAGAAAAAAAATAAAGCAAAAATCTCGATAATCTCCTAATCTTGACAGTGGCTTCAAACCAACCAACAAACTCTAAACTTTCATTCTTAATTCCTCGCCTACATCGCACACATATCCATACAAGACCAGCCCAAAGAGTCATGAACTCAAATCAACAGTAAAGTTTCACAGCACAACATTCGAACACATAAAGGGAAAATGCAAAAGATGAAGTCTTTACCTATTTCTGGGTAGCGACTGGGAACATGAATATTCGTTCGGAGTGCTCCCACCACACCGCCGGAGTTCACAATGATTTTTTCAGAGTTTCAAACTTTATTTTCTGAAACCTTGGGTCTTTTTCGAGTTCTAGAGAATTGACTCTCCAAAGAAGAAACTCAAGATCCAAAAGTCAGCCCCTATTCTTGTAAACCTTTGTGGTTTATATAGGGGAACTTGAGGGTGAATTTGGGGGAACAAATAGAGGGGTAAAATTGGGTAAGAACCTAGGAAAAATTCGAATTCAAACTTAAATCCAACAAGATTGAGCCACGTCTGTACTATCTTAGTACAAATCCGAGGTTATTTTGCTGAAATTCAAGGGAGAGGAACATTGAGAGTGCCATCGGTCCCTTCTAGAACGTTCTGGGTTTGACAGCTCGTCTATTAGACAGAGACGGAGGGATTAGATGGGATTTAGACAGAATTTTTGGATGGAGTTTGGAAATTGGGACGTCGTTTGGAGCTCCGGTTGTGGCGTTTAAGCGTTGTTGCTGTTAGGGTTAGGGTTCTGTAAGAGTGAGATAAAGAAGATGAAGTGGGAGGTGTGAGGCGCATTAAAACAGTACGATGCGCTCTTCTTTGGATATTGGTGGAGTACGTGTGGTGTGCGAGTGTATATTTAAGGGAGTGATATAATTGTGGTGTAGATATATGTGTGTATTGTGCTGATAAGAGGAGTGGGCCAGGCCGGAGGAGAAAGAATTGGGCCGAGGGAAATGGGAATTGGGTCGTTGTTGTTGGCTGAAAATTGATTGAGGTGAGGGAGTTTAAATAATGTCCATATTTTGCGATATATAGCCGGATTTAATTTAAGAAATGACCAAATTGAGAAGGTTTAATGAAATTTGGCCATAATTGAAATACACGAACTTATGAGAATAAATTACTTGAGATTCTTTAATCAAAAAACAAAGTAAAAATAATCATGCTTTCAAGCATAACTATTTTCATTTTATGAATTTAAGAAACTATTTATTCAATTCGTTTCTAATTTTGAATTAATTTTAAGAAAAATAAAGCCTTGTCAACTAAAACATGGTTTTCACTCAGAAATAATTTAAAAATATTTCTTTAAGTAGATTCTATATAATTTGATATAATTAAATATAGAAATTATATATATCCTAACTTAAAGTGGCAGAATTATTTTAGAAATCGATTTCTTGAAAATATTTTGCTTTCTTAAGAACGATTATTTCAAAATTGTCTTAAAATTGAAAAATCTCAGAATTGATTCACAATGTGGAGGGCAAAATTATGGTGTCAACAGGGATTGGTTCCATTACTTCTTATCTAGCAGACTAGTTTCAGTTGCTTCACAGGTTCCAGAGGGTGGTTGTGCAGAGCATGTTGAGCAGCGTAGACACAGTGCAGGTCAGGTTCATCGAGGGTCGCATTCAGGTTGTGTAGGCCGTGGTAGCCAGTCAGGTTCAGCAAAATCTTCCCGACTAACTTTATTCAGTGGAATTTGTTTTTAGTGTGGTGAGCGTGGGCACTTTTTTAGGGATTGCCACACGATCATACTTTCCAGTCAGCAGGGTCAATAGGTTTCTTCCTCCAGGTTCCAGTGCCACTGGCGGTGTGCAGGGTATTAGGGGTGGTCCACAGGCAGCGAGAGGTAGTGTGCAGAGTGGTAGGGGTGGTCCCTAAATAGTTAGAGGTGGCTGTCATCCAGGTGGTTCAGGTAACCGTCCAGAGTCGGCAGGCACTGTGCGTCAGAGTTGGGATTTCTTGGGTTGTTAATATTGTGGAGTGGTTGGTCATTATTTTAGAGATTGTCCCTGGTGATAGATGGTTGAGCCTTCACCATCGATTACACAGTCCAGAATTAGACCCCGTCAGTCTGATGCCTCTCTTGGTGGGCCTGAGGTAGAGGTTCCTGATACCGTTTCTCCAGGTACAACTTTTGTTACTTTCAGCTAGTGCTAGTAATGTTCGCATCGCGATTCTCCCCTTTTTGTTTATCTACTTATATGCCTTACTATTTTCCTTGTTTAGTTGTTTTACTAGTTGAGTTTGTAGTACTATCCGTGTGTCTTTCTGGTAGATCGATTCTTTCTAGTAGTGGATAGGGTGAGTTATCCTTGAGAGGTGGCTACCCAGAGTTGTAACACGTGGGTAGGTTGTGTTAGCCTCATTTCTTATTCTAGAGTTGGGTTTTTTGTTATTCAATTTTAAGCTGTCTTGGGTGGTTGTTGCCTAGGCCATTCTCTAGCATTTGCTAGGAGTCCTTCTGTTGGTTTGGTGTGATATCAGTGGTTATGTGCCAGAGATTGAGGTTTTGTCTCAAAGAGGATGGTGTTGGTTATGCCAGTGGGCATGTGTTGGTTTTGCTTTTATTGGGAAATTAGAATCGACCTTCTCTAATTGTTGGTTTAGGAAGATGGCTTGTGAATGGGTTGCTCCCATGGATTTCTTCTATTTCAAGTCTGGTTGAGTTGTTTTCTTATTTTCCCCTGTTCCGATTGGTAGGGTTGAGTTTTGATTATAGTACTCTGGTTGCGTTTTGATTATAGCAATGGGGTTGAGTTTTGGCTGTAGAATTTTGGTTAGGTTGGGACTTCGGCCTACTCTCATTCGTCGTATCAAGTGTTGCCAGTGGAGTTATGAGAGCTAAGGAATAGCTCCAGAGTCTTCTGAGAAAGAGTTTGTGTAGTTCATTGTATCCTTGAAAAGTGTCTTGTTTGGTTTGCCAAAGAGGGTGATGACTCCTTGTAAGTGTGTACGAGTTCCTAGCAACTGACTGAGATGACTCTTATTCGTATATCTGTTTTAGTAGTTGACTAAAGTGATGACCGAGGGTTTTCTTTTGTTTGTATGTTGGTGACTTGGTTCGACCAAATACAGAGTGGAATGGCATTTTCCATTAATAGATTCAAGGCCAGATTTGTTTTACTTCTAGTAAGAGATCGGGGTAGTGGCCTTTTCAGTACTACCTATGAAAGCTTGTCGCATTGACTGTGGCTTCCTTGTTATACTCTTTGGAGGAACCAAGTCTCAGTAGCATTTATGGATTGGGTAAATTGTATATTCAGGGATTAATTAGCTCCTACTTCTATAGTGTTCATTGGGGGTGTATGGGTTTACTCATGGGTTCGAAAGAGGCATTGATTGGCAATTGGAGATGGGTTCCAGAGTTGCGGGCTAGCAGGTTACTTTATGTGGTTCGTAGAAGGTTCTTTTGGGTTGCAATATCTTTGAACCAGAAAGTAGTGATTGCGGGAAGCTTAGCTTTTCTCCTTCCATTTTGGATTGGCCGTTGGCCTTGGATATCTCGTCCTTGGATAACCATTTGATTTGGATGGACTTGGCAGATCCTAGCGGTGTTCTTGTAAGTGAGAGCTCCATTCTACCTTGGTTGGATAGATTCAGCAGTGTCAGTTCGAGGATCAGCGGGTGTTTTCTATATATGATCAGGTTGTGCGGGTTGAGACTAGTGACGTTGCTTCAGATTCTAATGCTATTTTAAGATTGATGGTCGCCTTTGGTGTTTTAAGAGGTAAGGTCTTGATTTAGTTTTATTCTTCGAAAAGTTATCTGGTATATGGGGTTCTAGCATTAATCAGACTCGGCCAGTGTGGGCCAAGAGTTGTGGTATGTTGAAATGCTTCTAGGAGTTGGTGGTTTGTGTACTGGTATGGTAGACCGAGTGGTTTTTAGCCAAAAGGCTGAGTTTAAGGTTTATGCAAATTTTCCATAGCTAGATGGCGACCTTGGGTTTCGGACATCTTTTCCTTTGCCTACAGGGTGTTTGACTTGATATTTACTGAATGATTAACTTCTTCCACATGTGAGACTAGTAATGTGATCCTGAATCCAGCTGGTATTCGAGTATATGGAGCAGCAGCGGTACTTCTAGAGCTTGGAGCTTAGTTGTTGGCTACGGACTTCGTGGTAGGCTTACCACACTCCTTGCAGGGTTTTGGTTTTGGTTTGGGTCTTTAGGAAGGTTGCCCTAGTTCATTCACTTCCAGCCTATTGAAACATGGTACTATTCAGTGGGGTTGGTTTCGTTCTACAGTTGGGAGAATCTCTGTTGGCACAAGGTGTTCATACATGTCCTTCCCCAACCTTGGTGTGCGAGTTTCAGTTGGGCTCCAATGGTTGGTTTAGTTAGGTTCAAACATCGATATTGTTGTTAGCAAAGGTACCCATTCATTGGTCGATGGTAAGTCGGACCAGGGTGTTGCAATTTTGAAAATGTGCTTTGGCTTAGTATTTCAGGTGTCAAAAGGATAATAGACTAGATCTTGGCTTGGATAGAGTTTGAGTATGAAGGTGACTTCGTTCGAGGTTGAGCATAGTGGGAATTATGGATATCTGGTGGGGCAGTCCTTTCAGGGTATCTAGAGGTTTTGGTTGGTGACTTTCAGGGTGAACTTTGTTGTGATATCGAGGTTTTGGGTGTTGTGTGTTGATTGCCTCAGTCCTTCTTGGTTTTGATGTTGTGTCAGTGCATTCCGGTTGAGATTCTTGAGGTTTAGTTTGGTTGGTAGATCTTTAGAGTTTTAGAGTTAAAGGTTAGAATCTAGCCTTGCTAGAGTGAAGTTAAGGCTTGGTTGCTTTTCTTGGACTCGTTCTGTTGGGTGCCGTACGGTTGAGGAGGCTATCAGGATTGTCCGAGAGAGTGGTGCAGACTTCGTATTCGCAGTTCTTGAGTCTCTGTTATTTCCTTCCATATTGACTTTCGAGGATGAAAGTCCTTTTTAGTAGTGATGATGTAATGACCCTTTTGTTCATTCTCGCATTTTTGCCTTTCTTGTATTTTTAAAGCTTGCCTGTACCGGACCCAAGTCATTTATGGCTTGCTGGGACCGATAGTTTGGCCCCCGGGATGTCTGTTTGGTCTTTATGGTCGTTTCCCTGTTTTAGAACTTTAACTTAGGAAATCATTGTCTTCGGTCAATATTCTTGGTAATCATTCTCAGAATTGAATTCCGATAGATCCATTGGCTCCGAGGCATGGACTTTGGCCTAGTTAGACCTTTGGTCGGGATCTGGAAGCTTTTCAGCGTGGAATTCTCTCTCGTTTTGTGTTTTCAGGCCAGTTGGGCTTGTTTGGTTGACTTTGGTCAACATTCGGAGAAGACGACCTCAAATGAAAATTCCGTCAGCGCTATTAGCTCTGGAATGTCCAATTTAGGCTAGAGGGACCATTGGTTTGGGTCTCGAGGGTTCCAAACTTGATTTTTGACCTTAGGTTCCATTTTGGGAATAGTTGGCCTAAAGGTTGACTTTGGGCCCGGGGTCTACATTTTTCTAAATCGACCTCCGATGGAATTTTCATCAACTTCCATTGGATCCGAAATGCTATTTCTAGTTGAATAGCTCAGGTCTTTTGTGTTTGAGGGACCTCAGATGTATACCCGAGGGTCCGTCGAAGAATTTTCTCAAGTTGGCATAGCTGTTGGCAGCTGGTTGCTATCATGGCACCAACCATTCCATTGCCCATGCATAGGCATGGCTGCATACGCACAATAGTGCTAGCCGCCCCCCTTCCTTGTTGGCCATCGTCTAGGCAGCGCCTGGCCGCGTGCGCAACGCCTGGCCGCATTCGCATGGCATCGGCTGGCAGCACTATAAAATCCCTTCTTCTCCAATTCATTTTCTAACTTCCCCTGGACGATTTCTCCATTTATTTGAGAACCAAAACCTCTATTATTTCACCTTGTTCATTCCATCAGCTTGGAGGTTCATATTTTTTGGTACTTGATCATTTATTAGCTTCTAAATCGGGTAATTTTCTCGTTAATTTCCATTTTTCTTCCATGAATTCCCTTCTTTAATTTCTTGGTTCTTGGGCTGTTTTGAGCCCTTTCAATGGTGCAAATCTGCTCAAATTTTGAGCATGTTCTCCCGGGAATGTGGGGATCACATGGGTGTTTTTCGTATCCAGTTTTAGGTTGCGAGGCCAATGAGCCCTCTTGTAAATTCATCATCAACCAAGGCATGAATCGTTATAGTATTGTATTGCCCTCCAATAGGACTATACAGAGCAGCAGGAAGGTCAGAATCTAGTGAATCTATCTTTAAAGTGTAGCTCCGCACTTTACCCATCGTGTAATGACAATGTGCCTTCACCCCATGATCTTAGTGCTCTGATTGTGCCTTCTGTATCTGTAACTATAACTGCATATGTATACAGTACTTTGTGGGTTCTGCTTCGGGGAAGACGAGTTGACTCCACAAAGAAGAAAATGCCTCAGATATTCCATTAATGGTTACCTAGCCCAGGAAAGGAAAAGAAAGGGCAATCTGATAGAGACACCTTCCTATTCCTTGCCGCAACGTATCCCAGGTTGGCTACCTTTCCCTTGCGAAATCCTAGGAGACTCTTGCTTGTAGGCGTAAGGAAGATTTTTGATTCACCGCTTGGACCTAAAAACAATCTACTAAAGGTCATTAAGAGTATCGTTGGCTTTATTTTGATGCGTAGAATATTATTTTGATAGTGTGTTCGCAATTTGGGCTTCCTCAGAGCAGTTCGAGCATGGATGATGCTATTCTCGCAGCTAGTTGTCAAACAACAGGTAGGTTATCATTTTCCCTAGCTAGACTCTACGTATATAGGCTATAACTGCATTAATTAGCACCCTTGGGTTGGTTTTCTAGGTTGGTACCCTCGGACCTTGTCCGCCTCTTCTGTCCATTTATTTCATGCGTTGTTTGTAGTATTTATTGTAGTGTTGTAATATTATCCTTGTGGCTCGTGTGGCCTTTGTTTATGCCTCTGGACCATAGACGGTGGGATATTTGGGAATGTGCGCGAGTCCCGGACATCCTGATATTACTTTAGGCTGGAGAACTGTGCTGTAGAACTGATTATTCCTGTGCAGCCTGTTAGGAATGTTTGTGAACCATTTTGGGCTAATCTATTGTTTGCGAGCATATCATTCATGCAAAGTATTTTTCTGCATGTTTTACTACTATTTTTGATTTGGGCCTACTTTAAATGGTTTTCAAAACTTTGCATGGCCCCGAGGGCTCATTTTCGGTAAAGTGATTATGAATGGGTTTTGGAACTGATTTTTATGAAACCTCTTGGAGTAAAGAGGGTATTTTGATGATTTTATCACAAGTTTTCACACTGATACTAGACTCGACTACGCCAGAGTGCTAGACATATCTTTACTACATATTTAGATCTGGATACACTCCGGGTACCCTTGATAAGGGTTATTGAGACTGAATTACTGATTTAGTCCCGAATACGCTTCAGGCACCCTTCATAGGGGTTTGGAGATTTCTACTTTTGATTTAGACCCGGATCAAATCCGAGCATTTACTACGAGGTTTCGATTATTGAGCTATACTTTGAGATTTGCGTTAGTATGTGGTCATGGACCTCCATGGACCCTATCATTCCAGGACCAATGACTACGGGTCGAGTGTGCCGGAGGAGGGGTATACGACAGAGTTGAGGTATACGGGTCGTATCCTTCCATGGATTCTGCCTCTATTGAGCCTTTTAGGTATTAGAGGGGGTAACATTCGGGTTTCTATAACACTAGTTTTGTCAGATCACATCATCATGCATATTTTATTCGGATTCCATTGTTGTTTGCTGTGTGCTCAGTGTATGCTCCGGTAGTATGGGATGCCGGAGGGTTTATTTTCACTTGATTATGCTCCTTGGTTGTATGGGAGGCCATTTGGACTGTAGGTAGATTATATTTCTCCTATCGTATTATAGAGCGTGTTATGGCCTTCGGTTCTTGGTGGTTTAGTAGATCCTAGCCTGTTGAGGCTCCCATTGTTGGATCATTTAATTATTAATGGACAAGTGGTTCCTAGATTGTTGAGGCACTGTTTATGTGGCCTTCTGAGTATTTATGGGTTAGCGGATCCTACCCCTCTTTCATGGTGCTAATTACTGGTTTCAGTTCTTTGGGGCTTAGTTTTTTCCATCCTAGGGTTGTAACTGTGGGATTGCTATCTGATTTCTCTAATCTTTATTATGGTGTTTAAGCATGATTCCGTTAGTTATATTGCTCTAGCTTGATTGTGTTTACTTGCTTTCCTTCATTCCCTTTTCTACTTGAGGTTACCTGTATACCACCATTTTCTCAACTCTCTCTTATATATATTGTTGTTGCAAGGACTCCAGGTGCGTTCTTATTTCCTTCACCTGTGTTCTATGTTATATATATCTTTTATGGCTAGCATATCTTATTGTGATTCTTGTTGACTTTTATCCGTGCTAGTTTCCATGTGCCTTCTCTATTGTTTTCTGTGACTGCTTCCTTGTTATTTGCTACTTACTGTTTTTATATCTTATATGTGCTCAGTCAGTTGATGATGCCTACTGGGTACCCGTTGCTTAGAAATTGGTGCTCATACTATACTTCTGCATTTGGTGCAGATATTAGTGTGAGCTTTTGCCATTGATCGCATGGAGACTCGTGCATCTTTTGGATATTCAAGACTAGGGTGAGCGCTTGACGACCGGGGCTTGACCACATCTCATCTTTTGCAACTGGTACTCTTTATTTATTTGGAGACAGTTTTATATTCTGTTTTGTTACTTCTAGCACTTGTATTCTATTAGAAGCTCTTGTTCTATCGATACCAAGTCTTGGGGTTGGTGTAATTTCTGTATGTATATATATTCAGGTTGTTTCTTCCACGTTGTCTCTATCTTATTTCTACTTTCGCTGATTTCTGCTTATATTATGCGTATTGGTTAGGTTGTAGCCCATTACTAACCATTTTGGGCTACGGGAATCGGTTCACCTACTAGGGGTGTAGGTGCCATCATGACCTGAAAATTGAGTCGTGACACTAGGAGCCGCCGTACAGGCCGGAGAATTTTGATTTCATCTTTTCATTTTCTTTATTAATTATTTTTTTGTTTTTCTTTAGATAATTTATGTCATGCCCCTGAGCCTACACCCTAGGCGTAACACGATGCTTAGAGCAATAAGTGACCCCAAGATAACCCATGGTCTGACATATTCTAAACAATCACATGAACTTAACACTGAGCAGAAGCTAAACAGATAAAAACATAAGTCTGGAATTTATGAAATAGTATAAATCTGAAAAGTAAGACCCAATCTGAAATTAAGCTGAATATCTAACTCTGCGTCTGAAAAGCCTCTACTAACTGGCGAGTTTTTGGGACAAGTCCCCAGTCAACTCTAAATACTTTAAACTGATAATACTAATGAAAAAGCATAATAAAAGTTCATCCTCAGATGATAAGGATTCACCACAAGTAGTCGCTGAGATTACACTGGATCCAGCTAATCGCGGTGTATCATGATTGGATGCACCACATAGAGTATGTGATCAGTACATTGAATATACTGAGCATGCAGAATATGCAAGATAAAATATAATTGTATGTACTGAAAATACTGAACATCTGAGAATAGTGTATACTATAACTGTAGTACAAAGGCCCAAAAATCATGAGATGCATAAGTTTCAAATTCATGAACATTCTAAATAGCATAGTAAAAGCATTTAAGCTGAACTGAGTTGAGTTGGGGGCCATGTACATAACTACTGAGTCTAAATCTGTGGGAGAGTCTGTTAACTGATATAAAACACGTGAGCTAAACGTGGATTCCGATGTATACTCCCCATTGAGAGGATTCAATATACCTTGCCAGGGTATAGAGGCATGACAGGCGTGATCACTTGTTATGATGCCCAACTGAGGGGGCTAAATAAACCTACGGCGGCATGTAGTTTTAGGGCTTTAGGGTCTGCTGAACCCTAGTCCAACTCGGTTCTAAGTACTACTCTCAAAACTGATTTCTAATAGGTCTTTTAAAACTGAAGTTCTACAATGTTGCATCAGAACTTAACTAGTCTGAAAACCTTTATTATCTGAAAGGCTTTAGACTGAAAACTGACTAATTTCATGCTTTGAAACTGAGTGCTAGTAGACTAGGCCAAATTCTAATGAAAACTAGTTCATATGAAAATATATATGTAATACGTCCATAAGGACGACGTCACACCAGACGTCCTGCTTTAACTTCCCTAGCTCCAACTTAGCAGAAGGGGCACCTTCTCCCCCCTTACTCAACATATGGGTGCAGTTTCAAGCTAAATTCTTGACTCCTCAAATCATGGTAAAAATCTACGCAAATTATCGAAACTATGTTGTAATTCGCTTTAAACAGGATACAAATCACGTAGAAATCATTAGGAATAAATTTTGTAAGAGACTGCATAATAGTGCAAGAACCCTAGTTTCTAAAACCATGAAAATTTAAGTAGAGGACTGGAGTTTTGGGCATAAGGGAGAACTTAACCCTTATTGAATACACACATACATGGTAGAAGGAGATTTTTAAACTGGGGATGGAGTTTGAAGCTTTGGAGAAGAAAGACCTAAGCCAGAGAGTGTTCTTTCTTTCTTTTTGAACTTAAATCGATTGAATGAATGAAAAATCCTCTATGTTTGATTAAAACCTTCTTAAAATAAGCCTAAAACGACTAAGTATAGGATTTAAAAGAATAGAAAAAGGTCTAAAATACCCCTGAGAAAGTAACCAGAAAACTGCTGAATTTTTTTAGACTGGGTTCCATGTTTGGGAACCACGGTCCATGGATGGTTCCACGAGCCATGGAACCCACTCATGGTTCCCTGGGTTTTGGCCGCCTGCAGGTCTATTTTCCAATGACACAGGTCACCGCCTGTGGTTTGTTCCACGGTCTGTGGACCTGGTCGTGGACCTCAGGCCTATTGGCTGGCCCTCAGGTCTGATTTCCACGATTAGGGACCATGACCTGTTGTCTATTTCAGGATCTGTGAAATCATTACATGGTCCATGACCCCTTTTGTTAAGCCTCTGTCTGAGTTCCATGAGCCCAGTCCATGGCTCGTGGACTATTCCACAGTTTGTGTATCTGGCTCGTGGAACCTACTGTCACATTGATAGCTTAACACTTAGAATTTTTTTGGGTTGGTTCTTATCTAAGAATTTTTGGGGTGTTACAATATCTTCCCCTTCGGATCATTCATCCTCGATTAAAGACTAAATAAGGAGAGGTTGGAGAAAAAGAGCCGCAATCCCTACCAACAGAGTTCTAAACTGAATTCTAACTAGAGTAAGTTTGGGAGACATGACTGCATGCTTAAAATTCAAGAATAGCTGATGGAACGTGAAACTGAGGGGAATACTAATGTGGAAACTTAAATTATTAGAGAGGAAACTATTACCTCAAGATGGAGCTGAATCAGAAGGAAAGAGGTGAGGGTACTTGGCTATCATAGCTGCTTCTACTTCCCGTGTAGCTCCTCAACTGGCTGGTTCCTCCAAAGGACTTTCACCAAACCTTATTTATCAACCTATGAATCTGACGATCAGGAATATAAATTAGTACCTCTTCATAAGAGAGACTATCCTTCACACCCACACTCTCTAATGGCATAACTAAAGCTGGATCACCAATGCACACTTCTTCAACAAGGATACATGAAAGACTGGGTGCACTGATGCTAAGTCTGCGGGCATATCTAACTCATAAGACACTTTGTCAACTCTCCTCAAGATCCTGTAGAGACCTACATACGGGGGATTAAGATTTCATTTCTTACCAAATCTCATGACTCCCTTTATAAGTGAAACCTTCAGAAATACCCAATCATCAACTTTGAGTTCTAGGTCTCTTCTTCTTACATCTGAATAGGATTTCTGACGACTCTGAGATGCCTTCAATCTCTCCTTAATGATCTAAAATTTTTCCATAGTCTTATGAGCTGAATCTAGCCCTATCAATGTTGCTTCACCTACCTCAAACCAACCTATAGTTAATCTAGACCTCAGTCCATAAAGTGCCTCATACGGTGCCATCTGAATGCTAGAATAAAAGTTGTTATTGTAGGCAAACTCTATAAGAGGTAAGTGATCTCCCAATTTCCTTTAAAGTTGATCTCACAAGCCCTCGACATATCTTCAAAGGTCTGGATGGTACGCTCTGCCTGGCCATCTCTCTACGGGTGAAATGCTGTGCTGAGGTTCACTTGAGTACCAAAACCTTTCTGAAAAGACTTCCAGAACTGGGATGTAAACTGAGTGCCCCTATCTGAGATGATAGACAAGGGAACTCCATGCAATCTGACTAACTCATGAATGTAGAGTTTGTCATAATCCTCTACTGAATCAGTAGTCTTAACAGGAAAAAAGTGGGCTGACTTAGTCATCTTTTCTCCTATCACCCAAATTGAATCGTGTTGTCTGTGAGTATGCGATAAGCCTGTAATGCAATCCATATTGATCATTTCCCACTTCCAAGTATAAATGTCAATATCTTGAGTCATACCTCCCGGCCTATGATGTTCTACCTTTACCTACTGGCAGTTTGGACACTTAGCCATAAAATCTACAATGTCCCTCTTCATTCTATTACACCAATAGACTTCCCATAGGTCACAATACATCTTGGTGGAACCGGAATGGATGGAATATCTAGACTTGTGAGCCTCTATCAAAATTTTCTATGTTAACTCATCCATTTTTGAAATATATAAACGACCCTGATAATGAAGCACACCATCTCCCCCTTGGGAGAAAACCTCTACTCTCTACTTATGGAAAACACCCTTCAAATGATGTAAGATAGGATCACTGTCTTGTTTATCCTTCACTTCAACTACCAAAGAATATTCTGACCCA
Source organism: Jaltomata sinuosa (assembly GCA_003996215.1). NCBI lineage: Eukaryota > Viridiplantae > Streptophyta > Magnoliopsida > Solanales > Solanaceae > Jaltomata > Jaltomata sinuosa. The sequence continues at coordinate 121,923 of QJPP01000079.1, forward strand.
TTTTGAACTATAACACGACCATCCGTTGAGTCTATGAGGCGAACCCCTAAACGAGCAAGTCTATGAACATCCTTGACTAATTTTTTCTTTTCTTTCTCAACCTATGACATAATACCCATAGATAATATGCCAAGTGCTTCAATCACTACACTGGCCTTACTCGGATGGTAAAGCCTACTCATGTCATAGTCCTTAAAAAGTTCAAGCCACCTTCTCTGACGAAAATTTAACTCCTTCTGAGTGAACACATACTAGAGGTTCTTATGATCGGTAAGTGATGATGCTCAAGTGTACTATCCTAGATGGAGGTATCGGCGATCATTAGATCAAAACACAATTATATATTCTCGATGGGAGTCGGGGTTGATCCCACAAAGAATTGGTGACTAGCCAAGTCGATTGTAAAGAAAAGACTTCACAACAAGAGTAGTTTGTTTGATAACAATAAAAGTAAAGGAAGGGGGAGTTGGGAAATCTGTCACAATTTTCAATTCAAATCAAGACAATAAAATAAAAGCTGGTGTAAACAAAGAGAGAGGACGACTAGGGATGTGTGTTAAATTAGACTCGAATACGGGTTAGGGTGCTTGCTCATTCATATAAATTCACTCTAAACAACATGGATAGCATTGGTTTTAGGCATGCTTGTTAATCTCTCGATCAAACAATCATATATCCAACAATTTTTATTCAAACACCGTTGTTTAGGCAATAACCAACCAACATATGCTTGGGGAGGTCACACTATTTCTATCTTAGACCCTTAGATAGGTATTTCCGGCGAATTGATATATTTCTAGTCTCAATCTAAGTGGAATTCCAAGTACCTACTAGAAAATTCACATCCGAAATTATAAACCCCTTTTGCAAGTAAAAATACAATCAAGTGAGGTAAATCAATGTTTGCAACCATCAATTTTAGAGTTAAAATATGGTGAAATCACTAGACTCATGTAATATTAGCAATTATAAACACAAATTAGCAACACCAATACCCATTTATCAAGCACCCATTATCAACACATCCCTAGACAAGAGATTTAGCTACTCATGCTAAAGGAATAAAGACCAATACCAAATGGGTAAGTCAAATTCCCTTTCATTCAAGCTAAATATTCAATATCCAAGCTTAGTTTTTACAAGAATGGTGATTCCAAGAGTTAGGAAGAAGGAATTGGAGTGAAACCCTCTTTTTCTTTCTTGGAGAGAAAACTTGCTCACTACTCAAAGCTATTCAAATCTATTTTTTGAAAACTATCAAACCTATCAAAAAATATGCCTGAAATAGGTTTTAGAATTTTCCCCAAATGTCACACCAAATTGGACAAAAATGCCTTTGGGAGCTGTGCGGTGCGACGTGCAGTTTGCACGTCTTGAAGTGCGCATCGCACAACTGTGTTCAGTGGACCAGTGACTCAGCTAGACTTTGGAGCTCTATGCAATGTGGGGTATAGTTCACACTAGGCAATGTGCACATCACACAGCAACCGCACCCCTTAACAGATCCTTCAGCTAACTCTGAGCTTCATCCAGTGGGAGGTGCAGACCGCACCATTGACTGTGCGTGTCGCATGAGGTCCGCACCTTTTGGAAGTATCTTCATCTTGTTTGATCATTTCACATTTCCACTTCTTTTAGGCTCTTTTGGGTTCATTTCCTTGTTTTCTGTCTTTGATCACAAATACCTGCATATACATCAATAAAGGTCATAAGAACCTCTAAATCTCAACAAAACAAAGCAATAATTCATGGTTAAAGGCTCAATAAGTTGGTAGATTACCGATTTATCAAACCCCCAAACTTGAACTATTGCTTATCCTCAAGCAAGATACTCACAAGGTAAGGAATGATTATGCTCTAGAACTCAATCAAGGCACCAAAGACTACTCTATTCTAGAAACTAAGAAAATTATAACAAAAAGACTTAAACAATAGACTCAACTATCATGCTCATCTTAATTTGAACCTCCACATTATCAAGGCAATTGATGATTTCAAAACCTTTTCAAAAGGACTTCATTTCTCTTCCAAAATTAAGGAATTTTGTCATTTAAAACAAGACATTAAGCTTCTCAAGTCATTGGCATGGACCATCAAGGTTTGCCTCGATATTCACCACACAACTTGTCTCATTCATTCCTCTCAATTAAAATAGAGACTTCATGTTTTAATTCGAGTGCATGATGCAACTCACGACAAGAGAGAATCCGACTCACAATCATCCAATTCATAAAACAAAAGGATTATAAGAGAACCAAGAAGACTCTCACTCTCTCAAGGAAGTTCAAGTGCACATATATCGAAACATAGGCTTGCCCTTCATGTAAATCACCACTAATGTAGGGTGGCCAAGCTCGAAATCACTAAGGTGTTGGCTAGGGCTAAGGTGAGAATTTTATTTGGTTCAAGTGGCTACACCTTCCTAATGCTCTTTGTTATCATTTCAAACACCACTCACATTTTTGAACTTTGACTTCACCTTATTTCTCCCTCACACAACCCAAACTTTTCCCTTTCAAATTTTTTTATCATTCAATCTCCTTGTAACACCTTCATTTGGTAGCATCCATTATTTACTTTTCATTTTTCTCATTGGATTTTGGACTTTTAGAGCAATTTTCAATTCAACATACGTTGCTACCTTGCACTAGAAGTGCATTCCTTTTCTTCTCCACATTACTCACATGCACCCCCAAACTTAGGCATTTGCCTATGTTGTCTTTTCATTTCCCCCCCAAACATAGGCTTTTAGCCTACATTTTACTTTCAAGCAATTAGGGAGAATGGGTGCCAAGATAGAGGTTCCAAAAAGGTTAAGGTATTAAACAAGGTGCCAAAGAATGGCCACAAGCTCAAAGGGGTTCACTAGGATTGATATTGAGGGAAGTCATTTGGGTGAAGTGTCTATCAAAAAGGGCCTAAGATCCTTTTCCAAGCTCGATCACAACTAGAATTTTGCCTTGAATCACATTCGGGGAACGTTCTACACGACACATATGCGCAAGAATAATGGTAAAGCCTCACCTCACAAGGCATCATGCCACAAGACTTCTTCACACTAGTATCAAGATCAATTGGGAGAAATGAGTTTCGACAAGCTATTTTGAGTTCATTACACACTCGTTGTGAATCGATCAAGCCAAAACAAGAGTGTGCAAGTCATGACAAGAGAATCCTTTATTCAAAATTTCATTTCCCTCTTTCCTTTCCTTTTCAAAAATGTCTTGCCAAGAATTTTTTTTGGTGGGTCCATTTCGAGATAAGAACACTATGGACTCAAATTAAACTAAAAATTGGCATTTTACCTTAGGAAAGTCACCTCTGAATCTATCATAGGAAAACACCAACTCGGTTCTACACAAATACAAAAGAAAAGAAAAAGAAAAATAAAGAAAACATTTTGCTCCTTGGAAAAGAACTGTGGTATTAAGAAAACCCACAGAGTTTATTGCTAAACTACTATTAACAAGGCGGTAACCAAATTTGTACTCTCATGAGTCATTTGAAAAATAAGTCTCAATGTAGGTCCTTAGCGCATTTGCAAGGCACGGGTAGCAAGACAATGAAATCATTTAAGAATAACCTAACACACAATCAAGAGTTAAAAATCAAGCCTGGAGAGGGCACAATAAAGCTCAAAAACATAATAAAAAGGCCCGGCAAGGGCAATATCACAATCATCCAATCATGCCCGACAAGGGCCAAAAATCTAGCAAGGGAAATAAAAAATAAATGTCAACAAGGCTCGGCAAGGGCAATAAAATATCTCAAGCCTAATACGGGCAACCAAATCAAATAATACCACCTCCCCCATAAAAAGAATCATTGCCCTCAATGCTTTAAGATCAAATAAAGAGAAAAATGGGTGCAACAACTCCCTGGAGGACTATGCCTCATCACCATCATCTGCCACCTTTCTACTAGGGCCTACACCACCCTTTCGGGAGTGTGCTGTAACTGTTGAGTCCCTGAGTGCCTGCTGGAACTCTGGGTTCTGATCATCATTCAACTCCGCATTCTCATCATCAGGTAGCTCCACCCCATCCTCTGCTAAAGATGCAAATAATTCATCCATAGGACCGCGAGTATGACGAGGTTGATGTAAGCTGCTTAAATCTGCCTTCTCCACTGGAGATTTCCCTTTCACTTTAGCCATATCTTTATTGAGTTCCTTCACAGCGCCCTCAACATTGTCCACTTTTTTGAAGAGTTTGGTGACACTTTCCACTAGACCAAGTATGGCACTCTTGACATCTCTTTCTATCATACCAGGCAACTTTTTAGCCAAATCATTCAGCTTCCTTTCAATATTATAAGTCTTATCAACCATATCTTGGAGGCCACTCTTTGTTAAAGCTCTTTTAGGTGCAGTAGATGCGGGGGTATGTGCTTCTGAAGCAGCCCGAGAAGGAGAGGAACTAGTTGCTTCCGCATCCAAGTCATCAACATCAACTTTACCCAACTGCTCAGTCCCGCACCTCTTAAACCTAGGATCATCCCTCTCTGTCTTCCTATCAAGATTAATCATCCCAATAGGATGTGTAAACTTATCACAGTTGAGGTTTGTGACATTGGCTTTAGTAAAAAGTTTAGTAATGAGAACTAGGAAAGGGAAAGAATTACTTCCCCTATGAGCTTTAGTCCTTATCACCATAGCCTCTATCTCCCAAAAGTTGACATGCTTGACTATTATAATAGCAGCCACAAAAATAGCCCCATCCTGAGTTATCTTCTGGTCATTCTGTGAGGCAGGAAACAGATGCGAACAAGTTTATACCATAGATGAGCTTCAAAGATCAAAGATCTCTTCGGAATATCACCCCCATAGTGGACCAAATAGGGACTTCATGAGCAATAATAAGGGCTGTTTTAGGATATGACTTTTGCTCGACAGTCAACCTAGATAAGAGTGCAGGGGTAAGCTCAATTGGGTGATTCCAATAGATGGCATTGATGGCAGCTAGGGTGACAGAAACTCTCTTGACCCGGACGACAACTGAATCCAAGTTAGGGAACCTCTCCACGCTCCCCTTATGTACTTTGGAGTCTTGCTTGGCTTGATAAACAACAAAGAACTCTTGAACTATTTCCTTGTAGTACCCCTCAGGTACATCTTGGAATGATTTCCACCCTCGGTCGGCAAACTGTTTGTGAAGGTTAGGTAGCTCCTCCCCAAGTGCATCCAAGTTGAAGCTTTGCTCCACATTAAAGGTCCTACCCTTATCTCGGTCATAAATTTCCTTCATTCCTTCAACCCCAAAGAAAATTTTTGCCTCTTCAGCAGCTGATGGTTTCTTTGGTTTGCGCCTTGTGTTTCCCCTGCTAGAAGATATATTCTGCACATGGATATTGTGTGTCTAAAAACAAAAGAGAAATCTTTTTGTGTTTTTAAGATATGTGAAAGAAAAATAGTAAAAAGAAGTTAAGAAACCAAAAAAAAATGGAATGCAAGGAAGTAGAAAAACAAAGTAGGTAACAGATGGCTTGTGCGAACCACGTGCGAACTACACCATACAGAGTTTATGTCACACGTGACTTTTTGTAACACCCTGAAATTTAATTCAGCCTTTTAAGTTAGAAATTCTGAAAATTCTAAAACTACCAGGAATCATGAGTCAAGTCTACGATTCGTGGAAGGAATCACGACTCGTGGAAGTGACTCGTGAAACTAGCTCTGAAGCTCCCACTTCTGGTCTAAGAACCATGAGTGGAGTCTACGGGTCGTGATTAGTTTAACGGGTCATGGAAATCACCTGTGGAACTCAGACTGAGGACAATCTATTTTCCAGGAAACACGAGTTGGTCCTACGGCTCATGGAAGTTTCCACGAGCCATCCTGTTAAACCTTAGTACCTAATCTGTAGCCTGAAACTTTTGCTCAGGAACCATGACTCAAGTCCATGAGTCGTGGTTAGTTGTACGGTTTGTGGAAAGGACCCGTGGAACCTGAAGCCGAGTTTTAAAACAACTTTTTCTTAATTAAGTCCTAGGGGTATCTTAGTCATTACACACCCTTTTAACTCCTAAATGATGTTGTTTTGACTATTTCTAGAACGGTTTTCACCCTCATTAGCCTAAGTCCCTTCTCATAACCTTATTCATCTCCCAAAAAGGAAAAGAACTCTCTCAAGCTCAAGGTCACAAGCTCCAAGTCCAAGTCTCCTAATCTTTTCAATTTCAAGTGGGTTAACTCCAATCAAGGTATGTGGGTATTCAACAATGGGTTTCTTCCACCCTTGTGCCCAAATGCCCAAATTTCAATTTGTGATTTCATGAACTTTCAAATTAGGGTTCTTACCCAATTCTCATGGGTTTTGCTATAAATTACCTTCTCATGATTTTACTATGAAATTTCATTAAATTGCATAATTTTGCATGTGTTTTGACATATGAGTTCCTATTTCATGAGTTGAAGGTCAATTATGGAAAATCCTACATGCATGAATTGATTTAAGCAAATTGGGGAAAATGATAGCATGATTTTCATGAATTTCAAGCAAGTGCATGCCTAGTTCTTATGTTTTATGAAAGTATATGTTATTATGAAATTGAACTAAGGCTATGCAAGTTTTCAAGTTATGAATTATTATGCAATGCAAGATACCCAATGTGCTATCAATGCTCATGAATTATTTTCTAAACCAAGATTCGTGTGTAGTATGAAAATTCGGGGTATGAACATGTTTATGAACAAGCTTGACATCTATATATGTCACATGAATGTGAGCCTTATGTTATATGTTTTGGGAGTAGTATTTAGCACTGAGCGATGAGGGTTCTAGATAACCCAAGTCCAAAACTACGTTGCCACCGTAGGTTGCCCTCCGTGGCTTATGACAGGATCCTTATGAACATGGTTCTAAATTTAGCCAGTTAGGACAACCTTTTTCAGTGTGGGTGCATGACACTGGACTCCATGTAGCTCAGCATTATTTATGTCTGTTAAGAGAAACTCCCACATGATTATTTTCAAGCTATGAAGTTATATAATATCATACTTTGAATTTTAACCGTACTTCATGTTTTTATTTCTTATATCTTGATAATCCTCTTATGTTATTTCTTTATGAAAAGGTTTACCTTAAGCATGTTTTTAAGTATGTTTTTATCATGATCAGGCATATCTCATATACTTGGTACATCCTATAGTACTGATGCATATTTTGCACTGTGACCTCTTAATGATGCAGATTTAGGTGTTTCCCATCAGGCTCGTGGCTAGATGAGGCTGAATATCCAGTCAGTGTTGGTGAGTCCTCATTGTTCGAGGGCTAGTTATGACTCTAGTTTGTTTAGACTACTTATGTTCATACTTAGAGTTAGCTAGGGTCTTGTCCTAGCAACTCCTCATGTCATGTATAGAGGCTTTTAAGACATAGACGATAATCGGGTATTCTTTGAATCATGTTCTTTTGATTTTATCTTATGGATTGAGTTATCTAATTCGTATTATGCTTCCGCTATGCTTAATTATTATACCTGAGTTATGCTTTGAGCAAGGGTTAGCTTGGGGCACTTGTGGTCCCAGGTCTCATGTTATGCCCAGAGGGTAGCCTCAGGGCGTGACAAACTTGGTATCAGAGCCTCAGGTTCAAGAGTCCTAGGGTGTTTGAAAGCTGCATTGAGTAGAATCTCTTTCATGTGTGTGAAGCACACCACACATATGAGAGGGAAGCTATGAGGTGTCTTAGAAAACTTTACTTCTTTCATGATCATATCATGCGATAGAGCTTAACTCTAATATTCCTCTAATCCTTACCTTGTACGTTTTAGATCATGCCTCGACGTGCTATGCCTCATCGAGCTGCTAGAAATGCCGCTCCTCTAGTTCTGGCCCCCGAGGTCATGAATGAGGAGTTTAGGAACACCATCTATTTGCTAGCCCAGACCTTGTCCACTTAGGCCAATCAGCAGGCTCCTACCCTCGTCCACCCTCAAGGTGGGCTAGCGGCCCGAGTTTGTGATTTTGTCCGTATGAACCCACCAGAGTTTTGGGGTTTGAAAGTGAATGAGGATCCACTAAATTTTATCGATGAAGTGAAGAAAATCTTGGATGTGATGCAAGTGGTTGGGGTTGATTTTGTTGAGTTAGCATCCTATCAACTCAAGGATGTGGCTCATATCTGGTTCACGCAATAGAATAAAGCTAGAGCTAGGGACGTAGTCCCTATGACTTGGGAGTGTTTTGAGAGAGCTTTCCTCAATTGGTTCTTTCCTCGAGAGTTGAGGCAAGCAAAGACTGAGGAGTTTGTGAACTTGAGATAGGGATCTATGATTGTTCAGGAGTACAGTTTGAAGTTCACTGAGTTGTCTAGGTATGCCCCCTCTATGGTAGCGGATCTGCATGATCAGATGAGCAAGTTTATCTATGGAGTTTCAGATTTGGTGAAAAAGGAGTGTAGGTCTGCTATGTTGTTGAGTGATATCAACATTTCTAGACTCATGACCCATGCTCACCAGATCGAGGGAGACAGGCTTAGGGAGACTTCTAGGGAGAATAAGAGGGCTAGATCCGAGGGTTCAAGTTTTTGTCATCAGAGGTCCGGTGGCGGACATCGCTTCTCGTTCCAAAAGAAGTCATCAGAACCCATTCATTCTTCTACTAGTGCTCCTACCCAGGCCCAGAGGCCTCGTCATGATCAGACTGGTAGAGGTTCTGGTTCCCATTCACAGTCTTAGGGAGTGTTGCTAAGGGATCTTCCCACCCCATTTACAGCAAGTGTGGGAAGACTCACCCGGGAGAGTGTCATTTGGGCACAGGTGCATGCTTTGGGTGTGGACAGGTTGGACACATGATTAGAGACTGCCCTTCAGCTAAGTAGGGGTAGGGAGGTAGTAGGGCTCAGTCTGCTCCAACAGCCCCAGAAGGTCGGCCAACCCAGCAAGGCACAACTTCTAGTTTTGGTGGTCAGCGCCAGAACTGCCTTTATGCTATGTCCTCTCGTCAGGACCAGGAGGGTTCCCCAGATGTTATTACTGGTATGTTGAAAGTTTTCTCTTTCGATGTGTATGCTTTGTTGGACCCCGGTGCCTCCTTATCTTTTGTGACCCGTTATATAACATGCAAATTTGGAGCATGTCCTGAATTGCTTTTAGAACCCTTTTGTGTTTCTACTCTTATTGGTGAGTCAGTCTTTGCCAAAAGAATCTACCAAAATTGCTCTATCTCAGTCCTTCATAGAGTCACTGCAACGAATTTAGTAGAGTTGAAGATGACAGATTTTGATGTTATTCTTGGTGTGGATTGGCTACATGCTTGTTATGCTTCTGTTGATTGTCGTACTCGGGTTGTCAGTTTCAAGTTTCCAAATGAACCCGTCTTAGAATGGAAAGGTAGTTCCCCATCCTCGAAAGGTCATTTCATATCTTATCTTAAGGCTAGGAAGATGATTTCAAAGGAGTATGTTTATCATATAGTTTGGGTTATGGACATGGAGTCCAAAACCCCATCCCTTCAGTCTATTTTGGTTGTGAATTAATTCCCAGAAGTGTTCCTCGAGGATTTACCTGGAGTCCATCCCGAGCGGGAAATCGACTTTAGGATAAATCTTTTTCCAAATACGAATCCTATCTCCATCCCTCCCAATAGAATGGACCCTGCAGAACTTAAGGAGTTAAAGGATAACTTGAAGGATCTTCTTGATAAGGGTTTCATCAGGACTAGCATTTCTCCATGGGGTGCTCCAGTCTTATTGGTGCGAAAGAAATATGGTTCCCTCATAATGTGTATTGACTACCGCCAATTGAAATAGGTCACAATCAAGAATAAGTATCCCATTCCTAGGATTGATGACTTGTTTGATCATCTTCAAGGTGCTAGTTTCTTCTCCAAGATCGATCTTAGATTCGGTTATCATCAGCTTCGTGTTAGAGAGTGTGATATTCCAAAGATTGCCTTCAGGATTCGGTATGGTCATTATGAATTTGTTGTGATGTCTTTTGGTCTAACGAATGCTCTTGCAGCTTTTATAAATTTGATGAACCGCGTGTTCAAGAAGTACCTGGATATGTTTGTGATTATTATCATTGATGATATTCTTATCTACTCTCGGAGTGAGGAGGAGCATGCGGACCATTTGAGAGTTTTGTTGCAAACTCTCAAGGACCGACAATTATTTGCTAAGTTTAGCAAGTGTGAGTTTTGGATGCAGTTTGTGGCTTTTCTGGGTCATATTGTGACTAAGGATGGTATTCGGGTTGATTCTAAAAATATAGAGGCAGTAAACAACTGGCCTAGACCCACTTCCTCGTCTGATATTAGAAGATTCTTGGGTTTGGCTGATTACTACAGGAGATTTCTGGAAAGGTTTTCTTCCATTGTTGCCCCTTTGATCCAATTAACTCAGAAAAAGGTTAAATTCCAGTGGTCTGATCTATGTGAGAAGAACTTTCAGGAATTGAAGATTAGATTGACCACAACTCCAGTGTTAGCTTTACCCGAAGGCCTAGATGATTTTATTGTGTATTATGATACTTTTAGGATTGGTTTGGGTTGTGTTTTGATGCAACGGGGTAAGGTGATTGTTTATGCTTCGAGACAGCTTAAGACTCATGAGAAGAACTACCCTACTCATGATTTTGAGTTGGCAGCCGTGGTCTTTGCTTTAAAGATTTGGAGACATTACTTGTATGGGGTACATATGGATGTATTCACCAATCATAAGAGTCTTCAGTATGTGTTTACTCAGAAGGAATTGAATTTGCGACAAAGGAGATGGCTTGAGCTTCTTAAGGATTACGACATGAGTGTACTTTACCATCCGGGTAAGGCCAATGTTGTGGCGGATGCCCTTAGTAGATTGTTTATGGGTAGTGTGTCTTCAATCGAGGATAGGAAGAAGCAATTGGTTAAAGAGGTTCATAGACTAGCTTGGTTGGGAGTTTGCCTTATGGACTCGACAGAAGGTGGTGTTATTTTTCAGAATGGTTCTGAATCATCCTTGGTAGCAGAAGTGAAGGCAAAGCAAGACAGTGATCCCATTTTACTTCAACTTAAAGGTGTAGTCCATCAGCAAAGGGTTGAGGTTTTCTCCCAAGGGGGAGATGGTGTACTTTGTTTTCAGGGTCGAGTATGTGTGCCAGATGTAGATAGGTTGCGCCAGCAGATTTTGACTGAGGCTCATAGTTCCAGATATTCCATTCACCCTGGTGCCACCAAGATGTACCATGATCTACCGGAAGTCTATTGGTGGAATGGTATGAAGAGGAACATAGCCAGTTTTGTGGCTAAGTGTCCCACCTGTCAGCAAGTGAAGGTAGAGCACCATTGACCGGGTGGCATGATTCAGGATATTGACCTTCCTACTTAGAAGTGGGAAGCGATCAATATGGACTTCATTACAGGTTTGCCTCATACTCGAAGGCAACATGATTCGATTTGGGTGATTGTCGATCGGATGACTAAATCATCCCATTTCTTGTCTGTTAACACTATGAATTCAGCAGACGATTATGCTAGACTCTACATCTGGGAGATAGTTCGATTGCATGGTGTTCCTTTGTCCATCATTCAGATAGGGGTACTCAGTTTACTTCTCAGTTTTGAAGATTGTTTCATAGAGGTCTTGGTACTCAGGTGAAGCTTAGTACAACTTTTCACCCTCAGATAGACGGCCAGGCAGAGCGTACTATTCAGACTTTGGAGGATATGTTGAGAGCTTATGTGATTGATTTCAAAGGTAATTGGGATGATCACTTACCTCTTATCGAGTTTGCCTACAACAACAACTTTCACTCTAGCATCCAGATGGCTCCTTATGAAGCACTTTATGATCAAAGATGTAGATCTCCTATTGGTTGGTTTGAGGTAGGTGAGGCAGCCTTGATTGGTCTAGATTCAGTTCATGAGACTATGGAATAAGTTCAGCTTATTAGGGAGAATTTGAAGACCGCTCAGAGTCGACATAAATCATACGCGAATGTGAGGAGAATGGAATTAGAATTTGAAGTTGATGATTGAGTTTTTCTAAAGGTGTCACCCGTGAAGGGTGTGATGAGATTTGGCAAGAAAGGAAATCTTAGTCCCCATTTTGTAGGTCCTTATCGGATTCAAAAAAAGGTTGGTAAGGTTGCTTACCAGTTGGAATTGCCATCAGATTTGGAAGCGGTTCATCAAGTTTTCCATATTTCCTTATTGAAGAAGTGTGTTGGTGATCCGACCTTGATTGTTCCTTTGGAGGATGTAGGTGTGAAGGATAGTCTCACCTATGAGGAGATCCCTGTAGAAATCCTTGATCGTCAAATTTGGGGGTTGAGAAACAAAGAATTTGCTTCGGTAATAGTTCTTTGGAGAAATTAGCTTGTTGAAGGAGCTACTTAGGAAGCGGAATCAACCATGAAAGCCAAGTACCCTCATCTCTTTCCTTCCAATTCCGTTCCAGCTTGAGGTAATAGTTTCATCCTTAGTATATTCCTCCGATCCTATTCCATCAGTTACTCTCATGAACCTAGCATGCATTCATGTTTTCAAAGTTGATTTAACCATGTTTTAAGTTGAGAAGTTCAGTTTTCATGTTTATTCCTTGATTTCCATGTTTTGTTGCTGGTTGGGCTGTTTTCTTTTCAGTTTCCCTTGCTTAGTCTTCATTCGAGGATGAATGATCCCAAGAGGAAGATATTGTAACACCCCAAAATTCAATTCATCTTTTTAAGTTAGAAATTCTGAAAATTCTGAAACTACCAGGATCATGAGTCAAGTCTACGATTCGTGGAAGGAATCACGACTCATGGAAGTGACTCGTGAAACCAGCTCTGCAGCTCCCACCTCTGGTCTGAGAACCACGAGTGGAGTCTACGTGTCATGATTAGTTTCATGGGTCGTGGAAATCACTCGTGGAACTCAGACTGAGGGCAGTCTATTTTCTAGGAACCACGAGTTGGTCTTACGGCTCGTGGAAGTTTTCATGAGTCATCCTGTTAAACCGTAGGACCTGATCCGCAGCCTGAAACTTTGGTTTAGGAACTACGACTCAAGTCCATGAGCCGTGGTTAGTTCTACAGTCCGTGGAAAGGACCCGTGGAACCTGAAGTCTAGTTTTAAAACAACTTTTTCCTAATTAAGTCCCATGGGTATTTTAGTCATTACCCACCTTTTTAACTCCTAAATAGTATCGTTTTGACTATTTATAGAAGGGTTTTCACCCTTATTAGCCTAAGTCTCTTCTCATTACCTCATTCATCTCCCAAAAAGGAAAAGAACTCTGTCAAGCTCAAGGTCTCAAGTTCCAAGTCCAAGTCTCCTAATCTTTTCAATTCCAAGTGGGTTAACTCCAATCAAGGTATGTGGGTGTTCAACAATAGGTTTCTTCCACCGTTATACCCAAAGCCCCAAATTTCAATTTGTGATTTTATAAACTTTCAAATTAGGGTTCTTACCCAATTCTTATGTGTTTTGCTATAAATTACCTTCTCATGATTTTATTATGAAATTTCATTAAATTACATGATTTTGTATGAGTTTTTACATATGAGTTCCTATTTCATGAGTTGAAGGTCAAATATGGAAAATCCTACATGTATGAATTGATTTAAGCAAATTGGGGAAAATGATAGCATGATTTTCATGAATTTCAAGCAAGTGCATGCCTAGTTCCTATGTTTTATGAAAGTATATGTTATTATGAAACTGAACTAAGGCCATTCAAGTTTTCAAGTTACGAATTATTATGCAATGCAAGACACCTGATGTGCCATCAATGCTTATGAATCATTTTCTAATCCAAGATTCGTGAGTAGTATGAAGATCCGGGGTATGAACATGTTTATGAACAAGCTTGACATCTAGATATGTCACATAAATGCGAGCCTTATGTTATATGTATTGGGAGTAGTATTTAGCATCGAGCGATAAGGGTTCTAGATAACCCAAGTCCAAAACTACGTTGCCACCGTAGGTTGCCCTCCGTGGCTTAAGACAGGATCCTTATGAATATGGTTCTAACTTTGGCCGGTTAGGACAACCCTTTTCAGTGTGGGTGCATGAAACTGGACTCCATGTAGCTCATCATGGTTTATGTCGGTTAAGAGAAACTCCTACATGATTATTTTCAAGCTATGAAGTTATATGATATCATACTTTGAATTTTAACCGTACTTCATGTTTTTATGTCTTATATCTTGATAATCCTCTTATGTTATTTATTTATGAAAAGGTTCAACTAAAGCATGTTTTAGGTACATTTTTATCATGATCATGCATATCTCATATACTCAGTACATCTATAGTACTGACACATATTTTATGCTGCATCCTCTTGATGATGCAGAGTCAGGTGATTCCCATCAGGCTCGTGGCTAGATGGGGCCGGATATCCAGTCAGTGTTGGTGAGTCCTCATTGTTTGAGGACTCTAGTTTTTTTAGACTACTTATGTTCGTACTTTGAGTTAGCTAGGGTCTTGTCCTAGCAATTCCTTATGTCATGTATAGAGGCTTTTCAGACATAGACGATATTCGGGTCTTCTTCGAATCATGTTCTTTTGATTTTATCTTATGGATTGAGTTATCTAATTCGTATTATGCTTCCGCGATGCTTAATTGTTATAATTGAGTTATGCTATGACCAAGGGTTAGCTTGGGGAACTTGTGGTCTCAGGTCTCGTGTTACGCCCAGGGGGTAGCCTCGGGGCGTGATACTTTTCAGGAGCTAACAGAAACCTACGTGAATTTTTGCAGTTGAGGTGCGAAGTTAGTGCTGACCGCACCAACCAAAGTGTGTGTCGCACCATACTTCGCCTCTCAAAACCGTGAATGGGAAACATTCTTTAACAAGGTTCAATGCCTTGTGCATTCCGTACCTCAAGATCTACATGTCACATGTGAAATGCAGAAGGAAATATTTTGAAATTATTTTGTTCCTTGTGTTCTTGTGAATTACGCATGTAATTTATAGAGCAAGATTTGCTTTAAGCACTTGACACCATGCAATAAACCAACAGTTAAACAAAGGGGCAAAACACAATATGACCACAAATTCATCCGGGTACTCAGACTTCCCCGGAATCCATTATCACCATTCAAAATAAAAGAAGAACTCAATGACTTCCCTTAAGAAGGACGTTACCCCGTCAATCATATGGAACATCAAGCCTTTAATTGTTCACAACTAGGCACAAAATTTCAACAACAAATTCTACCTTCCCTCACAAGATCACACACCCAACAAAATTGTTCAACAAAGATCATGGGTATACGAATAGTAGGAAATTTCAGCCCCAATCATCAATTTCAATCAAACCTCATGAAAAACGATGATTTTCCCTTAAGAATGACGTCACTCAATCTATCATAGGGCCAAATCATGCATCAATCACAAGTGAGTTACTCAGACTTTACCCCAAACACATATTTCAAGGCTAAAAACTACTACAATCTACATGAATAATCACAATATCAAATTCTACCAAGTTGATACTAAGAAAAATACACAATACAATTCAAAATTAGGGACCCAAATTTTTTATATTTCACCCAAAATCAACATGGAAATTTAAACAAGCATGCTTCACAATCTGAGTTCCTAATACACATAAAAACATGTATTTCACATCGAGGAACTTACCACAAGTGAAAATTAAGCGAGAAGAAGCAAAAATTAAAGCTTTTAAAGGTGCAACAATGGTGACCATGATTTTTACCCGGAGAACCATGACAGCGGCACTAGGGTGGAGCGGCGGTAGAGTGTGGGTAAGAGAAGGAGAGGAGATTGGAAGAAGTTTGAGGGATTTGTGGAGGATTTTGAGAGAGAATTTGGAGAGTTGAGGGAGAATTATGCGAGAAGGGGTTGAAGGTGGCGGATATAAAAGGGAAAAGAAGAAGAAAAATTAGCCGAGTTAGGTCGGTCAATGGGTAGGTCAATTAAAAATTCAAAACTTACCTTGGTGCAACGGGACGTGTGATTCGCGCAAGCCTTTGTGCGGATCATATGACGCTTTGCACCAGCTAGAAATTTGCCCAAACTTTGCCGAGGCATTTGTTTCATCATGCGATGGAGGTGCAACGCATACTTGGGCATGTGCGGACCGTACAACCCAGCGCATGTCTCCTCCCATTTACATTTTTCTTCCCAGCCTTCTATTTTGGGATGTATTGGGCCATGTGACACACATAATGGCTTGTGAGAACCGCATAGTCATCCGCACGTCCTCTTTTGCCCTGTTTTTCCACTTGTTTATTTTTCTTCTCCATGCATTCCTACAACAAACCAAAAACAACAAAAGATAACCAAAAACAAAGTAAAAACACTTGGGTTGCCTCCTAAGAAGCACTTGATGTTATGTCGTGACTCGATGATAGTACCTCAAACCTTAGTCGTTGTTGGATAGTATGCCAATCCAGTTGGCGTGGCCCCACCTCAAGAAGGGGAATTTCTCCTTCAACGTCCTCAAAACATCATCATGTTGCCTACTTAGAAACTCTTCAAACTTGGGCGTCTTGACAATTTCACACTCATCAAGGGCATGATCAAGCTTGCCCTTAACATCTATCATCGAGATCACCCATAATTCATCCGGAGGCTTTGCGGGTTGGCATAAGTTGAATGTCACTACTTTGCTTCCCACTCGAAATTTAAGTTTACTGAGTTCAACATCCACAAGTTCTTTCCTTGTAGCTAATAACGGTTGCCCCAAGATGATGCGTACCTCAACATCTACTTCAAAATCCAAGATCACAAAGTCCACTGGGAGAATAAACTTGTCGACCTTTACCAATACGTCAAAGAGGATCCCTATCGGGCGCTTAATGGACCGATCATCCATGAGTAGATGCATAGATATAGGTTTGGGTGTACCCTATCCTAACTTCTTGACGATTACTAGGGGCATCAAGTTGATGCTTGCCCCTAAGTAACACAAGGCCTTACGGAACACAAACAATCCAATTGTACAGGGTATGGTGAATGCACCTGGATCATCCCTTTTTGTAGCAACATTGCTTGTCATTACAGTGCTACAGCTGTGTGATATCTCTATGGTGCCCACATCAACAATCTTCTTCTTCTTGAGAAACTCTTTCATAAATTTGGCATACCCCGTCATTTGTGTTAAGGCTTCAACCAAAGGAATATTTATCAAAGGCTTGCTAAACATGTCAACAAACTTATTGAATTTGTGCTCTTCCTTTTTCTTATTTAGACTTTGAGGGTATCGAAGAGGTACTTTGGGTAGTGTGGTAGGAACACTTTGCATAATAGGAGGGTCCTCCTTAATTTCAATAGCCACTTGGGGAGGAGATTCAGACTCCTCCCTCTCATCATCAATATCAATATCCACCGGGACGTTGGGTGCACCAAGCTTTACCCCAACTTTTGATTCTGCAACATCTTTGTCATGCACAACCTCTTCTTCATTATCACACAACTATACGACGGGGTCAACACTAGGTTCTTCACTACAACAACTGACTTCTTTGCAATAACCACAATGGTCTTTTCCACTACATCACTCATTCTTCCATTTCTAGTGATAATAGCCATAATATAAGCATCATTTTAGGATTGAATTTGGTGTCACTATGGAGTGTTACCTTCATTCTCGGATTTACTTGAGATGGTTCATTTGAGCTTCAAGATTCTTTATTGAGGCAGAATGAGAGCTTACAGTTTGATGAAGTGTTAAAACTTCACTTTTAAGCTCACTAACCCCGGTATTTGTAGTTTCTACTTTCTTCAACACCAAGGACAAATGTCCTTAATCTTTGAATGCTCGAGATTGCTTGTGGTGGGTTGATATAAGGAATTTGACTTGTTTGGAGGTATATAAGGTTTGGAGCTCCAGTGATTGTATCTATCACTTTCGTTGTCACGATCCCTCCAATTTTCATCTCGTTCCTTGTCTCTATTACAACCTTGATTCTCATCCCTCGAGCGATAATACCTGGGATGAGAACCCGCTGATAGGTAGCAAAGTTTACCATCCATGATGGTCATAAGCTCATCATCACTAGCCTTGATCTCTGGCGTACTTACAAAATTCACGGTCTTAGCACCACCGGCCCCCATCATATGCTTAGCTAGAAACTCTATGTGAATCATCATTTTTGCCATGGTCTCATCCCTCGCTTCATCATTTATCTGCATCTAATTTGTTAAGATGGATGTGGTCGCTCCCGAGGTAGGAACATCCACCTCTCTTATGTGCCAAGCTTGGTTAGTGTTGATCATTCTCTCTAGAAGGGCCGAGGTAAGAGGAAATTGTAGATCCATCAAGGTACCACCTTCAAGATTGTTCACCACGAACTTATTCATCGAGTTCAAGTATCTAAAGAAGCTTTTTAGCAAGACATTGTCTGGTAATCCATAGTTAGGACACAACACGAGTTTCTTCTTAAATTTCAACCATGCCTCATGCAAAGGCTCATCAAGAAGTTGGCGGTAGTTGGTAATTTCATCCATCAGATGCATCATCCGTGATGGTGGGAAGAATCTAGTAGTGAAAGCATTTACCAACTCAGCCCAAGAGGTGATTGACCCATTCGGCAATTCCTCCAGATAAGCCGTGGCTTCCCCCGTCATAGAGAAGGGGAATATGTAAAGTCGGATAGATTCTTGGGGTATATTTTGGAAGATGAATGGTTGGCATATCTCTACAAAGTTGTGGATGTTCCTATTTGCATCTTCATGAGCTACTCCTCCAAACATCCCCTTCATTTGAATTAGATGGAGCATTGTGCTAGTGATGTGGAACACCGCATTTCTAACCGTGGGAGTTAGGAGGATTGCACCTACTCCCACTTGAATCGCAGGTTCATTGGCCTCGTTCATGAACCCATCAAGAATTTCATTGACACTTTCATTATTTCCCACTTTGCTCATGGGATACCTATGCAATGGACAATAATAATAAACCAAATAAAAAGAACAAACACTCTACAAGGTGATTTCAATTCACAATAAAAAAGGCTATTCAAACACAATTCCTCGATAACAACACCATTTTTGATAACGCTCAAGTGTACTCTCTTAGATGGAGGTATCGATGATAGTTAGAGCAAAACACATTTATGTATTTTTGATGAGAGTCGAGGTTGATCCCACAGAGAATGATGACTAGCCAAGTCGATTGTAAAGAAAAGACTTCACAACAAGAGTAGTTTGTTTGATAACAATAAAAGTAAAAGAAGGGGGATTGGGAAATCTTTCACAATTCGCAATTTAAAGCAAGACAATAAAATAAAAGCTGGTGTAAACAAGGAGAGAGGGCGACTAGGGATGTGTGTCAAATGGGACTCGAATACGGGTTATTGTTCTTTCTCATTCATATAAATTCTCTCTAAACAAGATGAATAGCATTGGTTTTAGGCATGCTTGTTAAACTCTCGATCAAACAATCATATATCCAATGGTTTTTATTCAAACACCCTTGTTTAGGCAATAACCAACCAACATATGCTTGGGGAGGTCACACTATTTCTAGCTTAGACCCTTAAATGGGTATTTTGGGCGAATTGAGCTATTTCTAGTCTCAATCTAAGTGGAATACCAAGTACCTACTAGCAAATTCACATCCAAAATTGTAAACCCCTTTTGCAATCAAGAACACAATCAAGTGAGGTAAATCAATGTTTGCAACCATCAATTTTAGAGTTTAAATATGGTGAAATTACTAGACCCACATCATATTAGCAATTATAAATACAAATTAGCAACACCCATACCCATTTATCAAGAACCCATTATCAACACATCCCTAGACAAGAGATTTAGCTACTCATGCTAAAGGAATAAAGAACAATACCAAATAGGTAAGTCAAATTCCCTTTCATTCAAGCTAAATATTCAATATCCAATCTCATCTTTTACAAGAATGGTGATTCCAAGAGTTAGGGAGAAGGAATTGGAGTGAAACCCTCTTTTTCTTTCTTGGAGAGAAAACTTGCTCACTACTCAAAGCTATTCAAATCTATTTTTAAAAACTATCAAAACTATCTAAAAATATAAATGAAATGGGTTTTAGAATTTTCCCAAAACATCACACTAAATTGGACAAAAATGCCCTTCGAGAGAAGTGAGGCGCGATGTGCAGTTCGCACATCTTAGAGTGCGCATTGCACAACTCTGTTCAGTGTACCAGTGACTCAGCTAGACTTTGGAGCTCCATGCAAAGTGGGGTGCGGTTCGCACTAGGCAATGTGCACATCGCACAATGACCACACCCCTTAACAAATCCTTTAACTAACCTTGATCTTCATGCGGTTGGAGGTGCAGGCTGCACCAATTACTGTATGTGTCGCACAATCATTTCACATTTCAACTCCTTTTAGGTTCTTTTTGGGTTCATTTCTTTTTTTTTATCTTTGATCACAAATACCTGTATATACATCAATAAAGGTCATAAGAACCTCTAAATCTCATCAAAACATAGGGATAATTCATGGTTAAAGGCTCAATATATTGGTAGATTATCGACTTATCAGTGTGCATATCAACATGGACACCATACATGTAGTGTCTCTAATTTTGTAAGGAAAAAGCAACTGCTGCTAACTCAAGATCATGAGTCGGGTAGTTATTCTCATGAATCTTAAGCTGTCTAGAGGCATAGACGATAACCTTACCATGCTGCATCAAAACACAACCTAATCTTACTCTAGATGTATCATAATACACTATGAAACCATCTGAACCCTTTGGTAGAGTCAAAACTGGGGCTGAGGTCAACCTAGTCTTCAATTCCCAGAAGTTGTTTTCACACTCATTTGACCACTAGAACTTAACCTTTTTTTGACTTAATCTGGTCAACAAAGCAACTATAGATGAAAACCCCTCAACAAATCTCCTTTAGTACCCATCTTAACCTAAAAAGCTTCTAATGTCAGTCGGATAAGTGGGTCTGGGCCAGTTCTTTACTGGTTTTATTTTCTGTGAATCTACTCGAATACCCTCCTTAGACAACACCTGACCCAGAATAGCAACTGACTACAACCAAAACTCATACTTAATGAACTTAGCAAATAACTGACGATCCTTGAGAGTCTACAACACATTCCTCAAATGGTTTGCATGCTCCTCCTCACTCCAAGAACAAAAAAGGATATCATCCATACAAACAATGACGAACATATCTAAGTACTGGTTGAATACCCTGTTTATCAAGTCCATACAAGTTGTAGGAGTATTCATTAGTCCAAAATATATAACCACAAATTCATAAACACCATAATGAGTTCTGAAGTTTATCTTCAAAATTTCACACTCTCTAACTCTGAGCTAATAATAACCTGATCTGAGGTCAATCATGAAGAAATAACTGGCACCCTGAAGCTGGTCGAACAAGTCATCAATCTTGGGAATGGGATACTTATTCTTAATTGTGACTTTTTTAACTGACGGTAATCTATGCACATTCTGAGCAAACCATATTTCTTATGCACAAAGAAAACTGGAGCACCTGATAGAGAGATGTTAGGTCTAATGAAACCTTTATCTAGGAGTTCTTTTAGCTGATCTTTCAACTTCTTAAGCTTAACTGGAGACATTCTATAAGGAGGAATGAATATGGGTTGCGTATATAGAAGGTCTATCCCAAAGTCAATCTCCCGCTCAAGAGTGACTCAGGGCAGATCTTCAAGAAATACTTCTTGGAACTCACTAACTAATGGAACTAACTGGAGAGATAGGGTATCAGACTCAGAATCCTTGAACTAAACTATATGATAGATACATCCCTTCGAGATCATTTTTCTAGCCTTAAGGTAAAATATAAAATGACCCTTTGACATTGGAGGACTACCCTGCCACTCTATGACAGGCTCATATGGAAACTAAAATTTTACGACTCTAGTTTTGCAGTCGAATGAGGCATAACAGGAATGTAGCCAATCCATATCGAGAATGATGTCAAAATTGGTCATGTCTAATTCTACTAAGTCTGCTGAGGTGACTCTATGGAGGTTTGAGATTGTGCAATTTCTTTATACCCTCTTAGCTAGGACTGACTCACCAACTGGAGTGGAGACTGAGAACGGCTCTAGAAGTTCTTTAGGACTGTCTCCAAATTTATATGCAATATATGGGGTCACAAAAGATAAAGAAGTTCTTGGATCTAGAAAAGCATAGACATCAAGAGAGAAGACTTGCAATATACCAATGACTATATCTAGGGAACTCTCCTGATCCTTACGAGATGACATAACATAGAGATGATTTTGATGCTGATCGCTGCCTGTACTAGAAGTAGTACCCTATTAAGCTGTGCAACCTGCTGGAGCTACTAAAGCAGTGGTCTGAGCTTGATTACCTCCCTGTCCCTAGTTAGTGGAGAGGCACTCCTTCAACCTATATCCAAGATGACCACACCAAAAACACCTCTCTCTTCCATCAAGACACTCACATGGATGATTATTACAATACTTAGGGCATGCTGGAAAAGTGCAATTACCTAAAATACTGCACTGTGACTTAAGTCCTGATGCCCTATTTATCTAGTCTTGTCAAGGTCTGGGAGATGGAGCACTAGCTAATGAAAGTGCTGAAGCTAAACACCTCTACTAAAACTGAGAGCAATTTCTACCATCTGACCTCTGCTGAGAGTAGTCAAAATTACCTATCCTAGCCCTCTTATTCTCCCTCTCCCTCTCTTCAATTTCTCCTCTTCCATCTGTTGAGCATATGTCATAACTTGGGAAATGTCCATATCTCTGACTAACATAGATGTCTTACACTCTTTCTTAACCAAGTAACAAGCACCTGGAATATACTTACTCATATGGGCCCTTGGCTCGACCATTGCTGGAGCATATCTGAAGAGCTGAGTAAATTTCAACCCATATTCTTGCACTATCATTGATCCCTGCCTTAGATTCATAAACTTCTCAACCTTAGCCTCCATCAACTCTCTTGGGAAGAAGCTGTTTAGAAAAGCTCCAACAAAGCAGTCCCAAGTCATAGGAGCTGCATTCCTGCTTCTACTGTCTTTACACTGCGTGAACCAAATGTGAGCCATATCCTTAAGCTGATAGGATGCTAGCTCAACACTCTAAACTCCCATAACCTGCATCACTTTGAGAACTTTCTTCACTTCATCAATAAAGTTATGTAGATCCTCATTAACCTTTGACCCATGGAACCCTGGAAGATTTATATGAATGAAATCCTTGACTCTTGCAATAGCTGACCAATCATTTTAGTTAGCATGAACATGTACCTGTTGATTAGCTTAAGCAGTCATAACTTGTGTGAAAATCTGAATGGCATTTCTGAATTTAGCATTTATGACCTCATGGTTTAGAACTGGAGTATTAGTGTTGCAAGTGTTGGCTCTGCGAGAAGGCATGATCTGAAATGCATAATGAACGGATTAGAAGGGAGAAATAGAGTTAAACTCTATCGCATGATATTGAACATGAAAGAAGTGGAGTTTCCTAAAAATGTCTCATAGCCTCTCTCTCATAAGTGTGGCACACTTCACACCCATGAAAAATAATTTACTTAACGCGACTTTCAGACACCCTAGGACACTTTAAACGTGATCTTTGCTACCAAGTTTGTTACTCCCCAAGCCTACACCTTAGACGAAACATAGTGCTTGGAGCCACAAGTGACCCTAATATAACCCATGGTCTGACATTTACTAAACAATCACATGAATTTAACACTAAGAAAAAGCTAAAATGATAAAAGCATAAGTCTAGAATTTATGAAATAGTATAAATTTGAAAAGTAAGACCCAATCTGAAAACAAGCTGAATATCTAACTTTGACTCTGAAAAGCCTCTACTAACTGGATAGTTACTGGGACAAGTCCCCTGATAACTATGAATACTAAAAATTAATAGTACTAATGAAAAATCATAATAAAAGTTCATCCTCGGATGATTACGACATACCATAAGTAGTTATTGAGATGGCACTGGATCAAGCTAATTGCGGTGCTGAGTCTGAGGACCTGAACTTGCATCATTATAGAATGCAGCATAAAAAGTATACAATTAGTACTTTAAATGTACTAAGCATGCGGGATATATAAGCTAAAATATACTGTATGTTCTGAAAATACTGAAAATCTGAGAATAATGCATGCTAAAGCTGTAGTTCAAAGGCCCAAAAATCATGAGATACATAAGTATGAAATTCATAAACATTCTAAATAGCATAGTAAAAACATTTAAAACTGAATTGAGCCGAATTGAGCTAAGCTGGGGGCCATGTACATAACTACTGAGTCTAAATCTGTGGAAGAGTTTGTTAATCGACATAAACTACATGAGCTAAATATGGAGTCTGATGTACACGCCCCATCGAGAGGACCCAATATACCTTTCCAGGGTATAGAGCAATGACTGGCATAATCACTAGTTCTGATGGTTAACTAAAGGGCTAAATAAACCTATGGTGGCACTCAGTTCTAGGACTTTAGGGCATACTGAACCCTTTTCCAACTCAGTGCTAAGTTCTACCCCTAAAACTGATTTCTAATAGCTCTTTTAAAACTAGAGTTCTGGAATGCTGCGTCAGAACTTAACTAATCTAAAAACCTTTATTATCTGAAAAGTTATAGGCTGAAACTGACTAATTTCATGCTTTAAAACTGAGTGCTAGTAGACTAGGCTAAATTCAGAAGAAAACTAGTTCATATGAAAATATTGCAATTTCAGGCTAGATTCTTGACTTCTCAATTCATGGTAAAAATCTATGCAAGTTATCAAAACTATGCTGTAATTCACTTTAAACAGGATACAAATCATGTAGAAATCATTAGGACTAAATTCTATAAGAGACTGCATAATAAGGTAAGAACCCTAATTTTTAAAACCATGAAAATTTTAGTAAAAGACTGGGGTTTTAGGCATAAGGGCGAACTAAACCCTTACTGAATACCGACATACCTGGAAGAGAGAGATTCTTGAACTGGGGATGGAGTTTGAAGTTTTGAAGAAGAAAGCCCTAAGTTAGAGAGTGTTCTTTCTTTCTTTTTGAACTTGAATCAATGGAATGAATGAAAAATCCACTAAGTTTGATTAAAAGCCTCTTAAAATAAGCCTAAAATGACTTAATATAGGATTTAAAAGAATAGGGAAAGGTCTGACCCCTGGGAAAATTAATAGAAAATTGCTGAAATATTTTGGACTGGGTTCCACAGTCCATGGATGGTTCCATGAGCCATTGAATCCACTCGTGATTTCTTGGGATTTGACAATTTACAGGTTTAACTTCCACGGGATAGAGCATGGCGCGTGGTCTATTCCCCAGTCTATGAACCTGGTCGTGGACCTCAGGCCATTTAGCTGCCCCTCAGGTCTGATTTCCACGATTGGGGACCACAACCCATGGTTTAACCCACAGTCCGTGGAACCCTTTTGTGGTCCCTGACCCCTTTTGCTAAGCCTCTATCTAAGTTTGACTGGCCCAGTCCATGGCTCATGGACTATTCCATAGTCTGTGGATCTGGCTCGTGGAACCTACTGTCACTTTGACAGCTTAACACTTGGAATTTTCTAAGCTGGTTCTTATCTTAGAACTTTCAGGTTTTATAATTTATTATAATTTCTCCATATCTATGTAGAGCTAAACTTTTCTTTCTAGGATTATGGTAGCTTCATATTATTATAATAAACTCTTGATTCAATTTACGAAGATTACCATATTAGTTGTTCTTATATTCTTGAGCTTTCTAGTTCACTGCTTCATGACCAGTATAATAAATTCATATTTTCATTGTGAAGTCAAGAGAGGAATTATGAGTTAGAACAAAAAATATAGAGTATAAGATCTATTTGCATGTTCATTCTTGATCATAGAGATATAAACATAGAATTTCATGTGAATAGAATATTAGAGGCTACGGAGACCATAATCATGTTATTAATACCATAAATCAATAACTAGATAAACAAACAAATCGATGAAATTGATTAGTCAACATGATTGTTAGCAAATCTATAACCCTAGATTGATTTTATCATATTGATTACATAAAAGTTTACTCTTCATCTGGTTAATTATTCATTAGTTATTTTCTTTTTATTGATTAGTTTTGTTAATTTATAAATACATCTTTGGGATCTACCACTTGAATACTTAATTAGCGTTAGTTTAATTTAATGAATGGTTATTCGATAAGTCCATGTAGGTACAATATCTAAATTCTAAATCCTATATTACTTATATGACCGTGTACACTTGCATTTACATTTAGATGCAATAATGATAAATGGATAATTTCTAGAAGAACTCGAGAGACGGAGTCCAAAAAGGGAACATAGGTTAAAGGGAACAGGGTATGTCATCTAATGAATTTACAGCTAAGAAGGAGATGTACTTTGATCTCCATACTTGGGTCTAATACAACAACATAACTTACTGCATTTGAATTGGTTTATCTATTCCTTCTTAACGATGTAGTTAGGCATCCAATTCGGGTAGAAGGTTAGAGTAGGGAGAGCACATGACCATAATATCAACCTTGTGATTCATCAATTCGGTAGATATCTTAATCATGCTTAAACAACTATATGAAATATACAATGTGAATACACCAAGAGCTATAATCCTAGGTCTTAATAAATCTGTGAGCACCCTCAATTCTTACTCGAAAATGCTTTAGTTTCTTAAGTAGAATAATAAATAAACTCCCATCTTTAAAACCGTACAACACTTTTACTTTTACAACTATTGTAGCATATCACTAGCTTGTTAGCAATAAGTCCATGTGGTATCGACAACCCTAATTGTTTTACAATTACTTTATTACTTGCGACCATGTACACTTTTGTGAGAGTGGCTAACCCAGCCCCAACAAGTTTTTGGTGCCATTGTTAGGGACATAAGCATTGACAAGTTAAGATTTGCTATTATTTTTGTTTTTTAAGTATTAGCGTCTTGTTCTTATCTTATTATTATAGGTTACATGTTTATGTAAAGTTTTGCGACAAAGTAGACCCTTTCAAAACCAATGAGAATCTAACACCATTCTAACTAGAACCCAAAAGGTTCTTGCACGGGGGGTTGAAGGAGCAAGCTTTTATGCAAGCACACTGCAACCTGTTGCTCACAGTAATGATGGAAAAAGTGGTAAAAGACCCACCACTAGCTCCAGTTATAGTTTGCAAAGTGGTATTCTCATTCACCAGTAATATAACCTCTAGTATTATCAAACCAACAACCACTGGAAGATGTAAACTAAAATAAAATATGGTGCAGTTACTGCAATTAAGCAGCTAATTTACAAGACTATCACATGAGGACCCACAAGTGTATCTCCAGAACTTCTTGGAGATTTATGATAACCTACATCATGGAAGAAGTCTCATCGGACTATGTGAAGCTTACATGGTTCTCATTCACTTCATAAGGTAAAGCAAAATAATGGCAAAAAGCTGAGCCTTTAAATTCGATCACTTCATGAGCTAACTTAGCGCATAGATTCATTGCGAGGTTCTTTCCATATATAAATACTGCCAAACTATGAAGTGAGATTTTGGGGTTCAGACAAAAAGAAGGAGAAAGCTTACCCCAAGCTTGGGAATGATTCAAAATAATATTGCTAAGTTATCCTCATCATAGATAAAAGCAAGAAGTTTTAGCTCACACTTTCATTGATAGTTTAGATGTTCATTCTAAAGTTGTAATAACCTAAATAGTTATTATGATGAAATAGAGAGTAAAACCTTTGCCTTGTTTCCTCTTAGACTAAAATTTGAAAATTTGGACTGGCCTAGTTTCAAGCATAGTTTGAGTGTATGGTGGCCTAGGGAAATCTGAGAGTTGTTAGAGTGTGGGGTTATATTTTTGATTATATTTTGTGTTAGAGGATGATTTTAGGAAGTTGTAGAAACTTCTGGTGCATAGAACGGGTTAGTAGAACTCTGGTTATAATAATTATCCTGAAAGGGTCTGTAAGATTGAATTTTAAGAGGTGTGTTGTGAAATGGCCAGAGCTGGGACCTAGTCTCAAGCTACTGGTTTAGGGTTGCTGCAGTGACAAAAGTGCTGCTATAGTGACATCGCTGCGATAGTAGAAGTGTCATCGTAACGATAGTTCCTTTTGGCCTAGGTATAGTTACAATGACTAATCCTCCACTGTAGTGGTGCCGCTGCAGTGATAAAAGTGCTGCTACAGTGGAAAAATGCAGTATACTAGTTTTTAAAATCAAAATACTTGTTTTTCATTCCTAATTTTCTAAAAAAAGTTCAAGGGATCAGCAAGGGTGATTCTTCACAACTTTTAGGGTTTTCCATATTTGAGGTAAGGTTCTTTTACACTTCAAACTTTAATTACTCCTTTAGATTCTTAGGATTGTAAGAATCATGGCATGGTACAATTTGGAAAATTAGCCCTAAGTTATAAACTGGTGGGAATTAGAGGGGAATGATGTCTTTATTAATTAATACTGATTTTAGGAGGTTAGAAAGCACTTCTTATGGTAGAATTCATAATTGTTAGTTGAATTATGAAAAAATCAAAGATTTTAAAGGGTAAAAAACCCTAAGGTGATGAACTAGGTTAAGTTCATGAGTAATTTGATAAATATGAGTTCCTAATTCTTAGAAAGGGTGAATTGTTGTGTTAAAGTTTGTTTATATGTTGTTGATAGATCAAGAACAGGCAAAAATCGCAAAAAAGGACAAGACTGTGGTGTAATATTATTTTTGGCAAGGAATCAAGGTAGGTTATGGCTTAATTGTAGTAAAGACTTGCTTGAATCTGTAAGCTCATTCTTTGTGATTTGCTTTTGGGCATTACTTGTGATTATTAATTATA
The DNA here is from genome assembly GCA_003996215.1 of Jaltomata sinuosa. Taxonomy (NCBI): domain Eukaryota; kingdom Viridiplantae; phylum Streptophyta; class Magnoliopsida; order Solanales; family Solanaceae; genus Jaltomata; species Jaltomata sinuosa. The sequence goes on from QJPP01000079.1 coordinate 150,619, forward strand.
TCTTGCATTGAAAATATGGTTTTGAGATGATATTGAGATGATATATGGATCAGGTGTCACAACGACACTATTATATTGATCGGGTGTCATGCTGAAACTATATTGGAATGGGTGTCATGACGATACTGGTACATGGACAAACCTTATCCCCTGCAATTCATAACTAAGAGTCCCTGCCGACTCTAGAATGTGTATACATCTTGCATGAATGCAATCATTATTTCATTGTACTTATATTTGTGATGACTATTGTTTAAGGAATCTGTCTAAGTGAAGTTGAATACTTGCATACTTGTATCCTATTTAGATGAAATGTTATGACTATTCTTATTTGTCAACTAATTGTGAGTTGTGTTTTTATTGCTATTACTTGCATTTCACTTGCTTATTTGTATGGTGGTGAGTTGACTCAACCGATGATACCTACCAGTACTTAGTTGTTATACTTATACTACATGTACTCTTCTTTTGTTGAGTGCAAGCATGTTTCAGCATTTGAGACAAGACCTCGACTCTAATTCGTGATTCAGGCATCGATTTAAGGGTGAGCACCATGTCCGGGCTACCATTGGATTATCTTTATGTTGGTTATGTCCTTTGTTTTAGGACACAAACATTCCTTTATTCCGTATTCTGGATATTGATTTGACTTAGTTTTTAAAATACTTTAGAGTTCTTTTACAGTGACTTCAGGTCCCGGGGGTTGTAATAGTTAAAGATAAATCCGCACTCTCTTGTTTTGGATAATAAATGAGTTAGTAACGAATTAATTTGATTAAGATTGTGTTTAGTAAGATAAATAGTAGTGAATTGATGCAGATGGTTTAGGAGAATTCTAGATAGTTGGTTAAGTGTTGGATTAGATAGTTCTCGCACTGTAGAGCTAGGGTGGGTGCCTATCATGACAGGCTGGGTCGTGACAAATATTGTACTAGAGCACTAGGTAAGATGGTATCAGAGCACTGTGTTTGTCGATATCATCATACAAGAATGGGTCTAGTAGAATCTTACAGAATGATATGGAGAGGTTTGTACTTTTCTTTGAGAGTCTACAGGGCTTTAGAAAGTAATTATCACTTCTTTCTTCCTTTCGTGCTTGTACTTGATTCCAGTTGGTATCTGGTGATCCAAATTGGTATCTAAACTCCTTCATTATTACTTTGTAGATATTGAAAACCTGTTCAACAAGAGAGGAAGCAACCACAATAGTAGCACCATTTCTGACCGCTGAGGCTGCAGTTCAAGGTAGGCCTCGAGTTAGGGAAAGAGCGAGAAGGAGAGGATGAGGGGTAACACCTATCATGGGTGGAGATCAAGTAGCCGGAGGATTGACTAGGCAGAGATCACTGTCCCCTACCCCACAATAGAATGCTCTGGATTTGGGTCAAAATGAGAAGGTGATGGTTGAGGAGGAAGAAGTGGTGATTTTAGAGAATGTGGTACCCATGCCGAATAGTGTAGCTCAGGCGCCTATGTTTGTAGAGTTGATTTAGCAGGTGTTGGAGATTCTGAGTAGTTTGGCTGGCATCGATACTACTCCAGTAAAACCTGCATTCTCATTTCAATCCTTGAAGCATGCCACTGCTATAGCACCTCGGATGGATGAAGGCTCTAAGATGGGAATGTTTCCCTGACAGGTAGTAGGACCTATGGTGACTGATGATGAGCATGGACTGTTTTGTAAGTTCATAAAGATGAAACCTCCAGTGTTTCAGGGTACTGAGTCATAAGATTGTTTTTGATTTCTTGATTAACTATCACGAGAATCTGCATAAGATTGGCATTATGGAGATGTATGGTCTGGAGTTTGTGATATTTCAGTTGCAGGTGAAGGTCAAGCAATAATGGAGGTCTTTTGTTGAGTATAGGTCTAGTTTACCTACTCATACTTGGTCCCAGTTTTGGAATGTATTCCTTGAGAAGTATATTCTTCGTACCAATCGAGATATGAAGAAGGATAAGTTCTTATAACTAGAGCAGGGTGATATATCTGTGGCAGCCTATGAGGCAAAGTTTCATGCCTTGTCTCACTATGAACTTCAATTGATTACTTTAGAGGAGGAGAGGATCAGGTATTTCGTGAAAGACTTGAATTCAGGTCTTCAGGCGACTGCTCTGCAAGTGGCTATGTCCGTAAAGACTTTTTAGGAAGTGGTCGAGTTTGTGATAAAGGTGGAAGGGATTAAGAAACAAGGAGAGGTGAAGGCAGAGGAAAAAAAGGTACGGAAATTGGGTCATTTCAGTGGTACTTATTCAAAGGGTTGTGGTTCACAGGGTTACTCTTCTTGGCCATTCCATTCAGCTATGCTTGTGTCTGCAAGGGGCCCGTCTGAGGTCAGTTATCAGCCTTCTTAGATAGATAGTTATACGCCTTCAGCATCTTAAGTTTAGCGGCCTGCTTTAGACATCAGATGCCATGAGTGTGGGGGATTGGGTCATATTCAAAGGTTTTGTCCTAACTACTTATCCGCAGGATAGTTGACTCAACAACCAACTTCTAGTGCCTTATTTCTAGAAGGTCATGTTAGTGGAGGACATAGTAGGGGTCGTTCACATGGTGTCCATGGTGGTAACCATGCAGGGAGGATTGGATACCAAGCCAACCATGCTGGAGGACAGATTGGTCGAGATGGCGCACAGGCTGGTAGAGGTGGTGGTTAGGGTGGTGATAAGGATCATCTTTATGATGTTCTGGCCCATTCTGAAGCTGAAGCTTCTGATGCTACAATCACAAGTGCTATTCTTGTCTGTGATCGTATGACTTATGTATTATTTGATCCCATACCTACTTTCTCTTATGTGTTTGTGAAATTTGCCTTGGGTTGGGACTTAAGATGTGAATTCCTTGATGCACCCATGTATGTTACGACACCAGTTGGGGTTTCTGTATGTGTTGATCAAGTTTATCGAGCGTGTCCATTGATGTTTATGGGGTATAGAACTTTGGCAGACTTAGTTGTAACGACCCGTTAGGTCGTTTTGATCCTTGGAACTCCTTTTCTATAAAAAAAATGCTTCTCATAGATTATAAGCGGGGATTTTAGACTATCCATTTAATTACAATTATTTAATTGATAGATAAATTTTAAATAATAGAGAAGGGCCTAAATTAACCTTCAAGTATTGAAAATGGTACAAATATACCCTCGTTCCACCTTTGGACTCTAAAATGCCCTTCTCATCCACCTTTGGGATCTAAAATACCTTTTTCATCCACCTTTGGACCCTATTTTGCCCTTTTCCTTAACAGATCCTTTTAAAAAATGATTAGGATTTTCATTTAATATATAACAATATTTTATTGGTTAAAATTTTAATTAATCAAAACTTATTAACCCACAAACTCAATTCGAATCCCGGATTTAGCTCCACTTCATTTTTCATCTCTCCATTTTTCTTATGTTCTTATAGATTAGAGACATATGTCATAGATTTAAATTAATGGCTGAGATTTATTAAATTAAAAATAAGCCTTAACTATAATTAAAATAATCAATTACTTCCATATATTTATTTTTAAAATATTATTTTAATTTCATAATTTTAGTTGTACAAGATATCTTTCCTGCATATAAAAAAATATTCTTACTTGTCTTGAGTAAATTTTGTCCTGCATCTTTTTTACTTTTATATTTTTGTTACTATTTTTTTCACTCAAATAATTTTTAGCCTAATTTTTGATGCTGGAAAGAAATTTCAATGTTGAAAGAGAAGTGCTTCTGCTTTAAAAAAAATTACTATTAGAACTTAGTATAACTTTTTCCCTGTATTGTAAATGATATAGCATTCTGAATATTTGATAAAATAAATAATAATATAATTATAATAACCCTTTCAGTCATTTACGCATGTTCACCTTTATTGTACCGTTATAGCTTGCCTTTAGCGGTCCCAAGTCATTTATGACTTGCTGGGACCGGTAGTTCGGTGACCGAGTTGTTTGCTTGGTCTTTTTGGTCGTTCCTTGTTTTAGAGCTTTAGACTTTTGAAATCATTGACTTCAGTCAACATTCATGGTGAACGTGCTCCAAATCAAATTCTGACAGTTCCGTTAGCTCCGGAGTGTGGACTTTGGTCTAGTGGAACCTTTGGTCGGGATCTAGGAGCTTTTCAGCCTGAAATTCTCTCTCATTCTATTTTTTCAGGCTAGTTGGGCTTATTTGGTTGACTTTGGTCAACATTTGGAGAAGACGGCCTCGGATGAAAACTCCATCAGTTTTGTTAGCTCTGGAATGTGGAGTTTAGGCTAGAGGGATCATTGGTTTGGGTCCCGAGGCTTTCAGACTTGTTTTTGGCCATTGGGTTCCATTTTGAAAATAGTTGGCTAAAGGTTGATTTTGGGTGTGGGGCACACTCTTAATTAAATCAACCTTCGATGGGATTTTCGTTAATTCCATTGGATCTGAAACACCATTTCTAGTCGAATAGCTCAGGTTGTTTGCATTTGCGGGACCCTGGATGCGTTCTTGGGGACCCAAAGTGTGAAAAATCTGCCCTTGACAGCTGGTTGCTGTCATAGGCTCTTTTGTTCATCGAGTTCGCGGAGGGGTGGCCGCATTCGCGAAGAGTAATTTTCAGCCACCCAATTTTTGTTCTTTGCATTCGCGGAGGGCTGTCCACGTTCGCGAAGGCCATTTTCCAGCCGCCCCACTTTTGTTCTTCGCGTTCGCGGAGGGCTGGCCTCGTTCGCGAAAGGTATTTTCCAGCAACAATTTAAGCTGAGCCCTTCATTTTTCCAGCCTTTATTTCTCAACTCCCACACCTCTTAGACACTTAAAACACTCCCTAAACTGCTCTAAATGTTTTCCTAGGTTCGGGAAATCGTTGTTCTTCGATAATCCGTGGTTCCTCGTCAATTGGTAAGTCTCCTTCCCCGACCCTTTCTTCTATTGCTTTCTATAAATCCTCCATTGTTGTTTATTTTCAAAGCTTGGGATTCTTGTAGAATCTTCCCGTTTATGATTTGCATGATCGTGGACTCACTCAATCTACCTCCTTGGGTAATTTCTCGCATTGTGGTAAGCTTTCTTTCCCAACTTCTGAATTTATTTCTTGAAAATTCCACTTTTATTTCTTGGCTTGAGCGGGCTGTTTTGAGCCCCAATTGTTGTCCGTTTCTGCTCAAATTTTGAGCATGTGCTCCCGGGATGGTAAGGAACACGTGTGTATTTTTCCTTTCTAGTTTTAGGTTGCGGGGCCGACATGCCCATTTGTGACCCTGATTTCGACCCGGTTATGTTTATGGCATTATGACTATCGTTAGTCTTGTTTTGATGTATAGATTATTGTGTTGATAGTGGTTTTGTGAACTGGAGCTTCTCGGAGCAGTTCAAGCCTGGAAAATGCCATCCCCGCAGCTATTCATCGGACGATAGGTAGGTTATGGTTTTTCCCTACCTAGACTCTGCGTAAATAGGCTATAACTGCATTAATTAGAATCCTTGGGTGGGTTGTTTTAGGTTGGTACCCCAGACCTTGCCCGTCTTTTCTGTCATTTACTGCATACGTTGATTATAGTATTCGTGTAGTATTGTATATAATCTTTGTTGTCCTGTGCGGCCTTGTATTGACTCTGAAACATAGATGGTGGGTTATTTGGGAATGTCTGCGAGTCCCGAATATAGAGATATCCTTTTAGGCTGGTAATGTCTATTGAGTAGCTGTGGAGCCTGTGCAGGGCCGGTAGGAATATTTGTGAGCCATTGGGCTAATTTATATATGTGTGCGAGCATATCATCCATGACAAAGGTTTTCCCTGCATGTTTTACTTTGGTTTTGGCTGCGAGCCACTATAGATAATTTTTCCTAAACTTGCATGTCCCCGAGGGCCCATTTTTGGTATAATCTAATGATGACATGAGATTTTTGATCATTTCACACTGTTTTCCTACTGATACTAGGCTCTGCTGGGGAGAGAACTAGACCTGATTTCCTACTGATACTAGGCTCTACTTGGGAAGAGCACTAGACCTGATTTTCTACTGATACTAGGCTCTGCTGGGCAGAGCACTAGTCCTGATTTCTTACTGATTTAGATTTGGATACGCTCTGGGCACCCTTCGAGAGGGTTATTGAGACTTTTATCACTGATTTAGACCCGAGTATACTTAGGGCACCCTTTGAAAGAGTCTTTTGAGATTACTACTACATTTTTAGACCTGGTTCAACTCCGGGCATGTACTTCGAGGTTTTAATTCTCTGAGATTTCGCATTCGTTACTGTATGTGGTCAGGGACCTCCATGGGCCCTCTATTCCAGGACTTGGCTATAGGCCGAGCATGCTGAAAGATGGGTATAAAATGTAGGATGAGGTATAGCATGCACGTCCCATCATGGGTCCTCATGTCGATGTGCCGAGGGGAGGTGCATACAGAGTCACTATTATCGGTTCCATCATTATCATCATCATGCATATTTCACTCAGATTTCACCTTTGTTTGCTCTGTGTTCAGTGTACGCTCCAATTGTATGGGCGACCGAAGGGTTTGTTTTCACTTGATTGTGTTCCTCGGTTGTATGGGAGGCCTTTTGGACTGTAGGTAGTTTAGATTACTCTTGTCATTTTATAGCGCTTATTATGGTCCTTGTTTCTTGGTGATTTAGCGGTTATTAGCTTGTTGAGGCTCCGGTTGTGGGATTTTGATTTTTGAGAGGGCTAGGGAGTCCTATCTTATTGAGGCACATTTGTGTGGCCTTCTGAGAAGATTGTGAGTTTCTAGTTCCATTCTTATCAGGATTTGAGTAGTATTTCTCGATTATTGTGGGTTAGTTATTCCATCCAAGGGTTGTACTTGTGAGGTGGAGTCTTGTTTATGCTATCTTGAAGTTGGATTGGTGTTATGATTTCCTTATGCTTGTTGATTCCATCTTGAGTATGTTAGACTGCTTTCCTTCTTTTCCTTTTACTTGAGGTTACCAGTATACCGCCATGTTTTTGACTCTCTTCTTTTATACACTGTTGTTGCAAGGATTCTAGGTGCATTCTTCTTCCTTACACCTGTGTTTTCATGTTATGTATATGTTTGTGCTAACATGTATACTTGTAACTCTTGGTTGATTGCTCCTTGTGCTAGTTCCTTGTGCTTCTTCCTTGTTTCCGTGACTGCTTTCTTGTGTTCTGCTTATTACTATTTTTATATCTTATATGCACTTACTCGGCCGATGATGCCTACTGAGTACCCGTTGTCTTGGTGCTCATAATACACTTCTGTATCTTTTGGGTGCAGATATTAGTGTGAGCGTTCTCCATTGATCATGTTGGAGACTCGTGTAGCTTTTGAGATATTTGAGACTAGGGTGTGCTCCCGACGGTCGGGGTTTGACCATATTTCATCTTTTGGCACTATTGCTCCTTGTACTTTCGGAGACAGATTTATATCATTTTGTCACTTCTAGCACTTGTATTCTATTAGAAGCTTTTGTACTGTCGATACCAAGTCTTGGGGTTGGTGTAGTTTTCTTTATGTATATATTCGGGTTTTACTTCTGCGTTGTCTACCTTTACATTCTGCTTCCACTTATTTCTGCTTATTGTGCGTATTAGTTAGGTAGTAGCCCATTACTAACCGTTCTGTGCTATGGGGATTGGTTCGCCTACTGGGGGGTTGTAGGGGCCATTATGACCTGAGAAATTGGGTCGTGACAGCTTGGAATCAGAGCTTTAGGTTCGCCAGTGTCATGGTATAGAAGCAAGTGTCTAAGTAGAATCCGCAGATCGGTACGATGATGTCCGTATCTTATCTGCGGGAGGCGACACGGCATTGTTAGGAAAAGTTTCATCTTCTTAGCTCCTTATCGTGCATTCCTGGCTTTATTGACTTCTAAAAATTTTGGTTGTTTCATTCCTTCTCAGATGCCTTAGACGAGTTCGACATCGAGTGATGTCGAGGCTTCTGTGCCTGTTGCTTCATTGCTTCCGTCAGTGCCAGGGCTTCAGAGTGAGAGTTTACCACACTAGATAGGGGGTGTGGGGTTAACCCAACCTTCAATTGGATTTATAGCGACTCCAGTTCTTAAAGGCACCATGGCTAGAAATCTAAGTCCTTCAGTGGGTGTTTCAGCACCCGGTTCTATGAGCAGTGCTTCAGCTAGGGTTGAGCTACCAGTTCTTCAACAGGGTTGTCTGTCAGTATTGGAGTATGAGGCAAGATTTCATGATATGGTTAGGCGTATTGCTAGGGTTGTTCCTTTAGAGTTTGATAGAGTTCAGAGCTTTGTTGGAGGTTTGATTTCACCGCTCCGTTTGGCGACCAAGAACTTGGTTACAGTTGGGACTACCTTTCTTCAGGTAGTGGATCATGCTTGGGCTATTGAGGGTTTTTACCGTGAGGCCTATGGAGGTAGTGCTAAGAAACGTTATCACCAGGACAGTTCTCGAGGTTCCCAGACTCGAGGTAGGGGATTCTCCACCAGAGATAAGTTCCATTGCTTCTTATCTACCAGACCATTTTTCAGTTACTCTGTAGGTTCCAAAGAGTGGTGGTACAGAGCGTGTTGAGCTTAGTGGACATGGTACGGGTCAGATTTCTTGAGGGTTACATTCAGATTGTGTAGGTCGTGGTGGACGGTCAGGTTCAGTACGACCTCCTCGCCTCTACGTACCTAGTGAGATTTGCTTTTAGTGTGGTGTGCATGGGCACTTTGCTAGGGATTGTCCCAGGATTCCATCTTTTAGCCAACAAGGTCAACAGGTGTTATCTCTCTGGGCTTTAGTGCTATCGGCTAGAGGTGGAGTGTAGGGTAGTAGGGGTGGTCCCCAGGTGGTTAGAGGTGGCTTTTAGCCAGGTGGTTCAGGTATCCGTCCAGAGTCGGCAAGCACTGTGCATCAGAGTAGGGCTTCTTTGGGTTCTATAGTTGTGAGGTGATGGGTAATTATGCTAGAGACTGTCCCTGGCGAGGGATAGTTGAGCCTTCAGCTTCGACTACTCAGTCCAGAGTTATACCCCATCAGTCCGATGCACCTCTTGGTGGTCCTGGGGTAGAGGTTCCTAATATCGTTGCTCCAGGTTAGGCTTTTGATACCTTCGGCTTGTGATAGTACTGTTCGTGCTGCAATTCCTTCCCTTCTATCGTTTAATTGCTTATATGCCTACCTGCTACTTGTTTAAGTTGTTTGACTACTTGAATTGTAGTATCTTTGCATTGTTTTCTTCATAGATTATTCCTTAGTAGTGGATGGGGTGAGTGTTTCTTGCGAGGTGTTTACCCGGAGTCGTAGCTCGTAGGTAGTTCTTGTTAGTCTCTTTTCTGGGTGTTTTGCCTCCGGTTTTGTTATGGCTCTAGGCTTATGTTAAGTCTTCCTTTTGAGGGGTTCTAAATAGTTGTTACCTAGGCTGTTACCTATCTTTTGCTAGAGGTTGTGGTGTTGGTTTGATGTGATACCGGTAGTTGTGCCAGAGTTGAGATTTTTTCTTAAGTTGGGAGGTGTTGGTTATGCTAGCGTGCATAGATTGGTTTAGTTTTCTTGGGTGTTTAGAGTCACCCTCTTTATTTGGTTGGTTTATGTAATGACCCTTCCGGTCATTTCCACGTATAAGTTTTGAAGTCAAGCAAATCGACAAAAGATATCGTAAGACCTTTAACAATTTTCTGAACTTTAGGTCAAATGTGTCGGGGCTTTTCTCCCAATATATAAAGAGTTAGAAGTCCCCCGAAATACCAAATCGAAGGTCTACGAGTCTAGTTTCCAACGCACAAAACCGCACGTCCAAATAATCTCGGGGCAAAGAGTTATGACTGTTTTACCGCGGACTGTCTGGCAGAAAACGGGTTGCGAACCGGGTCGCGAATCGGGTCGGGTTTAACCCGATTTAAGCTTCAATTTTACGTTTTAAAATGCCATTTCAGTTCCAAAACAGTGATAAAATATAAGGGAGGATTCCGAGAGAATTCTTGAATATCGAAATCGTGCGTAGGCAAATTACGAGCCTAAACTTAAGAATTTTATTGGCATCGTGCGTGTATTGGAAATATTTATTTAAAAGTTTAATTTGGTAAAAATTATATTATTATACCCTTTGGAAAATATATTTGATGCGATATAAGTGTATACGTATTTATTTTATAAAGATTTTATACTCCGTAATATTTTAACGGAGATAGTAAATTTAGTTATGTTAAAATTTATTATTATAATATAGTAGGTTTTATTGGAAATAATTTTCTAATAAATATGGTATATTTAAAATACTATATTTATTATATCACGAATTTATGCAATACCCGAATACATACATAACGGGCTGGAAAATATTAAATATTGCCACCTCCACAACACGTGGAGGTGGAGAAAGTGGCCAGCAGTCCATTAACTGGCGTGGTGTCACTCCTAAGGGTGACTTATCACCCTAACTAATTACATTATGCTATTAGTAAGCATATCCACTGAAGTGGTTTAATTCTCTCAACAAACATATTAATTCCATAGCTTTCCATATACTTTCATCCGCATACAGAGAGGAAAATTGGTGGGACCAATTTAAATGTTGTGGTTATATTAAATTTGTTGTAGAAAATCAATTATCTACGTCAAGTTGTTCCGTCCCAAATCCGATTCCGATTCCGATTTAGTTTTGGATTTTCTCGGAGTGGTTCGAGCTTGGACATCGTTGTTCCAGCAGCTTGTCGTCGGACGACAGGTAGGTTACGGTTTAATTTCCCTAGACTCCGCATATATAGAATAAAATTGTATTAATGGGCATCCTTGGGTTGGTTTATTAGGTTGGTACCACAGACCTTGACCGCTTTATTCATGTCCGCTATTTTTATTCCTCCGTTGTTTGTAGTATTTGCGGATATATTTTATTTACCCTTGTGGTCCTGCGAGGCCTTGTTGACTCTGGAACATAGAAGGTGGGATTTTGGGAATGTCCGCGAGTCCCGGGCATAGAATTATCCTTCTAGGCTGGTTATGCTTGCTGAGTAGCTGTGGGCCTGTGCAGGGTCGGTAGGTTGATTGTAAGCTGTTGGGCAGCTATTGTTGTGTATGATCATATCATTTCCATGCATATAAAGAGGTTTTATCGATGTTTTACAATGGTTTTGGCTTCGGGCCTACTGGCACTGTTTTCTAAACCTTGCATGGCCCGGGGGGCCCATTTTTGATGAAAATGATTTGGAAATGGTTGATTTCACTTGTGTTTAAAATCATCAGTTTTACGATTATCACTAGACTCGGCAGGGCCGGAGTGCTAGTTGAGTTTTCTTACTACTTGAGATGATTTTTAGCCTCGGTTGGACCGAGCACATGAGATGACTTTTTACTGTTTAGACCCGGCGACGCCCGGGCACCCTTGGAGGGGTTTTTGAGATATTTTCCTACTATTTTTAGTCCTGGACAGGGTCTGGGCATGCATATTCGAGACTGGTTCTATATCTTGATATCGAGACTGGGTCTCTATCTTGATACATGTTCTGATACTGAGATTTAGTATGGGGTCGGGACCTCCATGGACCTTGCTATCCGGGCCAGGGGCTACGGGCTGCGTGTGCCGGAAGAGGGGTATACGGGGAGTAGAGGTATACGGGCAGAGTCCTTCCATGGAACCTACCTGCTGGGCCGGATCGGCGCCGGAGGAGGTACATACAGAGATACTATGGCACTTGAGATCTTCATGCATCATATCATTCATGGTTCGAGGTTCCACCCTTGTTTGCTGTTTGCTGATTGTACGCTCCGGTAGTATGGGATGCCGGAGGGTTTGTTTTCACTTGTTTGTGTTCCTCGGTTGTATGGGCGGCCGAGGGACTGTAGGTAGACTTTTGTTATTTACTTACAGAGTTGTTCTCTATTATGGATAAGTATGAGATTGGTACTGCTAGGGTGTTAGGTTCTGGATTTGAGGTTGATATGATTAGTTGAGTATTGATTCATGTCTTGAGCATGCCTATTATTATTCTTTCTCTCTTCTTCTTACACTTGAGGTTACCGGTATACCGTCCATTCCGTAAACTTATTTTGTATACACTGTTGTTGCAAGGATCCCAGGTGCGTTATTTCTTACTTTCACCTGTGCCTTTGGTGTGTATATTCTGCTTACTAGCCTCATCTGTGGTTCTGTTGATTTCCCTCTGGGCTAGTTCCTGTGTACCTTTCGTTGATTTCTGTGACTACTTGCTTTTATTCTGTCTATTACTGCTCTTTTATCTTATATGTGCCCAGTCGGCCTATGATACCTACTGGGTACCTTATGCTTCGCATTTGGTGCTCACCCCTACCCCCTGCATCTTTGGGTGCAGATCCTAGTATGGGCCATCGACGGTAGATCGCTGAGATTCGTGCGTGGAGATCTATTGAGGACTACTTCAGGCTGAGGGTGAGCTCTTGGCGATCGGAGCTTAGCTTTAGTTTATCTTTTGCTACATGTACTCTATTTCCATTCAGAGACATCTGTATATATAGTTTTGGTTGACTTGTACTCCATGTATGTAGTTTGGCTCTGTACTATGATACCAGGTCTTGGGGTTTGGTTTAGTTTTCCGCATTTGTATATATTTACATTCATATTATCTATTTTATTCGTCTTGTTCTCTTATTGTTAGATAGTAGCCCATTACTAGCTGTTCTGGGCTACAGGGATTGGTTCACCTACTGGGGGTTGTAGGTGCCATCATGACCGAGAAATCGGGTCGTGACAACTTGGTATCAGAGCTTTAGGTTCACCGGTGTCATCAGTATAGGAGCCAATGTCTAGTAGAGTCCTGCGGATCGGGGCGGAGACGTCCGTACTCAATCTTTGGGAGGCTATAGTGGCATTTTAGGAAATTTGACTCTTTCATTGCTTCGGTGTCGTGCGTATAGCCCTTGAAGTTTCTAGAGATCTCATTTATTCTACTTCATTCTTCCGCAGATGGTTCGTACGAGATCATCGACAGCACGCGAGGATGAGCCTCCCACTCCAGCTAGGGGTCGAGGACGCCCTCGAACAGTGGCACCTGCTAGAGCTGCTAGCGTGGAGATAGAGCCCGAGCAGCATGTGGTTCAGGAGGCAGCCCAGGTACCACCAACTCCAGTGCCAGCTCCAGCGCTAGCTCCAGTACCAGCTCCAGTGCCCACTTCTGTGGCAGCTCCACCCACAGCTCCGTCTCCAGATATTCAGGGATTACTATTGCAGCTTTTGGGTGTGATTGGAGAGCGGCCTTCGGAGGTAGCGCAGACATCTGCTCAGGGGGCAGCCCTGGGTGCACAGAGCTTAGGTGCGCAGTCGACTACTATGGCTCCCCGTGCGGAGGTTATTCCGGTTCCATCTGTTGCACAGCCTCTTGCTCCTCGCCCAGTTATGACAGAGACAGAGCAGAAGGCATTGGGCAGAATTTTGAGGTTAGCACCCCCGAGATTTGCGGGTACTTCTGGGTAGGATCCACATGATTTTATTACCACCTGTGAGGAGATGTTGCATCATCTAGGTTTGTTGGAGACTCACGGGGTTGGTTATACTACCTACCAGTTGGAGGGCCCAGCGAAGTTATGGTGGAGGGCCCAGGTTGCTTGTAGACCAGCGTCGTCACCTCCTTTGACCTGGTCTGAGTTTTATGAGGCCTTTATGGCCAAGTTCCTACCCCAGAGTGATCGGGAGCGTCGCAGGGAGCAGTTTACTCATCTTACGCAGGGATCTATGACTATATCGGAGTATGAGACCCGTTTTCATCAGCTAGCACCGTTTGGAGCTATGATCATTCCTACTGAGGCTGATAGGATTCGCAGATTTGTATGGGGTTTGAGGTCAGAGATCAGGCAGCCAGCTGAGATATTGATTGCCAGTGGTCGGTCATTCCAGGCCATTGTAGACTATGCTCGCACTGTGGAGGACTTACAGCGACAGGATCAGGGGTCCAGAGATAAGAGGCCTCGACATCAGGGTGTCTATAGTGGTTCCAGATATGGCGGTAGAGGTCCTGGCCAGTGGAGTCGGAGTTATCAGCCACAGCAGTACCAGGGTCAGTCCAGCCGACCGGTTCAGTCTTCCCTTCAGACCTTTGGTAGTACCCAGTTCGAGCAGGGTCAGGGAAGCCATCAGGGCTATGACGGCCAGTCTTCGAGGGGTACAGTTTCTGGGGCATCAGGTCGTGGTGGTCATACGGGATTTGCTGGTTCATCTCGACAGAGTAGGCCGTTAGGGACTTGTTTTACTTGTGGTGCGATGGGTCATTTTGCTAAAGATTGCCCTCAGCAGGGTACAGTTCAGTTAGCCGAGCCTTTACGGGCAGTTCAGCCCCCTGCTAGAGGGGGTGGTCGTCAGATTAGAGGTGGTGCGCCACGCGGTAGAGCAGGTGGTAGGGATGGCGGTCGGGCAGGTGGAGGTCGTCGTCAGTTTTATGCGGTCCCTAGGAGACCAGAGGCAGAGGCCTCAGATGCTGTGATTACAGGTACGATTTCTGTGTGCCATCAGCCTGCTATGGCTTTATTTGATCCTGGATCCACTTGTTCATATGTATCTGCCTACTTTGTGCCTTGTTTGGGGTTGGCTAGTGAGCCATTATCTATTCCTGTTTCTGTTTCGACCCCAGTAGGAGATTCTTTAGTAGTGGATCGGATTGTGAGATCTTGTATGCTATCTATTGGTGATTCAGAGACTTGGGGTGATTTGATGATTCTTGATATGCTAGATTTTGATGTGATACTGGGCATGGACTGGTTATCCCCTCACCGTGTGGTTTTGGATTGTTATGCCAAGACCATTACCATAGCTGTGCCCGGTGTATCCCCGGTTGTGTGGCAGGGTTCTGTTAGCCATGCACCATCTGGGATCATCTCTTGTCTTCGAGCTAGAAAGTTGATTGCCCGTGGGTGTTTAGCTTATCTAGCATATGTCCGAGATGTTAGTGCTGACCCCACTTCCCCTGAGTCTGTTCCCGTGGTTAGAGACTTCCTCGATGTATTTCCTACCGACCTGCCAGGCCTTCCACCTGAGAGAGATATTGATTTTGCTATTGAGTTGGAGCCGGGTACTAGGCCCATTTCTATTCCTCCTTACCGTATGGCTCCTGCTGAGTTGAGGGAGCTTAAGGAGCAGCTCCAGGATCTGTTAGCTAAGAGGTTTATTAGACCTAGTGTGTCACCTTGGGGTGCTCCTGTTCTCTTCGTGAAGAAGAAGGATGGGTCGATGCGTATGTGTATTGATTATCGGCAGCTGAATAGGGTGACAGTGAAGAATAGGTATCCGTTGCCGAGGATTGATGATTTGTTTGACCAGCTTCAGGGTTCAGTCGTGTTTTCGAAGATTGATTTGAGGTCTGGCTACCATCAGTTGAGGATTAGGGCGGAGGACATCCCTAAGACAGCATTCAGGACACGTTATGGCCATTATGAGTTCCTGGTGATGTCTTTTGGGTTGACTAATGCCCCCGCAGCCTTTATGAACTTGATGCACAGGGTTCTTGGCCCGTATTTGGACTCATTTGTGATAGTTTTTATAGACGACATCTTGGTATACTCGCGTAGTAGAGATGAGCATGAGCAGCACTTGAGGGTTATACTCCAGACTTTGAGAGATCATCGGCTTTATGCCAAGTTCTCAAAGTGCGAGTTTTGGCTTGAGTCAGTTGCATTCCTAGGGCACGTGGTGTCTAAGGATGGGATTAGGGTTGATCCGGGAAAGATTTCAGCGGTTTGTGAGTGGCCTAGACCTACTACTGTTACTGAGGTTCGCAGCTTTATTGGGTTAGCAGGTTACTACAGACGGTTTGTTGAGGGATTTTCTTCCATAGCAGCACCCTTGACTATGCTGACTAGGAAGGATGTCCCATTTCAGTGGTCGGACCAGTGTGAGGATAGCTTCCAGAGGCTTAAGGCCTTATTGACTTCAGCTCCAGTGTTGACTTTGCCGGTTGAGGTCAGAGCTTCTCCGTGTATTGTGATGCTTCTGGGGTTGGTCTTGGTTGTGTGTTGATGCAGCAGGGTCGAGTAATAGCATATGCGTCGAGGCAGCTGAAGGTTCACGAGCGCAACTACCCCACTCATGACTTAGAGTTGGCGGCGGTAGTTTTCGCGCTCAAGATCTGGAGGCATTACCTATATGGAGTTCACTGTGATATCTTCACCGATCACCGTAGTCTTCAGTATATCACGAGTCAGCGGGAGTTGAACTCGAGACAGAGGAGATGGGTCGAGTTACTGAAGGACTATGACTTCACTATTCTGTATCATCCGGGCAAGGCAAACGTGGTAGCGGATGCCTTGAGTCGGAAGACAGTGAGTATGGGTAGCCTAGCTTCTCTTTCAGTTTCAGAGCGGCCGTTGGCCCTGGACATCCAGTCCTTGGCTAACCGTTTGGTTAGGCTTGACTTGTCGGATCCTAGCAGAGTTCTCGCCAGTATTGAGGTTCGTTCTACTTTGATTGATCAGATTCAGAGCCGTCAGTTTGAGGATCAGCAGTGGTGTGACCTTCGTGATCGGGTTGTTCAGGGTGAGACCAGTCGGGCTACTCTAGATTCAGATGGGGTTCTGAGGTATGATAGTCGCCTTTGTGTTCCGAGGGTTAGTGATTTGATTCAGTTGATACTTCGTGAGGCACATTGCACTAGATACTCCATTCACCCTGGCACAGCAAAGATGTATAGAGACTTGAGGCAGCTTTACTGGTGGAGTGGTATGAAGCGGGATATAGCGGAGTTTGTATCTCGGTGCTTGAACTGTCAGCAGGTTAAGTTCGAGCACATGAGACCTGGTGGTTTGATGCAACGACTTCCCATTCCTGAGTTGAAGTGGGAAGGGATTACTATGGACTTCGTTGTTGGTTTGCCTCTTACTTCTCGTGGGTTTGATTCCATATGGGTGATTGTTGATAGGCTGACTAAGTCAGCACATTTCTTGCCAGTTTCAGACTTCTTATGGTGCAGAGAGGTTAGCTCAGATCTACCTTCGTGAGATTGTTCGGTTGCACGGGGTCCCAGCTTCTATCATTTCAGACCCGCGGCACCCAGTTTACATCTCAGTTCTGGAGGGCTATTCAGCGAGATTTGGGTACAGAGGTTCATCTTAGCACCGCTTTCCACCCTCAGACAGATGGCCAGTCCGAGAGGACCATTCAGGTCCTGGAGGACATGCTTCGGGCCTGTGTTCTTGACTTTGGAGGTTCTTGGGATCAGTTTGTTCCCTTGGCAGAGTTTGCTTATAATAACAGCTTCCATTCGAGTATCGGCATGGCACCTTTTGAGTCTTTGTATGGCAGGCGTTGCAGATCAACCGGTAGGTTGGTTTGATGGTTTTAGTGCTGGGCCACAGAGCACAGATTTGCTTCGAAATTCCCTTAGACCGAGTCCGAGTGATTCAGGATAGACTTCGGGCAGCTCAGAGCAGGCAGAAGAGTTATGCTGATCGTAGGCTTCGTGCTTTGGAGTTTAGTGTCGGTGACTTGGTGTTTCTCCGTGTATCGCCCATGAAGGGCGTGATGAGATTTGGTAGGCGGGGCAAGCTTAGCCCCAGGTACATTGGGCCGTTTGAGATTCTGCAGAGGGTTGGTAGCGTTGCCTATCAGTTAGCTTTACCTCCGATGTTTTCAGCTATACATCCTGTGTTTCATTTTCGATGCTGCGTCGGTATATCCCAGATGAGTCTCATGTGTTGCAGTGGGATTCAGTTCAGTTGGATGAGGGTTTAGCCTTTGTTGAGGAGCCGTCAACTATTTTGGCCAGAGATGTCAGGAGATTGAGGTCTCGAGAGATCCCGGTTGTTAAAGTTCAGTGGAGGCACCGTCCAGTCGAGGAGGCTACCTGGGAGACCGAGAGAGATATGCGGGATCAGTATCCGCAGCTATTTTAGCCTTCAGGTACCCCCTTGACCTTGACTTTCGAGGACGAAAGCCCTTTTTAGTAGTGGATGATGTAATGACCCTTCCGGTCATTTCCACGTTTAAGTTTGAAGTCAAGCAAATCGGCAAAAGATATCGTAAGACCTTTAACAATTTTCTGAACTTTGGGTCAAATGTGTCGGGGCCTTTTCTCCCAATATATAAAGAGTTATGATGTGACGCTAATTTACGTCACTTTCGACTCCTTTTTACTAAGAACAATCGTATGTTTTCAAGCAACCATTGTTGTTTTTGATGTTTTTATGTTGTATTTGTAGGAAATGGAAACAAACACGGAAACGGAAGAAAAGACGCGAAAAACAACATTCTGCCTAAGAGTGACGGCCTGAGTGACGGCCAGTCACACATGTGACGGTCCGTCACTGTGACCGTCACACCCAGGCAGCAACTTCAGGCAGTCCACTGCCTAAGGGTGACGGTCCAGGCGACGGTCCGTCAACCCTGTGACGGTCCGTCAAGCCTGGCCGTCACGCTTAGGCAGTGACTTCAGGCGGCGACCCGCGTTTTGGGGATTCCTAGCCCGTTTTGGAATTGGTTTCTACTACTCCTATAAATACCCTATGTTAGGTTTATGTTAATTATTATTCTCCCATTAGTTTAAACAAGTTTTTAAGTCATTTTTGAGAGCAACAACACGTTTCCGGATTCTTGAATTCGTGTTCTTGATTCTTTCGTGAGTTCTTGGTATTTCTTGCTCTTGGATGTTGGAAGATTGATTGTTTCATTTTATTGTAAGACTTTTCTTCCCTTTATTATGAATACAACTATTTTCTCTTATTTATCGAGCATGAGTAACTAGAACTCCCGCAACTAGGGTTGTGGGAGCCATGGAAATGTAGCAATATAGATTCCGGGTAGCGTTGGGTTCGATATATGTATTGTCATGTTGTTAATCATTCAATTAGTCAAGTTTTCTAGTGGTTGCAAACATTAGAACATGCCTAGGTTTAATTTGCTTGAGTAAAGAAGTTAAAACCGGGAAAACTTGATTAACGACAAGGATTCGAGACTACCAACTCTCGTCTTATTGATTAATGCCGTAACTGGATTAGTCTACTTGATGTTAGGATTGAGAGCTAAAAAGCACATCTTTTTGAGATCGAGAGAAGATAAAAGGAAATTTGTTTATTTGGTCGAGAGACGTTTAGACGATACAATAGACGCAATCACATCGTGACAAACATATAGAAAGAACCCGGTTAAGCCTAGAATCGACATTGTTACAACGCCATGGTGAACACATCCCTAGTTCATTCTCTCCTATTGATTTAAACTCCTACGTTTACTATTGTTTTGTTTACAATTGGTTCACACAAACCCCCCCCCTTATTTACTGGAAACGACTGACGAATAGTCAACTAATTCACTAAAGTCTTAATCATCACCATATTCTCTGTGGGATTCGACCCCAACCTTGTTGGGTTCTTTACTTGACAACGATCGCTTACGCCTCGTTAATTTGAGGTGTAGTTTGAGCGTTATCAAAAAGTGGCGCCGTTGCCGGGGAATACGGTTTTTGATTAAGTCTAGTGTGTTTATTTGACTCTTAGTCATTCTGGGGTGTCTTGATGAAGTCTGAGTAATCAAGACACCCGCGTCGTGCCGCGACGTTAAATCAGGCACTGTATGGGAGGCAACCCATAAATTGTTGAGTCACCACCGAGGGTTTTTGTTGCCGTGTTTCTTTTCCCTCCGGTGTGCTATCTAGTAGAACCGGCATGTTTAGGTTGTTTATTTTAAATTTTTTTAGTGTCTATAGCAAAGCATGCGATTTCTTATCAAAGTAGCGCCCCTTTAAAAATTTTCTGGTTTTGCACTTATGTTGAAACGATTGACTGTCTGGATCCTTGTATGTCATTGTGTGATTATGAGTAGAATGAGTATGCTTAAGCCGAGCGGTTGTTTGATAGTTGGTAGCGATATAGTTTCTTGGTGCCAAGAGCGTGTGAGATTATTGTTATAAATTCTTACTCTGTGCATGCATCTAGAACTTGCCCGGTCTATTTTGTTAAGTTCGAAGTTTGGTTGCTTAGGAAAGGATCACAGGCCCTTTTTGTGTGCAGTCCACTTAACCTAAAAGACCGTCCAAATATAAATAATCCCTTGATCCCTGTTTGAGCCATAATTGACCTTGTTCTTTCAATAACCTGTCACCATTCCTGTTTAACTTTGAATCCCTATTTTGGCCCTGGTCCTTCCTTGGACATCGTGCACCTCAACTCAGGCAATCAGCCTAAGTTGAGGGTGGCTACTATAGAGGTAAACCCTGTTTTGGCCCTGGTCCTGCTTGGACATTGTGCACCTTAACGCAGGCAAGCAGCCTAAGTTGGGGGTGGCTACTACAGAGGTGAATGGTAAGAAAAAGATGATGGAGAAGATTGGTTTTTGAATAGAATGAAAATCCGGGTGTGCGCCTAAGAAAAGAAAAGAAAAAAATAAAGAAAGATGAAAAAGATCGAAAAAGAAACAAAAAGAATTGTCAATAAAGAGGCCGCACCTGTATCTAGAATCAAGGAAATAAAAAGGTGAATAAGGATGGATAAAGTGAAGTTATGTGGTGATAAGATGTAAATGGTTCCAAGGAGGGCTTAGTCACTAACCCCTAAATGTATCATACCTGCACCCGAAGCCTCATTACAAGCCTAAACAAGTCCTGTAGTGATCCTGAGTAGCTTTCTGAAGAACCGAAATAGAATAGTAAGGGCAAGCCTATGGTATCGCATATGCATTGTTTGAAATCATTTGTGAGTGTGAGCGCTTACCTAGTCCCAAATCTTGTGTGTGGGATTTCTTTGTGGTGAGGGCATCAAGATGTCTGTATTGTCTATTGATTGTTAGGATAGCTGCGCGTGGGTATGCATAATGTTCTATCATAACGGAATGACATATTTGGATCCTTGCAAGTTAGTGTTTCATACATACGTGTGCTACGAGGGAGCTTGATTTAATTGAATAAGTGTTGAATGACCATGAGTTGCTATAGACATGAGTTGGTGTTCTTAGTTGAGTCGTATTATTGTTTTATGTCATGTTGCTTGAGGACAAGCGAACGTTTTAAGTTGGGGGTGTTGATGTGACGCTAATTTACGTCACTTTCGACTCCTTTTTACTAAGAACAATCGTATGTTTTCAAGCAACCATTGTTGTTTTTGATGTTTTTATGTTGTATTTGTAGGAAATGGAAACAAACACGGAAACGGAAGAAAAGACACGAAAAACAACATTCTGCCTAAGAGTGACGGCCAGTCACACATGTGACGGTCCGTCACTGTGACCGTCACACCCAGGCAGCAACTTCAGGCAGTCCACTGCCTAAGGGTGACGGTCCAGGCGACGGTCCGTCAACCCTGTGACGGTCCGTCAAGCCTGGCCGTCACGCTTAGGCAGTGACTTCAGGCGGCGACCCGCGTTTTGGGGATTCCTAGCCCGTTTTGGATTTGGTTTCTTTGGCTCCTATAAATACCCTATGTTAGGTTTATGTTAATTATTATTCTCCCATTAGTTTAAACAAGTTTTTAAGTCATTTTTGAGAGCAACAACACGTTTCCGGATTCTTGAATTCGTGTTCTTGATTCTTTCGTGAGTTCTTGGTATTTCTTGCTCTTGGATGTTGGAAGATTGATTGTTTCATTTTATTGTAAGACTTTTCTTCCTTTATTATGAATACAACTATTTTCTCTTATTTATCGAGCATGAGTAACTAGAACTCCCGCAACTAGGGTTGTGGGAGCCATGGAAATGTAGCAATATAGATTCCGGGTAGCGTTGGGTTCGATATATGTATTGTCATGTTGTTAATCATTCAATTAGTCAAGTTTTCTAGTGGTTGCAAACATTAGAACATGCCTAGGTTTAATTTGCTTGAGTAAAGAGATTAAAACCGGGAAAACTTGATTAACAACAAGGATTCGAGACTACCAACTCTCGTCTTATTGATTAATGCCGTAACTGGATTAATCTACTTGATGTTAGGATTGAGAGCTAAAAAGCACATCTTTTTGAGATCGAGAGAAGATAAAAGGAAATTTGTTTATTTGGTCGAGAGACGTTTAGACGATACAATAGACGCAATCACATCGTGACAAACATATAGAAAGAACCCGGTTAAGCCTAGAATCGACATTGTTACAACGCCATGGTGAACACATCCCTAGTTCATTCTCTCCTATTGATTTAAACTCCTACGTTTACTATTGTTTTGTTTACAATTGGTTCACACAAACCCCCCCTTATTTACTGGAAACGACTGACGAATAGTCAACTAATTCACTAAAGTCTTAATCATCACCATATTCTCTGTGGGATTCGACCCCAACCTTGTTGGGTTCTTTACTTGACAACGATCGCTTACGCCTCGTTAATTTGAGGTGTAGTTTGAGCGTTATCAAGTTAGAAGTCCCCCGAAATACCAAATCGAAGGTCTACGAGTCTAGTTTCCAACGCACAAAACCGCACGTCCAAATAATCTCGGAGCAGAGAGTTATGACTGTTTTACCGCGGACTGTCTGGCAGAAAACGGGTTACGAACCGGGTCGCGAATCGGGTCGGGTTTAACCCGATTTAAGCTTCAATTTTACGTTTTAAAATGCCATTTCAGTTCCGAAACAGTGATAAAATATAAGGGAGGATCCCGAGATAATTCTTGAATATCAAAATCGTGCGTAGGCGAATTACGAGCCTAAACTTAAGAATTTTATTAGTATCGTGCGTATATTTGAAATATTATTTAAAAAGTAAATTTGGTAAAAAGTATATTATTATTACCTTTTCAAAATATTTTAAAAGGCTTATGAAAAATATGTTTGGTACGATATAAGTGTTTACGTATTTATTTTATAAAGTTTTTATACTCCGTAATATTTTAACGGAGATAGTAAATTTAATTATGTTAAAATTTATTATTATAATATAGTAGGTTTTATTGAAATGATTTTCTAATAATTATGGTATATTTAAAATACTATAATTATTTTACCACGAATTTATGCAATACCCGAATATATATCTAACGGAGGGAAAGTGGTTGCCACCTCCACCCCCACGTGTAAGTGGAAGGTGAAGGCAACAAAAGTGGATGGAAAGGTGGAAGCACATATAGTAGTATATATTGATGTATTAGTGCTGAAAGTTAATATGCTTATATATATATTACTGTTGCACACAACTTGCACAGTATTAAATACTCATTCACGTGAGAGGTTTTATGGTGAGAAAAATATATTTGATAAAGTAAATTAATTATCTTGTCAAGTTATTCCTTCCCAAATCCGATTCCGATTCCGATTTCGTTTTGGATTTTATCGGAGTGGTTCGCAGCTTGGGACATCGTGTTCCAGCAAGCTTGTTCATCGGACGACAGGTAGGTTACGTTAATTTTCCCTTAGACTCCGCATTTATAGAATAAAATGTATTAAATAGGCATCCTTTGGGTGGGGGGTTTATGTAGGTTGGTACCACAGACCTTGACCGCTATTCATGTCGCTATTTTTATTCCTCCGTTGCTGGATATTTGGCGATTATATTTTTATTTATTTAACCCTTGCGGTCCTGTTTGAGGGCCTTATTTGACTGGGAACATAGAAGTGGGATTTTTGGGAAGTCGCGAGTCCCGGGCATAGGAATTCCCTTCTAGGCTGGTTATGCTTGCTGAGTAGCTGTGGGCCTGTGCAGGGTCGGTAGTTGATTGTAAGCTGTTGAGCAGCTATTGTTGTGTGTGAGCATATCATTTCCATGCATATAAAGAGGTTTTATCGATGTTTTACAGTGGTTTTGGCTTTGGGCCTACTGACACTGTTTTCTAAACCTTGCATGGCCGGGGGGCCGTTTTTGATGGAAATGATTTGGAAATGGTTGATTTCACTTGTGGTTTAAAATCATCAGTTTTACTATTATCACTAGACTCGGCAGGGCCGGAGTGCTAGATGAGTTTTCTTACTACTTGAGATGATTTTTAGCTTCGGTTGGACCGAGCACATGAGATGACTTTTACTGTTTAGACCCGGCGACGCCCGGGCACCCTTGGAGGGGGTTTTCAGATATTTTCCTACTATTTTTAGTCCTGGACAGGGTCTGGGCATGCATATTCGAGACTGGTTCTATATCTTGATATTGAGACTGGGACTCTATCTTGATACGTGCTTCTGATACTGAGTTTTGGTATGGGGTCGAGGACCTCCATGGACCTTGCTATCCGGGCCAGGGCTACGAGCTGCGTTGTGCCGGAGAGGGAGTATACGGGCGAGTAGAGGTAATACGGGCAGAGGGACCTTCCATGGAACCTACCTGCTGGGCCGGATCGGCGCCGGAGGAATGGTACATACAGATACTATGGCACCTTGAGCATCTTTCATGCATCATAATCATTCATGGTTCGAGGTTCCACCCTTGTTTGCTGTTTGCTATTGTACGCTCCGGGTTTAGTATGGGATGCCGGAGGGTTTGTTTTCACTTGTTTGTGTTCCTCGGTTGTATGGGCGGCCGAGGGGCTGTAGGTAGACTTTTGCTTTTTACTTATAGAATGTTTCTCTATTATGGATAAGTATGAGATTGGTACGGCTAGGGTGTTAGGTTCTGGATTTGAGGTTGATATGATTAGTTGAGTATTGATTCATGTCTTGAGCATGCCTATTATTATTCTTTCTCCCTTCTTCCTATACTTGAGGTTACCGGTATACCGTCCATTCTGTAAACTTATTTTGTATACACTGTTGTTGCAAGGATCCCAGGTGCGTTGTTTCTTACTTTCACCTGTGCCTTGGTGTGTATATTCTGCTTACTAGCCTCATCTGTGGTTCTGTTGATTTCCCTCTGGGCTAGTTCCTGTGTACCTTTCGTTGATTTCTGTGACTACTTGCTTTTATTTTGTCTATTACTGCGCTTTTATCTTATATGTGCCCAGTCGGCCTATGATACCTACTGGGTACCTTATGCTTCGCATATGGTGCTCACCCCTACCCCTGCATCTTTGGGTGCAGATCCTAGTGTGGGCCATCGCCGGTAGATCGTTGAGATTCGTGCGTGGAGATCTGTTGAGGACTACTTCAGGCTGAGGGTGAGCTCTTGGCGATCGGAGCTTAGCTTTAGTTTATCTTTTGCTGTATGTACTCTATTTCCATTCAGAGACATCTGTATATATAGTTTTGGTTGACTTGTACTCCATGTATGTAGTTTGGCTCTGTACTATGATACCAGGTCTTGGGGTTTGGTTTAGTTTCCGCATTTGTATATATTTACATTCATATTATCCATTTTATTCGTCTTGTTCTCTTATTTGTTAGATAGTACCCATTACTAGCTGTTCTGGCTTCAGGGATTTGTTCACCTACCGGGGTTGGTAGGTGCCACAGTCCCGAGAATCGGGTCGTGACAACTTGGTATCAGAGCTTTAGGCTTCAGCGCGGTGTCATCAGATAGGAGCCTAATGTCTAGTAGAGTCCTGCGGACGGGGCGGAGACGTCCGTACCAATGTCTTTGGGAGGCTACAACAGGTGCATTTTAGGAAATTCGACATCTTCATTCGCTTCTGTGTCGTGCGTAGGTTACCCTTGAAGTTTCTAGAGATTCTCAATTTATTTCTGACTTCATTCTTCTGCGATGGTTCGTACGAGATCATCGGCAGCACGCGAGGATGAGCCTCCTACTCCAGCTAGGGGTCGAGGACGGCCTCGAACAGTGGCACCTGCTAGAGCTGCTAGCGTGGAGATAGAGCCCGAGCAGCATGTGGTTCAGGGGGCAGCCCAGATACCACCAGCTCCAGTACCAGCTCCAGTGCCCACTTCTGTGCCAGCTCCACCCACAGCTCCGTCTCCAGACATTCGGGGATTACTATTGCAGCTTTTGGGTGTGATTGGAGAGCGGCCTTCGGAGGTGGTGCAGACATCTGCTCAGGGGGCAGCCCTGGGTGCACAGAGCTTAGGTGCGCAGCCGGCTACTATGGTTCCCCGTGCGGAGGTCATTCCGGTTCCATCTGTTGCACAGCCTCTTGCTCCTCGCCCAGTTATGACAGAGACAGAGCAGCTCAGCTGAGATATTGAATGTGCCAGGGTCCTGTCGTTTGGCTATTGTAGATTATGGCCGCGCATCTGTGGAGGACTTACAAGCGACATGATCAGGGGTCCAGAGATAAAGAGGCCTCGACATCAGGGTTTCTATAGTGGTTCCAGATATGGTGGTAGAGGTCCTGGCCAGTGGAGTCGGAGTTATCAGCCACAGCAGTACCAGGGTCAGTCCAGCCGACCGGTTCAGTCTTCCCTTCAGACTTTCGGTAGTACCCAGTTCGAGCAGGGGCAGGGCAGCCATCAGGGCTATAGCGGCCAGTCTTCGAGGGGTATAGGTTCTGGGGTATCAGGCCGTGGTGGTCATATGGGATTTGCTGGTTCATCTCGACAGAGTAGGCCGTTAGGTGCTTGTTTTACTTGTGGTGCGATGGGTCATTTTGCTAAAGATTGCCCTCAGCAGGGTACAGTTCAGTTAGCCGAGCCTTTACGGGCAGTTCAGCCCCCTGCTAGAGGGGGTGGTCATCAGATTAGAGGTGGTGCGCCACGCGGTAGAGCAGGTGGTTAGGGAGGCGGTCGGCAGGTGGATATGTCGTCGTCAGTTTATGCGGTCCTAGGAGACCGAGGCAGGAGGCCTCTAGATGCTGTGATTACAGTATGATTTCTGTGTGCCATCACCCTGCTATGGCTTTATTTGATCCTGGATCCACTTGTTCATATGTATCTGCCTACTTTGTGCCTTGTTTGGGGTTGGCTAGTGAGCCATTATCTGTTTCTGTTTCTGTTTCGACCCCAGTAGGAGATTCTTTAGTAGTGGATCGGATTGTGAGATCCTGTATATTATCTATTGGTGATTCAGAGACTTGGGGGGACTTGATGATTCTTGATATGCTAGATTTTGATGTGATACTGGGCATGGACTGGTTATCTCCTCACCGTGTGGTTTTGGATTGTTATGCCAAGACCATTACCATAGCTGTGCCCGGTGTATCCCCGGTTGTGTGGCAGGGTTCTGTTAGCCATGCACCATCTGGGATCATCTCTTTTCTTCGAGCTAGGAAGTTGCATTGCTCGTGGTGTTTAGGCTTATCTAGCATATGTCCGAGATGTTAGTGCTGACCCCACTTCCCCTGAGTCTGTTCCTGTGGTTAGAGACTTCCTCGATGTATTTCCTACCGACCTGCCAGGCCTTCCACCTGAGAGGGATATTGATTTTGCTATTGAGTTGGAGCCGGGCACTAGGCCTATTTCTATTTCTCCTTACCGTATGGCTCCTGCTGAGTTGAGGGAGCTTAAGGAGCAGCTCCAGGATCTGTTAGCTAAGGGGTTTATTAGACCTAGTCTGTCACCTTGGGGTGCTCCTGTTCTCTTCGTGAAGAAGAAGGATGGGTCGATGCGCATGTGTATTGATTATCGGCAGCTGAATAGGGTGACAGTGAAGAATAGGTATCCGTTGCCGAGAATTGATGATTTGTTCGACCAGCTTCAGGGTTCAGTCGTGTTTTCGAAGATTGATCTGAGGTCTGGCTACCACCAGTTGAGGATTAGGGCGGAGGACATCCCTAAGACAGCATTCAGGACACGTTATGGCCATTATGAGTTCCTGGTGATGTCTTTTGGGTTGACTAATGCCCCCGCAGCCTTTATGAATTTGATGCACATGGTTCTTGGCTCGTATTTGGACTCATTCGTGATAGTTTTTATAGACGACATCTTGGTATACTCGCGTAGTAGAGATGAGCATGAGCAGCACTTGAGGGTTATACTCCATACTTTGAGAGATCATCGGCTTTATGCCAAGTTCTCAAAGTGTGAGTTTTGGCTTGAGTCAGTTGCATTCCTAGGGCACGTGGTGTCTAAGGATGGGATTAGGGTTGACCCGGGAAAGATTTCTGCGGTTTGTGATTGGCCTAGACTTACTACTGCTACTGAGGTCCGCAGCTTTATTGGGTTAGCTGGTTACTACAGACGGTTCGTTGAGGGATTTTCTTCCATAGCAGCACCCTTGACTATGCTGACTAGGAAGGATGTCCCATTTCAGTGGTCAGATCAGTGTGAGGATAGCTTCCAGAGGCTTAAGGCCTTATTGACTTCAGCTCCAGTGTTGACTTTGCCGGTTGAGGGTCAGAGCTTCTCCGTGTATTGTGATGCTTCTGGGGTTGGTCTTGGTTGTGTGTTGATGCAGCAGGGTCGTGTAATAGCATGCGTCGAGGCAGCTGAAGGTTCACGAGCGCAACTACCCCACTCATGACTTAGAGTTGGCGGCGGTAGTTTTCGCGCTCAAGATCTGGA
The DNA here is from genome assembly GCA_003996215.1 of Jaltomata sinuosa. NCBI lineage: Eukaryota > Viridiplantae > Streptophyta > Magnoliopsida > Solanales > Solanaceae > Jaltomata > Jaltomata sinuosa. The sequence continues at coordinate 178,712 of QJPP01000079.1, forward strand.
GGCATTATTTATATGGAGTTCACTGTGATATCTTCACCGATCACCGTAGTCTTCAGTATATCACGAGTCAGCGGGAGTTGAAATCGAGACAGAGGAGATGGGTCGAGTTACTGAAGGACTATGACTTCACTATTCTGTATCATCCGGGCAAGGCAAACGTGGTAGCGGATGCTTTGAGTCGGAAGACAGTGAGTATGGGTAGCCTAGCTTCTCTTTCAGTTTCAGAGCGGCCATTGGCCTTGGACATTCAGTCCTTGGCTAACCGTTTGGTTAGGCTTGACTTGTCGGATCCTAGCAGAGTTCTCGCCAGTAGTGAGGTTCGTTCTACTTTGGTTGATCAGATTCAGAGCCGTCAGTTTGAGGATCAGCAGTTGTGTGACCTTCGTGATCGGGTTGTTCAGGGTGAGACCAGTCGGGCTACTCTGGATTCAGATGGGGTTCTGAGGTATGATAGCCGCCTTTGTGTTCCGAGGGTTAGTGATTTGATTCAGTTGATACTTTGTGAGGCACATTGTACTAGATATTCCATTCACCCTGGCACAGCGAAGATGTATAGAGACTTGAGGCAGCTTTACTGGTGGAGTGGTATGAAGCGGGATATAGCGGAGGTTGTATCTCGGTGCTTGAACTGTCAGCAGGTTAAGTTCGAGCATATGAGACCTGGTGGTTTGATGCAGCGACTTCCCATCCCTGAGTGGAAGTGGGAAGGGATTACTATGGACTTCGTTGTTGGTTTGCCCCGTACTTCTCGTGGGTTGGATTCCATATGGGTGATTGTTGATAGGCTGACCAAGTCAGCACATTTCTTGCCGGTTCAGACTTCCTATGGTGCAGAGAGGTTAGCTCAGATCTACCTTCGTGAGATTGTTCGGTTGCACGGGGTCCCAGCTTCTATCATTTCAGACCGTGGCACCCAGTTTACATCTCAGTTCTGGAGGGCTATTCAGCGAGATTTGGGTACAGAGGTTCATCTTAGTACCGCTTTCCACCCTCAGACAGATGGCCAGTCCGAGAGGACCATTCAGATTTTGGAGGACATGCTTCGAGCCTGTGTTCTTGACTTTGGAGGTTCTTGGGTTCAGTTTGTTCCCTTGGCAGAGTTTGCTTATAATAACAGCTTCCATTCGAGTATCGGCATGGCACCTTTTGAGGCTTTGTATGGCAGGCGTTGCAGATCACCGGTAGGTTGGTTTGATGGTTTTAGTGCTGGACCACAGAGCACAAATTTGCTTCGAGATTCCTTAGACCGAGTCCGAGTGATTCAGGACAGACTTCGGGCAGCTCAGAGCAGGCAGAAGAGTTATGCTGATCGTCGGCTTCGTGCCTTGGAATTTAGCGTCGGTGACTTGGTGTTTCTCCGTGTATCGCCTATAAAGGGCGTGATGAGATTTGGTAGGCGGGGCAAGCTTAGCCCCAAGTACATTGGGCCATTTGAGATTCTTCAGAAGGTCGGTAGCGTTGCCTATCAGCTAGCCTTGCCTCCGATGTTTTCAGCTATACATCCTGTATTTCATGTTTCGATGCTGCGTCGGTATGTACCAGATGAGTCTCATGTGTTGCAGTGGGATTCAGTTCAGTTGGGTGAGGATTTAGCCTTTGTTGAGGAGCCGGCAGCTATTTTGGCCAGAGATGTAAGGAGATTGAGGTCTCGAGAGATCCCGGTTGTTAAGGTTCAGTGGAGGCACCGTCCAGTCGAGGAGGCTACCTGGGAGACCGAGAGAGATATGCGGGATCAGTATCCACAGCTATTTTAGCCTTCAGGTACCCCCTTGACCTTGACTTTCGAGGACGAAAGCCCTTTTTAGTAGTGGATGATGTAATGACCCTTCCGGTCATTTCCACGTATAAGTTTGAAGTCAAGCAAATCGACAAAAGTTATCGTAAGTTCGTTAAGAAATTTCCTGAACTTTGGGCCAAATGTCTCAGGGCTTTTCTCCCAATATATAAAGAGTTAGAAGTCCCCCGAAATACCAAATCGAAGGTCTACGAGTCTAGTTTCCAACGCAGAAAACCTCACGTCCAACCGATCTCGGAGTAAAGAGTTATGACTGTTTTACCGTGGACTGTCTGGCAGAAAATGGGTTGCGAACCGGGTCGCGAATCGGGTCGGGTTAAACTCGATTTAAGCCTCGACTTCACATTTTAAAATGCCATTTCAGTTCCGAAACAGTAATAAAACATAAGGTAGGATCCCGAGAGAATTCTTGAGTATCAAAATCGTGCGTTGGCGAATTACGAGCCTAAACTTAAGAATTTTATTAGCATCGTGCGTGTATTTGAAAATATTTTATTTAAAAGTTGAATTTGGTAAAAACTATATTAGTATTGCCTTTTCAAAATATTTTAAAGGTTTATGGAAAATATTTTTGAAACGTTATAATGGTATATGTATTTATTTTATAAAGTATTTATACATTGTATTATTTTAACGGAGATAGAAATTTAGTTATGTTGAAATTTATTATTATAATATAGTAGGTTTTGTTTGAAATAATTTTCTATGAATTATGGTATATTTAAAATATTATATTTATTTTACCACGAATTTATGCAATACCCGAATATATACGTATTGGGGAATAAATATCTTGGTGCCACCTCTACCTCCACGTGGAAGTGGAGGGAGTGGACACCATAACCTTACCTAAGTGGTGGCATCATTGGAACTTGCAACATTAATTCCAGCAAGCACTTATATCCTTTTGCTCCACATACTAATGGCTGCCTACTCACTCAACCATTTAAGCAAATTGCAATACTTATTGCTTCCTATTCACTGGAACCGTTTGAACAAATTGCTGACACAAATTGTTAATTATCAAATAGAAAATCAATTATCTACGTCAAGTTATTCCATCCCAAATCCGATTCTGATCTAGTTTTGGATTTTCTCGGAGTGGTTCGAGCTTGGACATCGTTCTAGCATCTTGTCATCGGACGACAGGTAGGTTACGGTTTATTTTCCCTAGACTCCATATATATAAAATAAAATTGTATTAATGGGCATCCTTGGGTTGGTTTATTAGGTTGGTACCACAGACCTCGACCGCTTTATTCATGTCCGCCTACTTTTGTTCCTCCGTTGCTTGTAGTATTTGCCGATATATTTTATTTACCCTTGTGGTCCTGTGAGGCCTTGTTGACTCTGGAACATAGAAGGTGGGATTTTGGGAATGTCCGCGAGTTCGGGCATAGAATTATGCCTTATAGGCTGGTTATGCTGCTAGAGTAGCTCTGGCCTTGCAGGGTCGTATAGGTGTGATTGTGAGCTGCCGGGGCAGCTATTGTGTGTGATCAATACCATTTCCATGCATATAAAGAGGTTTTATCCATGTTTTACTGTGGTTTTGGCTTCGGGCCTACTGGCACTATTTTCTAAACCTTGCATGGCCCGGGGGGCCCGTTTTGATGGAAATGATTTGGAAATGGTTTGTTTTGACTAGTGAGTATTCTTGGGTAAAAGAAAGTAAATTATGTTTTAAATCATCAGCTTTACGATTAACGCTAGACTCGGCAGGGCCGGAGTGCTAGTTGAGTTTTCTTATTATTTGAGATGATTTTTAGCTTCGGTCGGACCGAGCACCTGAGATGACTTTTTACTGTTTAGACCCGGTTACGCCCGGGCGCCCTTGGAGGGGTTTTTGAGACATGTTCCTACTACTTTAGTCCTGGACAAGGTCTGGGCATTGCATATTCGAGACTAGGTCTCTATTCGGATACTGAGTTTTAGTATGGGGTCTGGGACCTCCATGGACCTTGCCATCCGGGCCAGGGGCTACGGGCTGCGTGTGCCCGTGGAGGGGTATACGGTGGAGTAGAGGTATACGGGCAGAGTCCTTCCATGGAACCTACCTGCTGGGCCGGATCGGCGCCGGAGGAGGTACATACAGAGATACCATGGCACTTGAGATCTTCATGCATCATATCATTCATTGTTTGAGGCTCCACCCTTGTTTGTTGTTTGCTGATTGTACGCTCCGGTAGTATGGGATGCCGGAGGGTTTGTTTTCACTTGTTTGTGTTCCTCGGTTGTATGGGCGGCCGGGGGACTGTAGGTAGACTTTTGCTTTTTACTTGCAGAATTGTTCTCTATTATGGATAAGTATGAGATTGGTATGATTAGTTGAGTTTGATTCATTTCTCTGAGCATGCCTATTATTACTCTTTCTCTCTTCTTCTTACACTTGAGGTTACCGGTATACCGTCCATTTCGTAAACTTATTTTATATACACTGTTATTGCAAGGACCCAGGTGCGTTATTTCCTACTTTCACCTGTGTCTTTGGTGTGTATATTCTGCTTACTAGCCTCACATGTGGTTCTTTTGGTTTCCCTCTGGGCTAGTTCCTGTGTACCTTTCGTTGATTTCTGTGACTGCTTGCTTCTATTCTGTCTATTACTGCGCTTTTATCTTATATGTGCCCAGTCGGCCTATGATACCTACTGGGTACCTTATGCTTCGCATTTGGTGCTCACCCCTACCCCCTGCATCTTTGGGTGCAGATCCTAGCGTGGGCCATCGCCGTTAGATCGTTGTGATTCGTGCTTGGAGATCTGTTGGGGACTACTTCAGACTGAGGGTGAGCTCTTGGCGATCGGAGCTTAGCTTTAGTTTATCTTTTGCTTCATGTACTCTATTACCATTCAGAGACATCTGTATATATAGTTTTGGATTATTTGCACTCCATGTATGTAGTTTGGCTCTGTACTATGATACCAGGTCTTGGGGTTTGGTTTAGTTTTCGCATATGTATATATTTATATCCCTGTTATCTATTTTATTCGTCTTGTTCCCTTATTTGCTAGATAGTAGCCCATTACTAACTGTTCTGGGCTACGGGGATTGGTTCACCTACCGGGGGTTGTAGGTGCCATCATGACCGAGAAATCGGGTCATGACAGTTCATTACATCATCCACTACTAAAAAGACTTTCGTCCCCGAAAGTAAGGAAGGAAGAAAATACCAGAGATTTAAGAATAGCGGATGCAATGCCCGCACTACTCTCTCAGACAACCCGGGTAACCTCCGCGACCAGACGACACCCAATATAACAGAACCAAAGAAAGCAACCAAGCCTTAATTTCTTACTAGCCAAGCTATATTACAACCTCCAAAGATCTGCCAACCCAAACTGAACCTCGAGAATCTTAACCAAAAAGCACCTACACAACACCGACACCAGAGCACCAAGGCTATCAGCACACAAAACTCGAATCCTCAAAACCATACCAAGTTTACTAGAAAATCCATCAACCCGAAACTCTAACTCATGAACCCGATGTTCCGCAAAAACCCTTTTTTTTAACTGAATCCTTTAGCACCACAAACAGTAAGCTGCATACAAGCCGAACACTCAAACCACCCTCGAAGCATCAACTGACACACTGGAGATCCATAGTTCCTGCTTATACTTTACCACGAACAAAGTCACCCATTGTACAAATGTGTTTTAAGCCAATATATAGGCTACTAGCCTTTGCCATCCAAGATAACAACCCGTAGCATATCATTGAAACTAAAGTTACCTGCCTTGACTGACCACCAACCAATGAACGAACATTTTTTCTAACATCAAATTCGCTAATTGAACCGTGCCAGGTCTGAATCAGCTGAAAGTGAATGAACCAGGGCAATCTGCCCAAAAGACCCAAACCAAAACCACGATCCTGCAAGAAGTGTGGTAAGCCTACCACGAAGTCTGTAACCATGAGCCAAGCTCTCAACTCTAGAAAACACTACTGCTACTCCGATTACTCGAACACCATTTGAATATGAAATTGCCTTACGAACCTCACCTCAGGAAGAAGTCCACCATGCCACAATTATCAAGTCCAAACACCCCGAAGGCAAAGGAAAAAGGTGCTTGGAGTTCAAAGTTACCATCTAGTCATAGAATTTTTTGCATATACTTTCTACTCATTCCTTTGGCTCGAATCAACCGCTCTACTGGTTCTGAAAACAACCAACCACTTCGAAGCATATATCATAATGACCTTCTCGTCCATACTGACCGAGTCTAACCAACACTAGAACCCCACATAAACAATAACTCCGGAGGAATCAATTAAACAAGCTTTCAAATCCTAGGCAAAGGAATGGCTATTGCCAGTCTCTACGTATCATCAGAGCTCAAAATAGCCTCGCTAGTCTCAACCCGCACAAGCTGACCACATAAAGCATACACCACTGCTGAAGCTTAAACTTACGCCACTGAGTCTGTCCAACCATGGTAGAAGAACCTCATACTAACTAGAACACTGCTGAAATCTAGAATATCTCGCCTCTTGCAGAGGTTAGCCAAGGACTAGGTGTCCAAGGCCAATAGCCGCATCGGCAACTGAAGTAAAGAAGCTAAGTTGCCTACACCCACTGCCTCCCGGCACTAGGATGCTGCAACCAAATAGAAACTGCCACGAACCATCCGATGTAACCTGCCAAGCCATGATTCTGAACCCCAACTTTCAAAACTACCAACTAAAGCCTTGGTCGAACCAGTATGCTGCCAATGAACCCTTATGAACCAAGGCCAACTAGGCCTGAATATGCAAGTTGCCAACACCGCAGTTGCTACTGAAACAAAACCAATCGATGGAAAACCCACGGCTATGTGTAGACGGCTGAATCGAATCACCGACACACAATCCTAAAGCAAACCTTCATTGCCACCTCAGGCAACTACGAGGACACATAAACACATACAAAGAGTTATCTCCCTTCTTTTTCAACTAAAATAAAATGCTTCCTTAGCACATACTAAACCTTACAAATCCTCACTCGAATAAGAACCTGAAGCCATTACCTTACTACTCATAGCTACACGTCAAACTCAATAAGGAAGGAGAAGAATGGGCCGGATGCCCAACTCACCCAAAATGCTTACAAATACAACCCAACCACGAGGTTACGATCAACACTTAGTCGAAAGTGCTTAAAGTCAAGACCCAATCACGATGCCAACATCCAGAGCTCATTGAAAGAACTACGATCAAGATTTGTTCCAACTGGAGCTAGGGATACAACCAAACACCCAACGGACCAGGAAGTGGAGGAGACTATGGGAACAACCCACATACCTGCCAACCTCCTAAACTAATCAACAAAGAGGGTCGACTCTAGACACTCGGGAGACCAAACTAATCTATGCACACTAGCATAACCAATATCTCCCAACTGAGGAAAAATCTCAACTCTGGCCCAACTACCAGTAATACACCAAACCATCACACGGATCTCTAGCCACGCTAGATAACGGCCTAGGCAACAACCATCTAGGACCTCTCAATAAGGGAAACCCAACCAAAAGTCCAAAATCACAATGAAACAGGGGTAACCCAACTAGAAAAAGAATAACAAGAACTACCCACAAGCTACAACTCTGGGAAAACACCTCTCAAGGCTAACTTACCCCCATCCACTACTAAAGAATAAACTACCAATAAAATAACATATCGGTACGACAATTCGAGTAGCCAAACCACTTAAACAAATAGCAGGTAGGCATATAAGAAAATAAACGACAGAATGGATAAAATCGCAACGCGAGCAGGACTATGACAAGTCGAAGGTAGCAAAAGCCTAACCTGCAGCAATAATATCAGGAACCTCTACCTCTGGCCCACTAAGAGGAGCATTAAGCTGACAAAATCTAACTCTGGACTGAGTAGTCAAAACTGAAGGCCTAACCAACCCTCGCCGGGGACAAGCTTTATAAAGGTGACCAATCTCTCCACAATGATAATAACCAGGCTGTCTGGGATACACAATCCTGGGGCAATTCCTAGCAAAGTGCACATGCTCACCATACCAAAAATAGACTATACCAGATGAAGTTCGATGGGAAAATCTCGCCTCGTACTCCAATACCGACAGACAACCCTGCTGAAGAACTAGAAGCTCAACTATAACTGAAGCACCACTCATAGAAACCAGGTACTAGAACACTCACCGGAGGACTCAGAGTCCTAGCCATGGTGTCCTGAAGCGCTGAGGTCGCTATAAATCCAATCGGAGGTTGGGCTTACCCCACACCCCCTATTTAGTGCAGTAAACCCTCACTCTGGAGTCCTGGAACTGATGGAAGCATTGAAGCAACAGGCATAGAAGCCTCGACACCAACCGCTATCGCACTCGTCTGAGGAATTCGAGATTGTATGAACAACAAAAGTTTAAAAGTCAATAGAGCCAGGAACGCACGATGAGGAGCCAAGAAGATGAAATATTTCCTAACAATGCCCTGTAGCATCCCGCAGATAGGATACGGACGTCATCGTACCGATCCACGAGACTCTACTTAGACACTTGCTTCTGTACCATGACACCAGTGAGCCTAGAGATCTGATACCAAGCTGTCACGACCCGATTTCTCAGGTCATGATGGCACCTACAACCCTCAGTAGGCAAACCAATTCTCGTAGCCCAGAATGGTTAGTAATGGGCTACTACCTAACCAAAACGCACCAGCACACAGAATTAAGCGGAAACAAAACTCGAATATAAATACATAAAGGAAACTACAGCAACCCCAAGACTTGGTATCAATAGTACAGAAGCTTCTAATAGGATACAAGTGCTAGTAGTAACAAAATACAACATAAATTGCCTCCGAAAGTACAAGGAGCAACAGTACAACAGATGAGATGTAGACAATCCCCGACCGACAGGTGCTCACCCTAGTCTGAAAGATCCAAAAGCTGCACGAGTCTCCAATGTGACCAACGGCGAAAGCTCAGCTAATATCTGCACAAAAAAGTGCAGAAGTGTAGTATGAGCACCAAACCATGAGTACTCAGTAGGTATCATAGGCCGACTGAGCGCATATAAGATATAAAAGCAGTAGGTAACAGATAGCAAGAAAGCAGTCACTGAAGCAATAAGCAAGGCACAAGGAGCTAGCACAGATCATCTATAACCAAGAGCTTCAAGTAACACATGCTAGCACAGAGATACAATTATATAGAATCACAGGTGAAGGAAAGGAGAACGCACCTGAAGTCCTTGAACAACAATATAAGTAAGTAGAGAGAGAGATGAGAAAATGGCGGTATACCAGTAACCTCAAGTAGAAGGAAAAGACGGAGAGCAGTCTAACATACTCAAAATGGAATCAACCAGTATAAGGAAATCATAACACCAATCCAATCATATGATAGCATAACCAGGGAATCACCTCACAAGTACAACCCTAGGATGAAGTAACTAGTCCACAATAACCAAGAGATACCACTCCGCTTCCCACAAGAATAGAACTAGAGTCTCACACTCTGCTCAGAAGGCCACATAAAGTGCCTCAATAAGATAGGACTCCAAAGCCCTCTCAATAATCAAAAATCCCACAACCAAAGCCTCAACAGGCTAGCCATCACTAATCTTTCAAAAACCGAGTGCCAAGACAAGCTCTAAATAAAGACAGGAGTAAATATAGTCTACCTACACTCCTAACGGCCGCCCATACAATCGAGTAACACAATCAAGTGAAAGCAAACCCTCCGGCATCCCATACTACCGGAGCGTACACTGAACACACATCAAACAAGGGTGGAATCCAATGCCTGATATGATATGATATGAAATAGAACCTCTGTATGTACCTCCTCCGGTGCCAATCGGGCCCAGCAGGCAGGTTCCATGGAAGGACTCAACCTGTATACCTCTACTCCACCGTATACCCTTCCCTCCGGTGCACGCAGCCCGAAGCCCCAGGCCCAGAGTGGCAAGGTCCATGGAGGTCCCCGACCCCATACTAAAACTCAGTATCAAGACATGTTATTCGGAAGCAAGTCCGGGATCAAGATAGAGACCCATTATCAAGTATGCATGCCCAGACCCCGTCCAGGACTAAAGTAGTAGAAAATGCCTCAAAAACCCCTCCAAGGGTGCCCAGGTGTAATCGAGTCTAAAACTGTAATAAATCAAGTCTAGTGCTCCGCCCCGCAGAGATTAGTATCAGTAATAAAATCAAGTCTGGTGCTCTGCCCCACAGAGACTAGTATCAGTAATAAAATCAAGTCTGGTGATCTTCCCCGCAGAGACTAGTACCAGTAATAAACTAAGTGCGAAAACATCTAAAAATCCCCTTTTCTATCAACAACAGTACAAAAAAGGGGCCCCAGGGCCATGCAAATTTAGGAAAACTGTCAGTAGTGGCTCACAGCCAAAACTGTAGTAAAACATGCAGGGGAAAACCTTTTTCATGGATGATATGCTCGCACACAAATATAAAAGTAGCCCAACGGCTCACAACAATTCCTATCAGCCCTGCACAGGCCCAATAACTACTCAGCAGACATAACCAGCCTAAGAGGATAATCTCTATGTCCGGGACTCGCGGACATTCTCAAATATCCCACCATCTATGTTCCAGAGTCAATACAAGGTCATACAGGACCACAAAGGTAATATACATTACTACGTGAATACTACAAACAATGTATGAAATAGACGGACGAAAGGCGGACAAGGTCTGGGGTACCAACCTATAACAACTCATCCAAGGATGCTAATTAATGCAGTTATAGCCTATATACGCAGAATCTAGATAGGGGAAAACCATAACCTACCTGTCATCCGATGACTAGCTGCGAGAACGACGTCGTCCAGACTCAAACTGCTCCGGGAAGCTCTTAATCACACAAAACAAATACTTTCAACTGAATCCCCAAATACGTCTCTATGAAGGCTGACCAACCAAGGTAATGGAACAATTGCTAGAATCGACGAGGCTACAAGAACGAGCCATTGCCATTTGATAAGGTGTTAATATCACACTCGCGACCAGGCAACTCCAAAACATAAAATGAGGCCAATAACAATAATAAATGGTATCTAAATCCAACAATAATATGTTAACCACATCTCAAAGGAGCGACGAGCTCTCGAGGCACTATTTCAATGCATACTTCACGTTTGTCCAATCCAATCACTATCGTATGTGATCCCAAAAAGAATCGCACAATTTCCCAATCCCTCCAGCACCTTACCATAACCATAACACCACAACAATAACCAAACATAACAAAATAAAGGGGCTGTCCAAAGCCACAAATCCAAAATACCACTTCGGGGCTTAGAAATCCATAAAACAATACTAGAACTTATAATAACGAAGGAGGGTCGTAGGGGAGATATTCCTTGACAAAAATATTCAATATCCCAAGATTAACAACCTGCCTCCTTGCAGGAACAACAAACATATCCAAATCGAACAAGAAACTACTACAAGTTATCGAAAAATAAAACTTTTCGTGACTAGAAGCTTAGAATCTTGATTCAACAAATAGATAAGTGTACGGGATCCATACCTTGCCAATATAACTCCATAGGTACTTCCAAATACTCAGAAAACACCTGCTGACTCGCTGCATCAACACCCACGAAGATACACCATGAAATCGACGGGGAAAACTATACCAAAATGACGAGCTCGCAACGTAGAGCAACTTCCGTTAAACTTCCGAATTGAAAGGATCAAAGTCCAGGGATTATTTATGGACTCTCCCTCTGATTTTCTAAGAATTTTGGGTGAAAAATATGGGCTAAAACGAAGGAGAAATCAGCTTTTATAAGCTGAACCGACTTAGGATGTAGGCCCCACTTTGACGTGTCTGCTTGCGCAGTCTTACGAAAATGTGAATATCTCTCTATTCTGAAGTCGTATGGATGAACGGTTTAGTGCGTTGGAAACTATACTCGTAGACCTTTTATTTGGTATATTGGGGGTCCACTAAATCTTTATAGATAGGTAGAAACACCCCAAGACATTTAACCCAAATTTAAAGAGAATTCCTTAAAGGAATTTACAATAACTTTTTCCGACTTTTGTTTCGCAACTTGCTTGACTTCAAAACTTATCATACGACCATTTTGCCATTACAATACCTCATAACACATCCTTCTTAGTAAATTAGACACTATTACTCTTACCCCAAAGGCATGGGTTACTTTAAACCTTCCAAACGGGCGAGGTGTTACACGAGGCATTTCTTTAACTGAAACTTTTGAGTAAGGGATTCCTTTGACCTAGAACCTTGGTTTAATTCTTTGATATTACCAAGAATGTTGACGGAAGTCAAAGATTTCCAAAGTTGAAGCTCTAAAACGAGGAACGACCATAAAGACCAAACAAAAGGCCCGGGCATCGAACTACCGGTCCCGACAAGCCATAAATGACTTGGGCCGCTACAAGTAATCTTTAATGGTACAAGAAAGACGAAAATGCGTAAATGACTGGAAGGGTCATTACAAGATATGTCCCTATGTTTTATGAAGGATTTGGACATCAGATATGTCCCTAAGCTTTAAGAAAGGTTTGGCATCTAGATATGTCCACCTAAGCTAAGTGAATTGCATGGTATCAGAGATACCCTTATGCTTTTCAAACAGATTTGGCATCAGATAGGCCCAGTATGATATGAGAAATATGTATGTTTTGGGAGTAGTATTAGCATCGAGTTGTACAGGGTGAGAGTACCAAAAAGGACCCAGAACTACGTGCCCTCGTAGGTCTTAAGTCTCCACTGTCGGGCATCAGTTTTAGCGATCACGCCAAAGTAATGCCTTTATACCCTGGCAAGGTATATTGGGTCCTTTCGATGGGGCGGATACATCGGATTTCATGTAGCTCACATGGTCTATGTCGATTAGAGAACCTCCCACAGAAAACAATTTATGCTTTTAAAACTTGCATTTGACTCTTATTCATATTTCAGACTTATTACTTATGATTGTGTTTCAGCTTATGGAAAGTATTAGAGTCTTTGCGTTCAGTTTATATTTAACAACATGATTTCAGTTATTTAAGTATATTTAGCATGTTTTCTTCATGATCATGCATTGCTCACATACTTAGTACATTCCATAGTACTAATGCATATTGCGCTGCATCATTTGATGATGCAGATTCAGGTACCCCTTCTCAGCTTCGTGGCTAGAGTCTCAGGACACTTCCTTAGTCAGTTGTGGTGAGTCCTCATGGTTCGAGGACTAGTTATGCTTTTCCATATGTTAGCTTTACTTCTATACTCCGAGTTAGCTAGGGTCTTGTCCTAGCAACTCTTTATGTTATGACTAGAGGCTTTCGGACATAGTTTGTATTTGAGTTCCCTTTTTGGATATTGGATGTTATGTGGCTCTTAGACCCTTAATCATGTTCCCTTATTGGATTTCCGTATTATGCTCCTGCTTATCTTTTGTTATGCTTGAGAATACTATGGCCAAGGGTTAGCTTGGGATCCTTGTGGTCTCGAGTCCTGTGTTACGTCTAGGGGGTAACCTCGGGGTGTGACAATCACATAGAATCGATAATTTTTGTGTTTTTTAGGACGATAGCAAAGAATAAGAAGAAGGAAGAGGGGGAGGAGAAGGAGGAAGAAGAAAAAGAAGAAGAACTAGATGCATAATGAGACTTGTTATTTACATATAGTAAAACTATTATATGATTTCTCAATATTGATCTAGTAATACTAGAGGAGGAGGAGGAGAAACTAGGTGCATAATGGGACTTGTTATTAACATATAGTAAAATTATTTTTTGGTTTCTCAATATATCTTTATCTAGTTACATCAGCGAACTTGTTATTAACAAATAGTATAATACCCGACCAGGGACCACATATTGTGAATATATTTAATTAAAATTAAGTGGATACATATTCTATAAGGACATTTAATTCTACAGATTGTGAAATAATATAAATTTATTTCCAAATTTGAAACAAGTTATCAAAATATACGTGAAATTATTTGATCATAGGGTATTAACAAGTCCCGTTGTGCATCTTCATTTATTCCAAATTCTCTTCTTCTACCTTTATTTAAATCAGTTAACTATGGCATGTTATATTGACCTGGTAGGCAAGCTTTCACCCCTTACTATTATATCGGGTAATAGCTACTATTCACCACTTAGGTATACATTCTCATATATGCAATGTCACTCAAAGATCGTCAGTATTTTATAGCTCTCAAAATATGGTCTAAAATTCAAGTTGGAATTTTGAATTTCCAAGTATTTTAATAAAAAATGTAACTCATCCAAAATCCAAATTGTCCTAATAAATTTATTTCCAAAAATAGACAAAATTATTTATATTTCCTTGAAATAATTTGACTATATGTTAATAACAATTCCACTTATGCATCGATATATACATTTCAATGCTCCTCTAAAATCTTCACAAAATTAGTTATTCATTCATATATTTTGCCCCTGAAGAATGTGCTTATTCTCCTTCTCCTTCTCCTCCTCCTTGTCCTTCTCCCTGTCCTCCTCCTCCTCCTCCTTCTTCTCATTCTCATTCTTCTTATTTGGTGTGTTTACAATATATAAGCAAAAATTCAAGTGAAAGGATAGGCAGTTTTTCCAAAATACACAAGAATTATCTATTCTATGTGATATAGTTGTTGTGTTAGTTATTTTTTAGTCTTGTATAAACCATTCCTATATATTAGTGATGAGAGGCTAAAAGTACTCTTTTATTCTATCATTTGCCTCTCATTTGTCCTCTTTTTAGTGTCGTCTTGAGCGTAAATGTTATGTATTACACTTATGTTTGGTGTTTTATTTATTTTGGTATGGCTTGATGTATTTGAAGCTTAAACAAGAGGAAAAGAAGGACAAAGAAACCAAAAGGAACCAAGGAAGAAGCGACACCCCAAAGCGCCGAGAAATGAGCGAAAATGGCAAAGACTTATTGTGCCTTGCGCCACTACTTCAAAGCAGGTAGTGGCAAAGATTTGGGGCATTCTCTGATGTTTTCCAGCAGTATTAGCTGCACCACACACCCAAAAGCGGGCAGTGGCGCAGATTTTTGCAGCAGTCTAAAATTTTTGTTGTTCGTTGCGCCAGTGCTCCACTTTTGGGCAGTGGCACGAGCGGGTACTTCTACTAACCCGATTGGGATTGGTTTTCTTAGTCCTAAGGGTTCCTAAACTCTATAAATACCCCCCCTCCCATATTTTATATGAAGAAGAACTGATTTGGGGAAGGCAAAACCTACGGCAAGCTCAAGAACAAGGTCTAGTTTTATTTCTTTATTTTATTTTTGATTCTTTTCTTGTAAACTCATGAAATCTCTTCTTCCAAATATATTCATGAGTAGCTAAACCATTAGTATCTAGGGTTGTAGTAAAAGACATGAAGGTTGATGTTTAATTATTATATCGTTTAGTTTGGATTTCCATTATTGAGTTATTTATCTTCCTTTGCTCTTAATTGTTTGTTAACTTGATCACCTATAAAACACTATCTATGGTGCATATATTGGACTAGGAGTAGGGTGTTTATGTACGCAATAAGTGAAGGTAGGTCTTGGTTGTGAACTCTATAGGGAAGGGGGAACAATTCGTTAACGTGGATAGGAATATACCCGTTAGCCTTGCCCAGTTGATACGGAAGAGAAATCATATGCCCTTCACTATCGACCGACGACCATAGGAGTATAGGCGTTAGGAATAGTCAAGGAGACATAGAGTTGTTGGCAAAACACTGAACATGGTTAAAATTAACCCGCAAATAGTAACTCAGGAAATCAACTAAACGTATGATTTTAAAACTCATTTGGATTGTCGAAATACCATAACCCTGGAAGTTTTTCTAAATCTGAATTACAACCCATTAAATCAAAGCTTATCTACAATTTGTTATTTGTTTACTTTCAAAACACACAAATCACTCTTTATTGTCGGTTACCTACTAAATAGCTCGTATAAGGATTCAAGCTAGAAATCAATTCGTCAAATTTCTTGGGTATGATATTTGGACTCACATCCTATATTACTTGTATGGCCGCGTACACTTGCGTGTGCGGAAGGACGCAACAAGTTTTTGGCACTGTTGCCGGGTATTTGATTTGAAATTGATACTACTTTTGATTTTTATTGAACTATTCAGATTTCACTTTCGTTTGTTATTTTTGTTGATTTCTGGGCACATGTTAGTTTAAGCTAAACACTCGGAGTCAAGAAAATCCCTTGATTTTTATTGATCACGAGTTTGAACGCACTCTCAGAGGTTTGAGAGATATGGGTGATCACGTAAATGACCCAATTGACCCGAATAATGCTGGAAATAGGGATGCAGTCCAACCCGCTCTACCACCACATGTCCCTGTGCTTAACTTCGCAAGGCCAAATTGGTAAAATGCCTCCAAAGCTATCATCAATCCAACCATCACAGGGAACTTCGAGCTAAGAGAAGGCATGGTGCGACTAGTGCAGAACACTTGTCAATTTGAGGGTAAACCACATGAAGACCCACACAAGCACCTGCAAGAGTTCGTTGACTTGAGTGATAAATTTCACTACCAGAGTGTGAGTGATGAATATGTGAAGTTAACGTTGTTCCTATTCTCAGTGATTGGAGAGGCGAAGCAGTGGATGCAGAGTGAACCCGCCTGGGATATATTGTCTAAAAGGTTCCTCAACATGTTCTTCTCATCTCGAAGAACAAAAGAGCTCAGAAGCAGAATTTTCGGATTTGTTCAAAAAGATGTTGAATCCCTTCCCCAAGCTTGGGAGAGATACAAGGGATATTTGAGAGATTGTCCGCACCATCAGCAGCCCAAGGAGATCATTGGGCACAATTTTATTGAAGGGTTGAGGCCAGACTCGAAATCACTTCTTGATGCTACAGCTCAAGGGCAAATCTTGTCCAAGAGCTATGATGAAATAGAGGCATTGCTTAACCTTATGTCTGCAGGGCACATAGATTATACAGAACCAAGGAAAATATTCACCGCAACTCAGAAGACACCGGGTATGCTTGAATTGGGTGATGTAGCTGCCATACGGTCTGATATTACTCAGCTGGTCAATATGGTAAACAAATTGTTAACCAACCCAAATGTAAGCCAGGTTCAAGAGCTGTGTTGTTTTGTTAAAAGTGTGGAGAGAATCATGCTTATTCGGGATGCCCATTGAATCCTGAGTCTATTTTCTATGTGGGGCAACATAATTATAGAAACCACCCAAACTTCTCTTGGGATGGAGTTCAATAGGTCCAGAGACAACAATATGTACAGCAGGGTCAACAAATGAGTAGTTCTTTGGAGGAAACTCTAAAGCAGTTTATGACCCAACAACAACAAGTTCAGTAGGCACAAGCACAAGTTAATGTTGAAACCAGGAAGGCTATCAATGAATTACAGATTCAAATGGGGAAACTTTCCACCACACTTAATGATAGGCCTCAAGGTACCTTGCCTAGCAATACAGAGATTCCCAAGCAGGTTATGGCTGTCACTTTGAGAAATGGGCGAGAGTTGCAAGAAGAAGAGCCTCCAAAGAGAAAAGGTCAATGGGGAGAGGGGCTTGAAAACTACAAGAATCCATCTCTATTTCCATGACCATTGATTCCTGCAACAACTCCTGAGCCAAAGTTAGAGAGTGCGCTAGAAAAAGTAGTTGAAGAAGAGACTATTGAGCAACCTGAGATGGTAAGAGAGAGACCTCCACCACCTCTCCCTCAAAGGTTCCAGAAAAGCAAGGAAGATGCTAACTATAAGAAGTTCCTTGATATCTTCAAGCAACTTCACATCAACATTCCTTTGATTGATGCTTTGGTGGACATACCAAAGTATGCTAAGTACTTACGAGATGTGGTGGCTAGAAATAGAAGGATAAGAAAATTCCAGATGGTTGCACTCACTGAAGAGTGTAGTTTGAGGGTATTAAGCAAACTTTCTCAAAAGCTCAAAGACCCTGGGAGCTTCACCCTCCCCATACAGATGGGAAAAGATGAGGTTGGGCATGCATTGTGTGATCTTGGGGCGAGTATTAACTTAATGCCTCTATTTGTTTTCAAGACACTGAGCTTGGGAGAGCCACACCCCACCACTATTTGCCTCCAACTAGAAGACCGGTCTCGTATATATCCGGAGGGCATAATTGAGGATGTGCTCATCAAGGTGGGTAAGTTTGTCATTCTTGTCGACTTTATTATTTTGGATTATGAAATATATGAGCAGGTACCAGTTATCTTAGGACACCCATTCTTTACAACTGGTGGATCTTTGATAGATGTGCGGAAAGGAGAATTGAAGATGAGAGTTCATGATGAGGAGGCAACGTTCAAGGTATATAAGTCACTCTCTACCCCTTCAGACTACATAGATTTGTGCATGATCACATAGGTGGTCAAAAGTAAGAGTGGGGTAGAAGAGAGTGGGTTTGAAAAAGTTGAAACTTTGAATGTTGCTACTAAATTGTCCAAGGTGCAGCAAAAAGAGTCGCTCAAGTTGTTGAGGGAGCATGAGCATATGTTTACATGGTTGGACAGTGACCCAAAAAGGGATGTTAAGAATAAGAGGAAAGTGAATGAAGAAAGTGATCCTCCAATAGTGAAGAAGAGGCAAAAGCGCTATCATAGGGGGAGGAAGAGATTAAGAGAAATTGATTAATTTGTGACTTGCGTCGTGCTGCGACGTTAAATCAAGCGCTTATTGGGAGGCACCCCAATTTTGTAATAGTTTATTTTTTTTATATAGTGTCACTTTTTATTTTTGTGTTTTTTGCAGGTTTGGTGAAGTCTGAATACCCGAATTTGGATTCTAAGGAGCATAGTTGAAGCTTAAGTGTGGGGTCGTTCTCCCCTTTGATTCATTTTGAAGAACCATGCTGCTAGCTAGGCCTTAGACGGCCTCAAGGAGTATCTCTAACCCGGTATTTATCTTATTTATTGCTTTGGGGAAAAAGCATGAGCTTAAGTGTGGGGTGGGATATCTTTCGATATTTGTTAAGGGTGAAGTATGCCATAGGTTATTAAGTTTTCTTTTTATTTTGCTAAAGCTAGATGAAAAACTGAATTTGTTTTTAAAAAAAGTCTCAAAACACAAAAAAATAAATATATTCTGGAGTTAAGATAGTTTTTAGTTTCGTTTTAGAGGCATACTTAGTCCACCCCTTGGTTTTTCTTTTTGGTTCTTTTCCGAGGGGGAGCCCTTTTAACCGAGTATCCTTTTTTTTTATTTTAGGAGTAGTTTTTTTAAGTAGAATGACTCTTCCCGACGATGGATGGTTGACGACAGTCTTGAGGGAAGAGTTAATCATTAGGAGTTAGAATGTCTTTAGGACCTATTGAATGCTAGGTGCTCTTGTTAGGAACTATAATTTATTGAATGATGCAAGTTGGTTTCGAATTTAAAAGCCTGTTGTGTCAAAAATTTAATGACTTCTTTTGAGACACCTAGGCTCTTTTACTTGACTCTTATATGACGTTTGGCCTAAATTTAAACTCTTGTTGGTTGCTTGATTGAGAGTCTGTATGGATCCTTCTTGAGTCGAGCATGTGCCATGTGTATTATAATTTTATGATATTCCATGCTTTCATATTGATGTCTAGAACTTGCCCGGTGTGTTTGCAAAATGAAATGAAGAATGTTAAGTTTAGGAGATGATATAGGCATTTCTTTTATTAGCCAATATTTATCCTTTGCTTTATCTACCCAAAAGATGTCCCTAGTTGGCCCCGTTGAACCTTTAGCCTATTCTTTTGGTAGCCATATCTAAAGCTTAATCCTTTTCTTTCAATTGACCGTGAATTTGATCCCAGACTCCTAAGCGCTTTAATTGAAAAATAAGAGCTAAGGGAGTAAGAAAGAAAAAAGGGAAATAGTTGAGGATGGAAGGCTCTGGAAAAGTCTAAGGGTGCAAGCAAGAAAAATTCATATACTTTAGTAGGGAGTAGAAAAAGAACAAATAAAAATAAAATAGAAAAATTGTTTGATAATAGAGTACTCCTTAGTAGTGGTGTGTGAACGTGCTTAAAGATATGGGAAAACAAAAAATATTATGGGCGAGAAGAGTATAAGAAAGAAGTTTGTTGATTGAGAAAGGTGCGTAGTGAAAAAAAGTGATGTATTAAAGCGCTTAGGGAAGGTAGTCACTATTTTAGCCAAAATAATTCCTACCCGTCCCTTAGCCTACATTACAACCCAAAAAATCCTACTTGATCTTGAATTTAACGTTCTTATATTAGTGGAGTAGTACACTAAGGGCAAGCCTATGGTTCATCGTATGTTGCATGTGAAATTCTTTGTGAGAGTGAGCGTAATTCGATTTTTATACCCATTTATGTGATAAATTGTATTCTTGTGAGTGAATATGGGTAACTCTCTTATGGTGAGGGCACATGTTTGACGATAGATAGGTGAAATGCTTGATTTATTGATTGGGCAAGTTATGAGTGTTGACTATGATCGTAGAGTCAATTCTTGAGGCTAGGAGGTCTTGAAGTAGTTATTTATGAGCTATGAATGAATGAAGCATGTTGTTCTAAGAGCTTGCCATCTAGTCATTGTAGTCTTAGTTTAAGCATTCTTGTGGTAAATTGGTGTACTTTGTAGTAGAGTCTAGGTCATGAGTGTATAGCTTACTCGAGGACGAGGACGAGCAAGACTTTAAGTGTGGGGTGTTGATGAGAGGCTAAAAGTACTCTTTAATTGTATCATTCGCCTCTCATTTGTCCTCTTTTTAGTATCGTCTTGAGCATAAATGTTATGTATTACACTTATGTTTGGTGTTTGGTTTATTTAGGTATGGCTTGATGTATTTGAATCTTAAACACGAGAAAAAGAAGCACTAAGAAACCAAAAGGAACCAAGAAACGTGCGAAAAATGGCAAAAATTTATTGTGCCTTGCGCCACTGCTGCAAAGCTGGCAGTGGCGTAGATTTTGGGCATTCTCTAATGTTTTCTAGCAGTAGTATCTACGCCACACATCCAAAAAGTGGGCAGTGGCGCGGATTTTTGCAGCAGTCTGAAATTTTCATTGTTCCTTGCGCCACTGCTCCGCTTTTGGGCAGTGGCGCGAGCGGGTACTTCTCCTAACCCTATTGGGTTTGGTTTTCTTAGTCCTTGGATTCCTATACTCTATAAATACCCCCTCCCACGTTTTAGATGAAGAAGAACTGATTTGGGGAAGGCAAAACCTATGGCAAAGCTCAAGAACAAGGTCTAGTTTTATTTCTTTATTTTATTTTTGATTCTTTTCTTGTAAACTCATGAAATATCTTCTTCTAAAGCGATTCATGAGTAGCTAAACCTTTAGTATCTGGAGTTGTGGTTAAAGACATGAAGGTTGACATTTAATTATTATATCGTTTAGTTCGGATTTCCATTATTGAGTTATTTATCTTCCTTTGCTCTTAATTGTTTGTTAACTTGATCACCTAGCAAACACTATCTATGGTGCATAAATTGGACTAGGAATAGGGTGTTTATGTACACAATAAGGGAATTTAGGGCTTGGTTGTGAACTCTATAGGAAAGGGGGAACGATTCGCTAATGTGGATAGGAATATACCCGTTAGCCTTGCCCAGTTGATACGGAAGAGAAATCATATCCCCTTCACTATCGACCGACGACCATAGGAATATAGGCGTTAGGAATAGTCAAGGAGACCTAGAGTTGTTGGAAAAATGCTCAACATGATTAAAATCAACCCGCAACTAGTAACTCAAGAAATCAACTAAACATATGATTTCAAAACTCAATTGGAATGTCGAAATACCTTAACCCTGGAACTTTTTCCAAATCTGAATTACAACCCATTAAATCAAACCTTGTCTACAATTTGTTATTTGCTTACTTTCAAAACTTACAAATCACTCTTTATTGTCAGTTACCTACTGAATAGCTCGTATTAGGATTCAATATAGAAATCAATTCGTCAAATCCCTTGGGTACGATATCTGGACTCACATCCTATATTACTTGTACGGCCGCGTACACTTGCGTGTGCATAAGGACACAACAATTAGCAAAATGAAACTAAGGCTAGGGATCGTGTAATAAGGTATTAAGTCACACTAAGAATGAAAGGTTGAAAAAGTTAGTCAAATATGAAAGTTACTTCTTAGATAAATTGGAGGATCGAGCAATAACTATTAGAAAAATTGATGAGAGGCTAAAAGTACGGTTTTATACGATCATTCGCCTCTCATTTATCCTCTTTTTGGTGTCGTCTTGAGCTTAAATGTTAGGAATTACACTTATGTTTTGTGTTTTGTTTATGTAGGAGTTTCTTGAAGTATTTAGAGCTTAAATGAGAGGAAAAAGAGCATCAAATAATCAAAAGGAACCAAAGAAGAAGCGACTACAAAGAGACGAAAAACGAGCAAAAATTAGCTTAAGATGTTGTGCCCTGCGCCACTGCCTGCTTATGCAGCAGTCGCGCGGATATATTATGCTGTCTGAAGTTTGTTTTATGCTAAAGCCTTACGCCACACACCCAAAAGCGGATAGTGGGGCGGATTTGACAAGCTCACTGAAGTTTGTGGTGTTCCTTGCACCACTGCTCTGCTTTTAGGCAGTGGCACGAGCGGGGTTAAATCCTAACCCGATTGGGTTTGGTTTTCTTAGTACTAAGGGTTCTTAAACTCTATAAATACCCCCTACCACGTTTTCTATCAACAACAACTGATTTGGGGAAGGCAAAACCTACGGCAAAGCTCAAGAACAAGGTCTAGATTTATTTCTTTATTTTATTTTTGATTCTTTTCTTGTAAACTCATGAAATCTCTTCTTCCAAAGAGATTCATGAGTAGCTAAACCTTTAGTATCTAAGGTTGTGTTTAAAGACATGAAGGTTGACATTTAATTATTATATCGTTTAGTTCAGATTTCCATTATTTTGCTTTTAATTGTTTGTTAACTTGATCACCTAGCAAACACTATCTATGGTGCATAAATTGGACTAGGAATAGGGTGTTTATGTATGCAATAAGGGAAGGTAGGGATTGGTTGTGAACTCTATAGGGAAGGGGGAACGATTCGCTAATGTGGATATGAATATACCCGTTAGCCTTGCCTAGTTGATATGGAAGAGAAATCATATGCCCTTTCACTATCGACCGACGACCATAGGAATATAGGCGTTAGGAATAGTCGAGGAGACCTAGAGTTGTTGGCAAAACTCTCAACATTATTAAAATCAACTAAACGTATGGTTTGAAAACTCAACAAGATTGTCGAAATACCATGAAACTTTTGTCAAATCTGAATTACAACCTCAAATCAAAGCTTGTCTACAATTTGTTATTTATTTACTTTCAAAACACACAAATCACTCTTTATTGTATGTTACCTACTGAATAGCTCGTATAAGGATTCAAGCTAGAAATTAATTCATCAAATCCCTTGGGTACGATATCTGGATTCACATCTTATATTACTTGTACGACTGCATACACTGGCATGTGCGTAAGGACGCAACAAGTTTTTGGCGCCATTGCCGAAGATTTGATTTGAAATTGATAGTACTTTGGATTTTTGTTGAACTATTCAGATTTCACTTTTATTTGTTATTTTTGTTTATTTCAGGTCACAGGTTAGTTTATTCTAAACACTTGGAGCCAAGGCAATCCCTTGATTCCCATTGATCACGAGCTAGAACGCACTCTCAGAGGTCTCAGAGCTATGGGTGACCACGTGAATGACCCAATTGATATGAATAATGCTGGAAATAGGGCTGTAGTCCAGCTCGCTGCTCCACCACATGTCCCTGTGCTTAACTTTGTGAGGCCAAACTGGGAAAATGCCTCCAAATATATTGTCAAGCCAACCATCACATGGAACTTTGAGCTAATATAAGGCATGGTGCGACTAGTGCAGAACACTTGTCAATTTGAGGGTAAACCACATGAAGACCCACACAAGCCTCTGCAAGAGTTCATTGACTTGAGTGATAACTTCCACTACCAGAATGTGAGTGATGAATATGTGAAGTTAACGTTGTTCCCTTTCTCATTGATTGGAGAGGCGAAGCAATGGTTGCAGAGTGAACCCGTCTGGGATATATTGTCTAAAAGGTTCCTCAACAGGTTCTTCTCATCTCGAATAACAAAAGAGCTCAGAGGTAGAATTTTAGGATTTGTTCAAAAAGACGTAGAATCCCTTCCCCAAGATTGGAAGAGATACAAGGGATATTTGAGAGATTGTCCGCACCATTAACAACCCTAGGAGATCATTGTTCACAATTTTATTGAAGAGTAGAGGCCAGACTCAAAATCACTTCTTGATGCAATAACTCAAGGGAAAATATTGTGCAAGAGCTATGATGAAATTGAGGCGTTGCTTAACCTTATGTCTGCAGGACAAAAAGATTATACAGAACCCAGCAAAATATTCATCGCAAGTTAGAAGACACCGGGTAAGCTTGAATTAGATGATGTAGCTGCCATATGGTTCGACATTAGTCAGCTGGTCAACACGATAAACAAATTGGTAACCAACCCAAATATGAGCTAGGTTCTAGCAAGTACAACAGGTTCAAGCAACTGCATTGTTTTGTGAAAAGTATGGTGAGAATCATGCTTATTCGGGATGCCCATTAAATCCTGAGTCTATTTTCAATATGGGGCAGTAGAATTATAGAAACCACCCAAACTTCTCTTGGGGTGGAGTTCAGCAAGGCCAGAGACAAAAATATGCACAACAAGGTCAAGTGAGTAGTTCTTTGGAGGAAACTCTAAAGCAGTTTATGACCCAACAACAGCAAGTTCTGCAGGCACATGCACAAGTAAATGTTGAAACCAAGAAGGCTATCAATGAATTGCAGATTCAAATGGGGAAACTTGTGTAACGATTGGGTCTATCGTTATGGCTAGTCCAATTGTGCCAAGTTTTAGAGTTAGAAAACTCCGGGTTTGGGGGTTTGAAATTCTAGGCTAGGCTAGTCTCGGCCGATTTTGGAGTGAGGTGGATTCTAGGGAAATCCAGGTAAGGATTAGGTTAGGTTTCTTATTTTGAGCTAGTTTTCCACGTAGCCAAGATATAAACGAGTTCAGGGGAATTTTCGAAATCGAAATTGGGTAAGTAGAACTCCCGGAAACGCATTTGACATATTGTAAAAGAACCAATTTATGGAGATTTCTGAACATTTTGTTCATGATGAGCGCAATGGCTCCGCCATAGCAACCTCTGTTATAGCGGTGGTCAAGTCAGTCAACGCCGCTTAAGACCGCTATAGCGTAAGTCATCCGCTATAGGAGGACCGCTATAGCGTAAGTCGTCCGCTATAGGGGGACCGCTAGAGCGGAGTGGGAACCGCTATAGCGGGCCGACGGGTTTTTAATGCAAAAACTTCCCCAAAATAACTCAGTTTTCTACAATTTGTTTGGGAGAAGAGCTAGGAAGATTTCAGGCATTTTTCCTCCGTTCTTTATCATTTTTCTTCCCTAAGGTAAGGTTTCTACTCCCCAAACTTTGTACTACTTTTCCTATGTGGTAGAATTGCTAGAAGGGAACTTGGGGGAAGGTTGGATTAACCTAGGAATGGTGGAATCCGGGAAAGAAAGGGGATTCTAAACATGAAAGTTCTTAGGGATTGTTAAAAGTGAAATATAATGATCATATGTTGTTAAATTCTCCATTTTTATCCGTGAAAATGATATAACTAGGGAAATTAACAGTGGGAAAGCCCAGGAAAAGAGTGGAATGATCATGTGTCGCCGGGGGTTCTGGGATTTGGTGTAATCCAGTTAACGTAATGTAATGACCCTTCCGATCATTTACACATTTTCGCCTTTCTTGTACCATTAGAGCTTACTTGTAGTGGCCCAAGACATTTATGGCTTGTCGGGACCGGTAGTTCGATGCCCGGGCCGTTTGTTTGGTAATTATTTCCATTCCTCATTTTAGAGCTTCAACTTTGGGAATTGTTGACTTCCAACAACATTTTTGGTAATATCAAAGAATTAAACCGAGGTTCTAGGTAAAAGGAATCCCTTACTCGAAAGTTTGAGTTAAAGAAATGCCTCGTGTAACACCTCGCCCATTTGGAAGGGTTAAAGTAACCCGTGCCTTTGGGGTAAGACTAATAGTGTCTAATATACTAAGAAGGATGTGTTATGAGGTATTATAATCGCAAAATGGTCATATGATAAGTTTTGAAGTCAAGCAAGTTGCGAAACAAAAGTCGGAGTTATTGTAAATTCCTTTAAGGAATTCTCTTCGAATTTGGGTTAAGTGTCTTGGGGTGTTTCTCCCTATCTATAAAGAGTTAGTGGTCCCCCAATATACCAAATTGAAGGTCTACGAGTCTAGTTTCCAACTCACTAAACCGTTCATCCATACAACTTCAGAATAATGAGATATTCACATTTTTGTAAGACTACACAAGCAGACACGTCAAAGTGGGGCCCACATTCTAAGTCGGTTCACCTTATAAAAGCTAATTTCTCCTTCGTTTTAACTCATTTTTTTCACCCAAAATTCTTAGAAAATCATAGGGAGAGTCCATAAATAATCCATGGACTTTGATCCTTTCAATTCGGAAGTTTAACGGAAGTTGCTCTACGTCGCGAGCTCATCGTCATGGTATAGTTTTCTCGTCGTTTTGGCTCCATTTATTGCTACTGCAAGAGGGAAGTTCGTGGAACTGATATTTTTATGGTATTATCATTTGATTATCGGAAGGTAAGGGTTCTAAATCCTCCACTCATTCTTAATTTGAGCTTAAGAATCAATTTCGAGGAGGAGTTATTGTTATCGGCATGTTTGTCGTGTTTTCTTGCTGTATATTGTTACAGCTAGTGGTGGGCCCTTATAGTAGCATGTTTATCTTGGTATTTCAAAGCTTTTTGTCTAGGTAACCTTCCTCCTATGACCCTCCTTCGTTATTATATGTTCTAGTATTGTTTTATGGATTTCTGAGCCACAAAGTGGTATTTTGGATCTGTGGCTCTGGGCAGCCCCTTTGTCATATTAAATTGTGTTGTTATTGTTGTATGTTGATGGTGTTAAGGTATTGGAGGTACTGGGAATTGGTGTGATTCTTATTGGAGTCACGTACGATAGTTATTGGATTGAATAACATAAAGTACGCCTTTAAATAGTGCCTCGGGAGCTCGTCGCTCCTTTGAGATGTGAGTTGAATATTGTTGTTGGTTTTAGCTTCCATTTATTATTGTTATTGGCCTCATTTTATGCTTTGGAGTTGGCTGATCGCGAGTGTGACATTAACACCTTATCAAATGGTTATGGCTCGTTCTTGCAGCCTCGTTGATTCTAGCAATTGTTCCATTACCTTGGTTGGTCAGGCTTCATAGAGACGCCTTTGGGACTTTAGTTGAAAGTGTTTTTGTGATTTGGAGCTTCCTGGAGCAGTTTGAGCCTGGACGACGCCATTCCCGCAACTAGTCATCGGATGACAGGTAGGTTATAGCTTTCCTACCTAGACTCTGCGTATATAGGCTATAACTGCATTAATTAACATCCTTGGGTGGGTTATTATAGGTTGGTACCCCAGACCTTGTCCACCTTGTTCATCCGTTATTTCATGCGTTGTTTGTAGTATTCGCGTAGTGTTGTATATTACCCTTGTGGTCCTGTGTGGACTTGTATTAACTCTGGAACATAGATGGTGGGTTATTGGGGAATGTCCGCGAGTCCCGGACATAAAGATTATCCTTTTAGGCTGGTTATGTCTGTTGAGTAGCTGTTGGGCCTGTACAGGGCTGATAGGAGTTGTTGTGAGCCATTTGGCTACTTTTATATTTCTGTGCGAGCATATCATCCATGAAAAAGGTTTTCCCTGCATGTTTTACTATAGTTTTGGCTGCGAGCTACTACCGACAGTTTTCCTAAATTTGGATAGCCCTGGAGGGCCCATTTTTAGTACTGTTGATTATCGAAAAGGGGATTTTTGGATGTTTTCGCACTGATTTTATTACTGATATTAGTCTCTGCGCGGCAGAGCACCAGAATTGATTTTATTACTGATACTAGTCTCTGCGGGGTAGAGCACTAGACTTGATTTTATTACTGATACTAGTCTCTGCGGGGCGGAGCACTAGACTTGAATTACTACAGTTTTAGACCCGATTACGCCCGGGCACCCTTGGAGGGGCTTTTGAGGCATATTCTACTACTTTAGTCCTGGACAGGGTCTGGGTATGCATATTCGAGACTGGGTCTCTATCTTGATCCCGGACTTGCTTCCGGATGACATGTCTTGATATTGAGTTTTAGTATGAGGTCAGGGACCTCCATGGACCTTGCCACTCCAGGCCTGGGGCTTCAGGTTGCGTGCGCCGGAGGAAAGGGTATACGGTGGAGTAGAGGTATACGGGCTGAGTCCTTCCATGAAACCTGCCTGCTGGGCCCGATTGGCACCGGAAGAGGTACATACAGAGGTTCTATTTCATACATCATATCATATCATATCATGCATTGGATTTCACCCTTGTTTGCTATTTGTTCAGTGTACGCTCTGGTAGTATGGGATGTCGGAGGGTTTTCTTTCACTTGATTGTGTTCCTAGGTTATATGGGCAGCCGTTGGGACTGTAGGTAGACTATATTTACTCCTATCTTTATTTAGAGCTTGTCTTGGCACCCGGTTCTTGAAAGATTAGTGATGGCTAGCCTGTTGAGGCTTTGGTTGTGGGATTTTTGATTATTGAGAGGGCTTTAGAGTCCTATCTTATTGAGGCACTTTTGTGTGGCCTTCTGAGCAGAGTGTGAGACTCTGGCTCTATCCTTGTGGGAAGTTGAGTGGTATCTCTCGGTTATTTTGGCCTAGTTATTTCATCCTACGGTGGTACTTGTGAGGTGATTCCCTGGTTATGCCATCATGTGATTGGATTGATGTTATGACTTCCTTATACTCGTTGATTCCATTTTGAGTATGTTTGATTGCTCTCTATTTTTTCCTTTTACTTGAGGTTACCGGTATACCGCCATTTTCTCAACTCTCTCTCTACTTACTTATATTATTGTGCAAGGACTCCAGGTGCATTTTCCTTCACCTGTGATTCTATGTAATTGTATCTCTGTGCTAGCATGTGTTACTTGAAGCTCTTGGTTATGGATGATCTGTGCTAGCTCCTTGTGCCTTGCTTATTGCTTCAGTGACTGCTTTTTTGCTATCTGTTACTTACTGCTTTTATATCTTATATGCGCTCAGTTGGCCGATGATACCTACTGAGTACCCATGGTTTTGGTGCTCATACCATACTTCTGCACTTTTTGGTGAAGATATTAGCTGAGCTTTCACTGTTGAATGCATTGGAGACTCGTGCAGCTTGTGGATCTTCGAGACTAGGGTGAGCGCCTGATGGTCGGGGCTTGTCTACATCTCATCTTTTGTACTGTTACTCTTTGTATATTCGGAGAGAGTTGTACTTATCATTTTGTTACTTCTAGCACTTGTATTCTATTAGAAGCTTCTGTACTGTCGATACCATGTCTTGAGGTTGGTGTAGTTTCATGATGTATATTCGGGTAAATTGCTTCTGCATTGTCTTATCTTTATATTCTTCTTCTGCTTATCTCAGCTTGTTTAGTGTATTGGTTAGGTAGTAGCCCATTACTAGCTCTTCCGGGCTACAAGAATTGGTTCGCCTACTGGGGAGTGATAGGTGCCATCATGACTTGAGAAATTGGGTCGTGACAGCTTGTTATCAGAGCCCTAGGTTCACCGGTGTCATGGTACAGAAGTAAGTGTCTAAGTATAGTCTCGTGGATTGGTACGATGACGTCCGTATCCTATCTGCGGGAGGCTACAGGGCATTTTTAGGAAAAGTTTTATCTTCTTGGTTCCTCATCGTGCGTTCCTGGCTCTATTGACTTCTGGACTTCGATTATTCATTCATTCTGAGATGCCTCATACGAGTGCGATAGCGGTTGGTGCCGAGGCTTCTGTGCCTATTGCTTCAGTGCTTCTATCAGCACCAGGACTCCAGAGTGAGGCTTTACCGCACTAAATAGGGGGTGTGGGGTCAGCCCAATCTCTGATTGGATTTATTGAGACCTCAGTGCTTCAAGACATCGTGGCTACGACTCTGAGCCTTCCGGTGAGTGTTTCAGTACCTGATTCTGTGAGTGGTGCTTCAGTTAGGGTTGAGCTTTTAGTTCTTCAGTAGGGTTGTCTGTCGGTATTGGATACGAGGTAAGATTCTCCCATCAGACTTCATCTGGTAGAGGCTGTTTTCGGTGTGGTGAGCATGGTCACTTTGCTAAGAATTACCCCATGATTGTCTATCCCAGACAGCCTGGTTGTTATCATTGTGGAGAGATTGGTCACTTTTATAGATCTTGTCCCCGGCGAGGGCCGATTGGGCCTTTAGTTTCGACCACTCAGTCCAAAGTTATATCCCATCAGCTTGATACTCCTCTTGGTGGGCCAGAGGTAGAGGTTCCTTATAGCGCTGCTCCAGGTTCGGCTTTTGCTACCTTTGACTTATGTTAGTCCCGCTCGTGTTGCGACTCTATCCCTTTTATCGTGTAATTGCTTATATGCCTACCTGCTACTTGTTTAAGTTATTTGGCTACTCGAATTGTAGTATCGATATGTTGTTTTATTGGTAGTTTATTCTTTAGTAGTGGATGGGGGTAAGTTAGCCTTGAGAGGTGTTTTCCCGGAGTTGCAGCTCGTGGGTAGTTCTTGTTAGTCTATTTCTAGTTGAGTTATCCCTGTTTCATTGTGATTTTGGACTTGTGGTTGAGTTGCCCTTGTTGAACGGTCCTAGATGGTTGTTTCCTAGGCCGTTATATAGCGTGGCTAGAGATCCGTGTGATGGTTCGGTGTATTACCGGTAGTTGGGCTGGAGTTGAGATTTTGCCTCAGTTGGGAGATATTGGTTATGCTAGTGTGCATAGATTGGTTTGGTCTCACGAGTTTCTAGAGTCGACCCTCTTTGTTCATTAGTTTAGGAGGTTGGCAGGTATGTGGGTTGTTCCCATAATCTCTTCCACTTCCTGGTCCGTTGGGTGTTTTGTTGTATCCCTAGCTCCAGTTGGAACGAATCTTGATCGTAGTTGTTTTGATGAGCACTTGATGTTGGCATCGTGATTGGGTCTTGACTTTAGCACTTCCGACTAATTGTTGATCATAACCTCGTGGTTGGGTTGTATTTGTAAGCATTTCGGGTGAGTTGGGCATCCGGCCCATCCTTCTCCTGCCTTATTGAATTTGACGTGTAGCTATGAGTAGTAAGGCAATGGCTTTAGGTTCTTATTCGAGAAAGTATTTGTAAGGTTTAGTATGTGCTAAGAAAGCATTTTTGTTTAGTTGAAAAAGAAGGGAGATAACTCTTTGTATGTGTTTATGTGTCCTCGTAGTTGCCCGAGGTGGCGATGAAGGTTTGCTTTGGGATTGTGTGTCGGTGATTCGATTCAGCCGTCTACACATTGATGTGGGTTTTCCATCGATTGGTTTTGTTTTAGTAGCAACTGCGGTGTTGGCAATTTGCATATTCAGGCCTAGTTGGCTTGGGTTCTTACGGGTTCATTTGCAGCATACTGGTTCGACCAAGGCTTTAGTTGGTAGTTTTTAAAGTTGGGGTTCAGAATCATGGCTTGGCAGGTTACATCGGATGGTTCGTGGCAGTTTCTATTTGGTTGCAGCATCCTAGTGCCGGGAGGCAGTGGGTGCGGGCAACTTAGCTTTTTTACTTCAGTTGCAGATGCAACTATTGGCCTTGGACACCTAGTCCTTGGCAAACCTCTGCAAGAGGTGGGACATTCCAGATTTCAGCATTATTCTAGTTAGTACGAGGTCCTTCTACCATGGTTGGACGACTCAGCGGCGTAAGTTTGAGCTTCAGTAGTGGTGTATGCTTTATGTGGTCAGCTTATGCGGGTTGAGACTAGCGTTGCTATTTTGAGTTCTGATGATACGTAGAGACTAGTAATCGCCATTCATTTACCAAGGATTTGAAAGCTTATTTAATTGATTCCTCCAGAGTTGTTGTTTATGTGGGATTCCAGTGTTGTTTAGACTCGTATGGACTAGAAGTTTGTTATGATATATGCTTCGAAGTGATTGGTGTTTGCAGAACCAGTAGAGCGGTTGATTCGAGCCAAAGGAATGAGTTGAAAGTATATGCAAAAATTTCTATGGCTAGATGGTAACTTTGAATCCCAGGCACCTTTTCCTTTGCCTTTGGATTGTTTGGACTTGATATTTGTGGCATTGTGGACTTCTTCCTGAGGTGAGATTCGTAAGGCGATTTCACATTCAAATGGTGTTCGAGTGTTCAGAGTAGCATCAGTGTTTTCTAGAGTTGGGAGCTTGGCTCATGGTTACAGAATTCGTGGTAGGCTTACCACACTTCTTGCAGGATCGTGGTTTTGGTTTGGGTCTTTTGGGCAGGTTGCCCTGGTTCATTCACTTTCAGCTGATTCAGACCTAGCACGGTTCAGTTAGCGAATTTGATGTTAGAAAAAAATGTTCGTTCGTTCGTTGGTGGTCAGTCAAGGCAGGTAACTTCATTTTCAATGATATGCTACGGGTTGTTATCTTAGATGGCAAAGGCTAGTAGCCTATATCTTGGCTTAAAATGAGTTTGAATAAAGTGGGTGACTTCGTTCGTGGTAAAGTATAAGCAGGAACTATGGATCTCCGGCGTGTCAGACGATGCTTCGAGGGTGGTTAGAGTGTTCAGCTTGTATGCAGCTTCCTTTTTGTGGTGCTAAAGGATTCAGTTCAGAAAAAAAAAAGGGGGCTTTTCCGGAACAGCGGGTTCATGAGTTAGAGTTTTGGGTTGATGGATTTTCTGGTTAACTTGGTATAGTTTTGAGGATTCGAGTTTTGTGTGTTGATAGCCTTGGTGCTCTGGTTTTGGTGTTGTGTAGGTGCTTTTTGGTTAAGATTCTCGAGGTTCAGTTTAGGTTGGCAGACCTTTGGAGGTTGAAATCTAGCTTGGCTAGTAAGAAATTAACGCTTGGTTGCTTTCTTTGGTTCTGTTCTATTGGGTGTCGTCTGGTCGCGGAGGTTACCCGGGTTGTCCGAGAGAGTAGTGTGGGCGTTGTATCCGCTATTCTTAAATCTTTGGTATTTTCTTCCTTCTTGACTTTCGAGGACGAAAGTCTTTTTAGTAGTGGATGATGTAATGACCCTTCCGTTCATTTACACATTTTCGCGTTTCTTGTACCATTAGAGCTTACTTGTAGCGTCCCAAGTCATTTATGGCTTGTCGGGACCGGTAGTTCGATGCCCGGGCCGTTTGTTTGGTCTTTATTGCCATTCCTCATTTTAGAGCTTCAACTTTGGAAATTGTTGACTTCCGACAACATTCTTGGTAATATCAAAGAATTAAACCAAGGTTCTAGGTCAAAGGAATCCCTTACTCGAAAGTTTGAGTTAAATAAATGCCTCGTGTAACACCTCGCCCATTTGGAAGGGTTAAAGTAACCCGTGCCTTTGGGGTAAGACTAATAGTGTCTAATATACTAAGAAGGATGTGTTATGATGTATTATAATCGCAAAATGGTCGTATGATAAGTTTTGAAGTCAAGCAAGTTGCGAAACAAAAGTCAGAAAAAGTTATTGTAAATTCCTTTAAGGAATTCTATTTAAATTTGGGTTAAATGTCTTGGGGTATTTCTCCCTATTTATAAAGAGTTAGTGGGCCCCCAATATACCAAATCGATCTATGAGTCTAGTTTCCAACGCACTAAACCGTTCATCCATACGACTTCAGAATAGAGAGATATTCACGTTTTTGTAAGACTGCGCAAGCAGACACGTCAAAGTGGGGCCCACATCCTAAGTCGGTTCATCTTATAAAAGCTGATTTCTCCTTCGTTTTAACTCATTTTTTTCACCCAAAATTCTTAGAAAATCAGAGGGAGAGTCCATAAATAATCCATGGACTTTGATCCTTTCAATTCGAAAGTTTAACGAAAGTTGTTCTACGTCGCGAGCTCATCGTCGTGGTATAGTTTTCTCGTCGTTTTGGCTCAGTTTGTTGCTACTGAAAGGGGGCAGTTCGTGGAACTGATATTTTTATGGAATTATCATTTGATTATCGGAAGGTAAGGGTTCTAAATCCTCGACTCATTCTTAATTTGAGCTTTAGAATCAATTCCGAGGAGAACTTATTGTTATCGGCAGGTTTGTCGTATTTTCTAGCCGTATATTGTTACAGCTCATGGTGGGCCCTTATAACAGCATGTTTAGCTTGGTATTTCAAAGTTTTTTGTCGAGGTAACCTTCCTCCTATGACCCTCCTTCGTTATTATATGTTCTAGTATTGTTTTATGAATTTCTGAGCCACGAAGTGGTATTTTGGATTTGTGGCTCTGGGAAGCCCCTTTGTCATATTAAATTGGGTTGTTATTGTTGTATGTTGATGGTGTTAAGGTGTTGGAGGTACTGGGAATTGGTGTGATTCTTATTGGAGTCACGTACGATAGTTATTGGATTGAATGACATGAAGTACGCCTTTAAATAGTTCCTCGGGAGCTCGTCGCTCCTTTGAGATGTGAGTTGAATATTGTTGTTGGATTTAGCTTCCATTTCTTATTGTTATTGGCCTCATTTTATGCTTTGGAGTTGGCTGGTCGAGAGTGTGACATTAACACCTTATCAAATGGTTATGGCTCGTTCTTGCAGCCTCGTTGATTCTAGCAATTGTTCCATTACCTTGGTTGGTCAGGCTTCATAGAGACGCCTTTGGGACTTTAGTTGAAAGTGTTTTTATGATTTGGAGCTTCCCGGAGCAGTTTGAGCCTGGACGACGCCATTCCCGCAGCTAGTCATCGGATGACAGGTAGGTTATGGCTTTCCTACCTAGACTCTGTGTATATAGGCTATAACTGCATTAATTAACGTCCTTGGGTGGGTTATTATAGGTTGGTACCCCAGACCTTGTCCACCTTGTTTGTCCGTTATTTCATGCGTTGTTTGTAGTATTCGCGTAGTATTATATATTACCCTTGTGGTCCTGTGTGGACTTGTATTGACTCTGGAACATAGATGGTGGGTCATTGGGGAATGTCCACGAGTCCCGGACATAAAGATTATCCTTTTAGGCTAGTTATGTCTGTTGAGTAGCTGTTGGGCCTGTACAGGGCTGATAAGAGTTGTTGTAAGCCATTTGGCTACTTTTATATTTGTGTGTGAGCATATCATCCATGAAAAAGGTTTTCCCCTGCATGTCTTACTACAGTTTTGGCTGCGAGCCACTACCGACAGTTTTCCTAAATTTGCATAGCCCTGGAGGGCCCATTTTTGGTACTGTTGATTATCGAAAAGGGAATTTTTGGATGTTTTCGCACTGATTTTATTATTGTTATTACTCTCTGCGGGGCAGAGCACCAGACTTGATTTTATTACTGATACTAGTCTCTGCGGGGCAGAGCACTAGACTTGATTTACTAGAGTTTTAGACCCCGTTACGCCCGGGCACCCTTGGAGGGGTTTTTGAGGAATATTCTACTACTTTAGTCCTGGACAGGGTCTGGGCATGCATATTCGAGACTGGGTCTCTATCTTGATCCCGGACTTGCTTCAAGATGACATGTCTTGATACTGAGTTTTAGTATGGGGTCGGGGACCTCTATGGACCTTGCCACTCCGGGCCTGGGGCTTCGGGCTGCGTGCGCCGGAGGGAAGGGTATATGGTGGAGTAGAGGTATACGGGCTGAGTCCTTCCATGGAACCTGTCTGCTGGGCCCATTGGCACCGGATGAGGTACATACAGAGGTTCTATTTCACACATCATATCATATCATATCATATCATGCATTGGATTCCACCCTTGTTTGCTGTGTGTTCAGTGTACGCTTCGGTAGTATGGGATGCCAGAGGGTTTGCTTTCACTTGATTATGTTCCTCGGTTGTATGGGCGGCCATTGGGACTCTAGGTAGTCTATATTTACTCCTATCTTTATTTATATCTTGTCTTGGCACCCGATTCTTGAAAAATTAGTGATGGCTAGCCTATTGAGGCTTTGGTTGTGGGATTTTTTATTATTGAGAGGGCTTTAGAGTCATATCTTATTGAGGCACTTTTTTTGTGGCCATCTGAGTAGAGTGTGAGACTCTGGCTCTATCCTTGTGGGAAGTTGAGTGGTATCTCTCGGTTATTGTGGCCTAGTTATTTCATCCTAGGGTTGTACTTGTGAGGTGATTCCCTGGTTATGCTATCATGTGATTGGATTGGTGTTATGACTTCCTTATACTCGTTGATTCCATTTTGAGTATGTTTGATTGCTCTCTGTCTTTTCCTTTTACTTGAGTTTAGCGGTATACCGCCATTTTCTCAACTCTCTCTCTACTTACTTATATTATTGTGCAAGGTCTCCAGGTGCATTTTCCTTTCCTTCACCTGTGATTCTATGTAATTTTATCTTTGTGCTATCATGTGTTACTTGAAGCTCTTGGTTATGAATGATCTGTGCTAGCTCCTTGTACCTTGCTTATTGCTTCAGTGACTGCTTTTTTGTTATCTGTTACTTACTGCTTTTATATCTTATATGTGCTCAGTCGGCCGATGATACCTAGTGAGTACCCATGGTTTTGGTGCTCATACCATACTTCTGCACTTTTTGGTGTAGATATTAGCTGAGCTTTCGCTATTCAACGCATTGGAGACGCGTGCAGCTTTTGGATCTTCGAGACTAGGGTGAGCGCCTGATGGTCGGGGCTTGTCTACATCTCATCTTTTGTACTGTTACTCTTTGTATATTCGGAGACAGTTGTACTTATCATTTTGTTACTTCTAGCACTTGTATTCTATTAGAAGCTTATGTACTGTCGATACCAAGTCTTGAGGTTGATGTAGTTTCATGATGTATATTCGAGTAAATTGTTTCCGCGTTGTCTTATCTTTATATTCTGCTTCTGCTTATCTCATCTTGTTGAGCGTATTGGTTAAGTAGTAGCTCATTACTAGCTGTTCTGGGCTACAGGAATTGGTTCGCCTACTGGGAGTTGTAGGTGCCATCATGACTTGAGAAATTGGGTCGTGACACGTACATGCATTGTTTTTTAATTTCATGTAATTATATGTTATTTTAGACCAAGAACGAGAAAGGAATCCAGAACACGGGAAAGCTCGGGTTGAGTAGAGCTTGGATCATTTCGAGGTAGGTAATGACTTACGAATTCCTGTTAATATTGTATATTTTGTACTTTTATCTAAGTGTTTGTATGAATTGCATGACTTAGAGGAATTGTGTTGAATGTCTAAGGGTCCTGCTTTACAGTCTTTGAATTGAACGGTGTGTTGCTTGTTGGTTTACAAGTTGTTTGTTCATTATTTTGACTGTGGATTGTTGACATTCGGTTGGATCGGGTACCACATCTGGTACAGGTATACTAACAATTGGCTAGGGTACCACGCCTGGTATGGGTATAACAAATAGTTAGCACGGGTACCACGCCTGGTACGAAATACTAACGGTTGGCTCGGGTACCACGCCTGGTACGGGTTCATTTTACAACATCATGCCATTG
This sequence comes from Jaltomata sinuosa, assembly GCA_003996215.1. Lineage (NCBI taxonomy): Eukaryota > Viridiplantae > Streptophyta > Magnoliopsida > Solanales > Solanaceae > Jaltomata > Jaltomata sinuosa. Next base: position 215,894 of record QJPP01000079.1, read on the forward strand.
ATATTGTTGCATTGCATTGACTGTTATTGGTTCCATGAGTGGACCGGGTTATTCTTATTGAATTTTGATATTCACTGGTGATCCTTGAGTGACCGAGAATCCTGTTATATTTGTTGAGTTGGTCTTGGATTAGGCCGGGTTGTCTGTTTAACACTTAGGTGTTGTTTAGAAAGGATCCCAGGGTGGGTCCGGGCTAGGTAATAAGGATGAGTTATCAAATTCAGTGATTGTGGCTTAGAGTTATAAGAAGTGGACTTCAAATGAAACTAGCTAGGTAGAAACTTGTAGTCTAGGGGAGCCTATTGACTTGTTGCATGTTTTTCGTACTTCTATTTGATTTTATGTACTGAATTATACACTATTTATTTGGAACTGGCAGATGATCCTACCAGTACACATTAGTGGTGTACTGATACTGCACTTGCTTTTTCTTCTTGTGAGTATAGGAAATCTTCCAGCGGCTGAGACGCGACCTCATCTGTAGTACCAGGGTTCCAGGCTTCAAGGGTGAGCCGCTTGATCAAGCTACCTTGAATTATTATTAGTGTTGTAGCCCATTTTTTTTAGGCTTAGACTATTTCCTTATATTTTTGGGGTTGCATCCCCTTACTCTAGACATTGGTAGAAGTGTTTGGTACTGTGACTTTCAGATTCTAGGGGGTAATTTCTGCAGGTTTATATTAATGAAGTTAATTTATTGTTATTGAACTGTTAGTTTATTTTATGCACTGGTTTTTAGTTGTTAGAATTATTAAGTTTGGGGAAGTCATGGTTCGTTCACCTGTGGGTTGGGTGAGTGCCACTCACGGTGGTCTGGGTCATGACAAATATGTTATCAGAGCCCTAGGTTCATTGATCTCATCATACCAAACAGGTCTAGTAGAGTCTTGCGAAATGGTGCAGAGACGTCTGTACTTTTCTTCGAGAGGCTATGGGACTTTAGGAAAACTACTATTCCTTCTTTCCTTCATGCTATAACTTGATTCCAATAGGTATCTGGTGATACAAATTGGTATCTAACCTCATTCACTCTTCTGTCCGCAGATGGTTAACACAAGGAACAACAGATCTAGAGCACCAGTCCCAACAGCAGGCCCGACTGTCCGTGGAAGAGGTAGGGCCGCACCCACCAGGGGTGGAGTTCAAGCGGCTGCTGGAGAGGGTGAAGCAATCCCTCCCCCATCTCAGGAATATGTTGCTGAATATGAAGAAGTTGTGGCTGAATATGATGAGGCGAAGGAGGAGGCGACATCGGTTGGTGGTGCAGGTCTTCCTACTATGACACCAGAAGCCTTTCAGCAGGCTTGGAATATTTTGAGTGGGTTGGTTGGTATTGGATCCATACCCGGGGCTTTTGCAAACCAGGTCTTGGATCCTCAGCCAGCAGCTACTACATCGCCTAGGATGGATGAAGCTTCAGGAACGAATGACTTTTTCAGGCCAATGCTAGGTCCAGTGATGACAGGGAATGAGCATGAGATGCTAACCAAGTTTCTCAAGAAGAAACCTCCTACTTTTCAGGGTACCGATAAGGAGGATGCCTATGAGTTCATCTTGGATTGCTATGAGAGGTTGCACAAGTTTGGTATTGTATGTCAGCATGGGGTTGAGTTTGTCACATTTCAGCTATAGGGTGATGCCAAACAGTGGTGGAGTTCTCATATGGAGTGCCAGTCTTATGTTATACCCCCACTGACTTGGGAATAGTTCCACGCTTTGTTTTTAGAGAAGTACGTACCCCGTACTTTGAGGGACAGAAAGAAATATGAGTTTTTGAACTTGGAGTAGGGCAGCATATCAATCTCTGCTTACGATGCTAAATTCCATGCCTTGTCTTATTTTGCCACACAACTGTTGGGTTCCGAGGAGGAACGGGTTAGGTTGTTTTTGAAAGGTTTGAATACTGAGCTACAGGTACTGTCAGTGCATATGATTTCTTCAGGAAAGGGCTTAAATGATGTGATGGATTATGTGAAGCAACTTGAGGGAGTCAGGCAGATGGGGCAGGCTAAGGCATTAGCCAAGAAGCCCCGGAATGAGGGAAATTTTGGTGGCTCGCATTCCAAGGGTCATAATCAGCAGATATACTCAGCCCGTCCTATTCAGTCAGCTCTGCCAGCTGCTACAGGTGGTCGTCAGGGAGCTCATAATCAGTCTTCAGCTCCTAGAGGCCAGGGAGCATCTTATACATCAGCTAACAGGCTTATACTTGATCGTGGATGCTTCCATTCTGGTGATCTGGGCACACTTTAAGAGGTAGTGCCCACTCAAGTAGACAGGTAATCAGGGTCAGCAGCAGCTTAGAGCGGTGATCCCGACAGGTAGAGGTTGTAATGCTAGAGGTCATCCACAGGGTGGGCGAGGAAACTTTCAGGGAGGCCAGAGTAATAGAGGGAATGGAAGCGTGGGCAGGGGTGCAGCGCAGCCTGTCTGGGAAGTTGCCCGGATTGATGATCGAGCTCTTTTCTTTTCCAGGGAAGACTAAGGCGGAATCCTCAGATGCGGTGATCACAGGTACCATTCTTATCTGCGATAAAATGACTTTAGTATTATTTGACCCAGGTTCTACATATTCTTATGTATCTGTGAGTTTTGCATTGTGTATGGAATTGACTTGTGATATCCTTGATTCCCTTATTCATGTTTCTACCCCAATAGGAGAGTCTGTGATTGTGACTCATGTTTATCATGACTGTTCTATTGTGTTTGTGGGGTTGCATACTTGAGTAAACATAGTAATTTTGGATATGGCTGATTTTGATATTATCTTGGACATGACGTGGTTGTCCCCTTATCATGTTGTGTTGAACTGTAACACCAAGACTGTGGCTCTAGAGATTCCAGGTAAGGATAGACTAGAGTGGGAAGGTGTGTACAGGCCTAAGCCAGTCAAGATAATATCATTTGTTCGGGCTAGGAAGCTAGTGGGGAGGAGTGTCTAGCCTTCTTGGCTCATCTCCGGGATGGTAGTGTGGAGTCCCCGTCTATTGAGTCAGGTCCCGTGGTTTCTGAGTTTCTAGAGGTGTTTCCAGTGGATTTGCCCAGCATGCCTCCAGACAGGGATATAGATTTATGTATTGATTTGGAGCCAGGCACTCGTCCCATTTCCATTCCTCCGTATCGTATGGCTCCGGTAGAGTTGATGGAACTTAAGACTCAGCTACAAGAACTCCTAGATAAGGGATTTATCCATCCTAGTGCTTCACCTTGGGGTGCTCCAGTTTTATTTGTAAAGAAGAAGGATGGTAGTATGCGAATGTGCATAGATTATAGGCAGTTGAAGAAGGTGACCATCTGAAATAAGTACCCGTTACCCCGTATAGATGATTTGTTTGACCAGCTTCAGGGTGCATCGGTGTTTTCAAAAATCTACTTGAGGTCAGAGTACCATCAGTTAAAGATTAGGCCTGAGGACATTCCTAAGACTGCCTTTCAGACTCGGTATGGGCATTACAAATTCCTAGTAATGTCATTTGGTTTGACCAATGCACCAGCAACATTCATGAGTTTGATGAATGGGGTATTTAGGTCATATTTGGATTCTTTCGTGATTGTGTTTATTGATGATATTTTTATCTACTCCAAGAGTAGGGCGGAGCATACTAATCATTTTCATATTGTGTTAGACATCTTGAAATGCTAGAAGCTTTATGCAAAGTTCTCCAAGTGTGAATTTTGGTTGACTTCAGTTGCATTCTTGGGGCATGTAGTGTCAGAAAAGAGTGTAATGGTAGATCCCCAGAAAATTGAAGCAGTCAAGAGTTGGGTCTGGCCTAGCTCTGTGACTAAGGTGAGGAGTTTTATTGGACTCGCAGGGTACTACCAGAGGTTTGTTAAGGATTTTGCGTCTATTGCTACTCACCTGACCAGGCTGACACAGAAAGACATACCATTCATGTGGTCCGACAAATGCGAGGAGAGCTTCCAAAAGCTCAAGACACTTTTGACAACGTATCCTATTTGGTCCTTGTCGGTTGAAGGTAAAGACTTTATTGTTTACTGTGATGCTTCACATTCTGGTTTGGGTGTTGTGTTGATGCAGGATAGGAATGTGATAGCCTATGAATCCAGGCAGTTGAAGGTGCATGAGAGGAACTACCTGACTCACGACCTAGAGTTGGCAGCGGTGGTTTTTGCACTAAATATTTAGAGACACTGCCTTTATGGTGTCAAGTGTGAGGTGTTCACAGATCATCGCAGTCTACAACATGTATTCACGCAAAAGGATTTGAATTTGAGGCAGAGAAGGTGGATGGAGCTACTGAAGGACTATGATGTGACCATTCAGCACCATTCGGGTAAGGCTAATGTGGTGGCAGACTCATTGAGCCGGAAAATAGTTAGCATGGGTAGTTTGGCTTATTTGGGGGTGTCCAAATGACCACTAGCAAGGAAAATTCGGGTTGTGGAGGCCAAGTTCATACACTTGGGTGTTTCATATCAAGGTGGGTTATTGGTCAACATTGAGGTCAAAGCCACCTTCATAGAGGAAATAAAGCCCAAACAGTTTCAGGATCTGAAACTGAGTATACTTCGAGGTAAGGTAATATCCGGGGAATCCAGGGATGTCACGTTAGACTTTGGTGGAGTACTAAATTTCATAGGGAGGATTTGTGTTCCTCGAGTTGATGACATAATTTAGAAAATCTTGGTGGAAGCCCATGGTTCAGGGTACTCAATTCATCCGGGTGTGACCAAAATGTATAGAAACTTAAGGCAGCATTACTGGTGGCCCAGAATGAAAAGGGACATAGTGGACTTTGTGTCCAAGTTTCAAAATTGCCAGCAGGTTAAGTATGAGCACCAGAGGCCTGCAGGACTACTTCAGAGGATGCCTATCCAGAGTGGAAGTGGGAAAGGATAGCCATGGACTTCGTGGTGGGTCTTCCCAAGGCATTGGGGAAGTATGTCTCAATTTGGGTCATTGTTTATACGGTGACCAAGTCCGCTCATTTTATTCCGGTCAGGGTAGATTACAATTCGCAATAATTGGCCAAGATCTACGTGAAAGAGATTGTGAGATTGCATGGGGTACCACTGTCCATCATTTCAGACAGGGGTACGCAGTTCACCTCTAAATTTTGGGGCAAGCTACATGAAGATTTGGGTACACAACTCACTTTTAGCACAACCTTCCATCCTCAGACTGATGGCCAGTTGGAGAGGATGATCCAGGTGTTGGAAGACATGCTGAGAGCATGTGGGATGGACTTTGGGTGTCATTGGGACCAATTTCTGTCATTGTGTGAGTTCTCGTACAATAACTCTAGTATTGACATGGCACCATTCGAGACATTGTATGGGAGGAACTGCAGATCACCGTTGGGTGGTTTGAGTAAGGCGATGTAAAGCCCTTGGGTGTGGACTTAATAAAGGAAGCTCAGGAAAAGGTAAGGGCCATTGAGGACAAATTGTTGGCTGCCCAAAGTAGGCAGAAGGAGTATGCCGATCGCAAGGTCCGGGACATGGAATTTTAGATTCGTGAACAGGTATTGTTGAAAGTGTCACCAATGAAGGGAGTTATGCGGTTTGGTAAGAAGGGCAAGCTTAGCCCTCGGTTTATTGGTCCATTTGAGGTTCTTGATAATGTGGGGCAAATGACTTACAAGTTAGCACTGCCGTGCAGTTTGTCGGGAATCCATCCGGTATTCCATGTATCCATGCTTAAGAGATACCATGGGGATGGGGATTACATCATCAAGTGGGATGAGGTAATTTTCGACAAGGATCTTCGTTATGAAGAGGAACCAATCTTGATTCTGTCTCGGGATGTCCGAAGGTTGAGGACAAAGGTGATTGACATGGTAAAAGTTCAGTTGAAGGATCGTCCGGTTGAGGAAGCCACTTGAGAAACCGATAAGGACATGCGGGACAAGTACCCTTAGTTGTTTGAGGATTCAGGTACTACACTTTCTTCCTTTATTTCCGTAAATTTGAGTTTTATCATTCGTGGATGAACGATGGGTAAATTGGTATCTATTGTAATGATCGGGTCCGTTGTTATGGGTAGTCCAATCGTGCCAAGTTTTAGAGTTAGAAAACTTCAGGTTTGGGGGTTTGAAATTCTGGGCTAGGCTAGTCTCGGCCAGTTTTAGAGCGAGGTGGAGTCTATAGAAATCCGGGTAAGGATTGAATTAGGTGTCTTGTTTTGAGCTAGTTTTCCATGTAGCCAAGACATAAGGGACTCCGAGGGACTTTTTGGAATCGAAATTGGGTAAGTAGAACTCCCGAAAATGCGTTTGACGTGTAGGGGTTGTTTTGGGTCATCGGGGAAAGCAAGTGTGTTGTAAAAGGACCAAATTTTGGAGATTTTTGGACATTCTGTCCGTGACGAATGCAACGGCTCCTCCATAGCGAACTTTACTATAATGGTGAAAAATACCGCTATAGCAGTGGTCAAGGCGGTTAACGCCGCTTAAGACCGCTATAGCGGAAGTTGTCTGCTATAGCGGGACCGCTATAGAAGAGTGGGGACCGCTATAGCGGGTCGATGGGTTTTTAATGCAGAAACTTCCCCAAAACAATTCAGTTTTCTACAATTCGTTTGGGAGAAGAGCTAGGGCGATTTCAAGCATTTTACTCCGTTCTTTATCATTTTTCTTCCCTAAGGTAAGTTTCTACTCCCCAAACTTTGCACTACTTTTCCTATGCGGTAGAATTGCTAGGAGGGAACTTGGGGGAAGGTTGGAATAACCTAGGAATGATGTAATCCGGGGAAGAAAGGGGATTCTAAACATGAAAGTTCTTAGGGATTGTTAAAAGTGAAATATAATGATCATAGTTGTTAAATTCTCCATTTTTATCTGTGAAAATGATAGAACTAGGGAAAGTAATGGTGGGAAACCCCGGGAAAAGGGTGGAATGATCATGTGTGGCCTGGAGTTCTGGGATTTGGTGTAATCTGGGTAATGTGCAGGCCTTGTTTGTTAATTTCATGTACTTGTTTGTTATTTTAGACCAAGAACGAGAAAGGAATCTAGAACACGGGAAACCTCGGGTTGAGTAGAGCTTGGATCATTTCGAGGTAGATGATGGCTTACGAATTCCTGTGAATGTTGTATATTTTGTACTCTTATCTAAGTGTTTGTATGAATTGCATGACTTAGAGGAATTGTGTAGAATGTCTAAGGGTCCTGTTTTACAATCTGTGAATTGAACGGTGTGTTGCTTATTGGTTTACAAGTCGCTTGTTCATTATTTTGACTATGCATTGTTCACATTCAGTTGGCTCGAGCACCACACCTGGTACAGGTATACTAACGGTTGGCTCGGGTACCACGCCTGGTACGGGTATAACAAATGGTTGGCACGGGTACCACGCCTGGTACGAAATACTAATGGTTGCCTCGGCTACCACACCTGGTACGGGTTTATTTTACTGCATCATGGCATTGATATTGTTGCATTGCATTGACGGTTATTGGTTCCATGAGTGGACCAGGTTGTTCTTATTGAATTGTGATATTCACTGGTGGTCCTTGAGTGACCGGGAATCCTGTTATATTTGTTGAGTTAGTCTTGAATTAAGTTGGGTTGTCTGTTTAGCACTTAGGTCTTGTTTAGAAGGGATCCCAAGGTGGGTTCGGGCTAGGTAATAAGGATGAGTTATCGAATTCAGTGATTATGGCTTAGAGTTATAAGAAGTGGACTTCATGTGAAACGAGCTAGGTGGAGACTTGTAGTCTAGGGGATCCTATTGACTTGTTGCATGTTTTCCGTACTTGTACTTGATTTGCTGTACTGAATTATACACTGTTTATTTGGAAATGGCTGATGATCCTACCAGTACACAGTGGTGGTGTACTGATACTGCACTTGCTTTTTCTTCTTGTGAGTACAGGGAATCTTCTAGCGGCTGAGACGCGACCTCATCTATAGTATCAGCGTTCCAGACTTCAAGGGTGAGCTGCTTGATCGAGCTGCCTTGAATCTATCATTACTGTTGTAGCCCATTTGTTTTGGGCCTAGACTATTTCCTTATATTTTTGGGGTTGCATCCTCGTACTCTAGACATTGGTAGAAGTGTTTGGTACTGCGACTTTCAGATTTGAGGAGGTAATTTCCAAAGGTTTATATTAATGAAGTTGATTTATTGTTATTGAACTGCTAGTTTATTATATGCACTGGTTTTGAGCTATTAGAATGATTAAGTTCGGGGAAGTGATAGTTCGCTCACCCGGGGGTTGGGTGAATGCCACTCACGGCGGTCTGGGTCATGACAACTTGCCACCACACTTCATGATAGGCCTCAAGGTACCTTGCCTAGCGATACAGAGATGCCCAAGCAGGTTATGGCCGTCACTTTGAGAAATGGGCAAGAGTTGCAAGAAGAAGAGCCTCCAAAGAGAAAAGGTCATTGGGGAGAGAGTCTGGAAAACAACAAGAATCCACCTCCATTTCCACGAGCGTTGATTCCTGAATCAACTCCTGATCCAGAGCTAGAGAGTACACTAGAAAAGTTAGCTGAAAAAAAGATTATTGAGCACCTGAGATGGTAAGAGAAAGACCTCCACCACCATTCCCCCAAAAGTTCCAGAAAAGCAAGGAAGATGCTAACTACAAGAAGTTTCTTGATATCTTAAAGCAACTTCACATAAACATTCCTTTGATTAATGCTTGGACAGACATACCAAAGTATGCTAAGTACTTACGAGATATGGTGGCTGGAAAGAGAAGAATGAGAGAGTTTGAGATGGTTGCACTCACTGAAGAGTGTAGTTCGAGGGTATTGAGAAAACATCCTCAAAAGCTCAAAGACCCTGGGAGCTTCACCCTCCCCATACAAATTGGTGAAGAAGAGGTTGGGCATACATTATGTGATCTTGGGGCGAGTATTAACTTAATGCCTCTATCTGTTTTCAAGACACTAAGCTTGGGAGAGCCACGCCCCACCACTATTTATCTCCAGCTAGCAGACCGGTCTCGTATATATCCAAAGGGCATAATTGAGGATGTTCTCATCAAGGTGAGTAAGTTTGTCATTCCTGCTGACTTTATTATTTTATATTATGAAGCAGATGAGCAAGTAATGGTTATCTTAGGACACCCATTCCTTGCAACTGGTGGAGCATTGATAGATGTGAATAAAGGAGAGTTGAAGATGAGAGTTCATGATGAGGAGGCAACGTTCAAGGTATATAAATCACTCTCTACCCCTTCACATTATAAAGATTTGTGCATGATCGCAGAGGTGGTCAAAAATTAAGTGTGGGGTGGAAGAGAGTGTATTTGGAAAAGTTTAAACTTTGAATATTGCTAATGAATTGTCTGAGGTGCAGAAAAAAGAGTCGCTTAAGTTGTTGAGGGAGCATGAGCATGTGTTTAGATGGTTGAACAGTGACCCGAAAAGGGATGTTAAGAGTAAGAGGAAAGTAAAGGAAGAAAGTGATCCTCCAAGAGTGAAAAAGAGGCAAAAGCGCTATCATAGGGGGAGGAAGATATTAAGCGAAATTGATTGATTTATGACTTGCGTCGTGCCGCGACGTTAAATTCGGCACTAATTGGGAGGCAACCCAATTTTGTAATAGTTTAGTTTTGTTTATAGTGTCACTTTTTGTTTTTGGTTGTGATTTTTTGCAGGTTTGGGGAAGTTTGAGTACCCGAATTTGGAAGCTAAGGAGCATAGTCGAAGCTTAAGTGTGGGGTCGTTCACCTCCTTTGATTCATTTTGAAGAAACATGATGCTAGCTAGGCCCTAGAGGGCCTCAGGAAGTATTTCTAACCTGGTTTTAACTTATTTATAGCTTTGAGAACAAAGCATGACTTTAAGTGTGGGGTGGGATATCTTTCGTTAATTGTTAAGGGTGAAGTATGCCATAGGTTGTTAAATTTTTTTGTTTAGTTTGCTAAGTTAAAATTTAAAAAGAAAAATTGAAAAAGTCAAAAAACACAAAAACATTGTCTTTTATTCTTTAGTTATTTTAGTTTTTAGCTTTTAGTTTCTTTTTAGAGGCATACTTCTTCCACCCCTTGGTTTTTCTTTTCGGTTCATTTCCGAGGGGGAGCCCTTTGAACCGAGTATCTTTTTTATTTTTTTAATTTTAGGAGTAGTTTTTAGGTAGAATGACTCTTCCCGATTATAGATGGTTGACGATCGTCTTGAGAGAAGAGTTAGTCATTAGGAGTTAGAGAATCGTTAGGACAAATTGAATGCTAGGTGATCTTGTTAGGAACTATAATTGACTAAATGATGCAAGTTGGTTTTGAATTTGAAAGCATGCTATGTGAAAAATTGAATAACTTCTTTTAGACACCTAGGCTCTTTTACTTGACTCTTATATGACGTTTGGCCTAAATTTGAACTCTTGTTGGTTGCTTGATTGAGTGTCTGTGTGGATCCTTCTTGAGTCAAACATGTGCCATGTGTGTTAGAATTTTGTGATATTCCGTGCTTTCATATTGATGTCTAGAACTTGCCCGGTGTGTTTGCGAAACGAATGAAGAATGTTAATTTAGGAGATGATATAGGCATTTCTTTGATTAGCCAAGTTTTATCCTTTGCTTTACCTACCCAAAATATGTCCCTAGTTAGCCCCGTTAAGCCTTTACCCTATTTTTTTGTCCTCCCGAAAGGGAAATTGACTTTGTAATAGATCTCCTTCCAGATACCCAGCCTATCTCAATTCCTCCTTACAGAATGCCTCCAACTGAGCTTAAAGAATTGAAGGAAAAGCTGAAAAACCTTCTAGATAAGGGCTTCATCAGACCTAGTATCTCTCCATAGGGTGATCCAGTGCTTTTCATGCGTAAGAAAGATGGTTCTCACAGGATGTGCATCGACTACCACCAGTTGAACAAAGTCACAATCAAGAATAAGTATCCCATCCCCAGGATTGATGACTTGTTCGACCAGCTTCAGGGTGCTAGTTGCTTCTCTAAGATAGACCTCAGATTCGGCTATCATCAGCTCAAAGTCAGAAATTGTGACATTCCAAAGACAGCCTTCAGAACTCGGTATGGTCACTATGAATTTGTAGTAATGTATTTTGGACTAACGAATACTCCTGCAACTTTCATAGATTTGATGAACAGAGTGTTCTAGTAGTATATGGACCTGTTCATCATTTTCTTCATCTATAATATACTCATATACTCTCGGAGTGAGGAAGAGCATGCAGACCATTTGAGAGTGGTGTTGCAAACTCTCAAAGATCGCAAGTTATTCGCCAAGTTTAGTAAGTGATAATTCTAGTTGAATTCAGTTGCTTTTCTTGGTCATGTGGTATCTAGTAAGGAAATCTGAGTTGAATCCCAAAAGATTGAGGCAGTAAAGGACTGGCCCAAACCCACCTCTCCAATAGACATTAGAAGCTTCTTAGGTTTGGCCAGTTACTATATGAGGTTTGTTGAAGGATTTTCATCCATAGCTTCCCCATTGACCAAGTGGACTCAGAAGAAGGTCAAGTTCCACTGGTCAGATAAGAGTGAGAAGAGTTTCCTAGAGTTAAAGACGAGGTTGACTACAGCTCCCGTGTTAACTCTACCAGAGGGTTCAAATGGATTCATGGTTTATTGTGATTCATCCAGAATCGGCCTTGGTTGTGTCTTGGTGCAGCATGGTAAGGTCATAGCTTATGCATCCAGGCAGCTTAAGATTCATGAGAAAATTTACTCGACTCGTGACCTTGAGCTGGTAACAGTTATTTTTGCCCTAATGATTTGGAGACACTACTTATATGGTGTCCATGTAGATGTGTTCATAGATCATAGAGCCTCCAGTATGTGTTCACCCAGAAAAAATTGAATCTTCATCAGAGAAGGTGGCGTGAGTTCCTCAAAGACTATGATATGAATGTGCTCTACTAGTCGGGTAAGGCCAATGTAGCGGCTGATGCCCTCAACAGACTGTCCATGGGTAGTGTGTCACATATTGAGAAAGAGAGAAAGTAATTAGCCAGGGATGTTCATAGGCTTACTCGCTTAGGAGTTTTCCTCCTGGACACGATAGATGGTGGTATGATGGTTCAGAATGGGTCAAAATCTTCATTAGTAGCGGAGGTGAAAGAGAAACAAGATAGTGATCCCATATTACTCCACTTAAAAGGTGCAGTTCATCAGCAGAGTGTAGAAGTCTTCTCCTTGGGGGGAGAGGGAGTGCTTTGCTACTAGGGTCATTTATGTGTTCCAAATGTGGGTGAGTTCAAGCACCAGATCTTGATGGAAGCCCATAATGCTAGATATTCCATTCATCTCGGAGCTACTAAGATTTATCGTGACCTACGGGAAGTCTATTGGTGGAACGGAATGAAGAGGGACATTGTAGATTTTGTGGCTAAGTGTCCCAACTATCAGCAGGTGAAAGTAGAACATCAGAAACTAGGAGGTATGACTCAGGATATTAGCATTCCTACTTGGAAGTGGGTGGTGATCAACAAGGATTTCATTACGGGTTTACCTCATACTCGCAGACAACATGACTCCATTTGGGTGATATTGTACATGGTTACTAAGTCAGCTCACTTCTTGGCTGTCAAGACTATATATTTTGTGGAGGAATATGCCAGGCTCTACATCAGCGAGATAGTCATTTTTCATGGGGTTCCCTTGTCTATCATCTCAGATAGGGGTCCTCAGTTTACATCTCATTTATGGAGATCATTTCAGAAAGGTCTTAGTACTAAGGTGAATCTCAGTACAACATTCCATCCACATATGGATGGTCAGGTAGAGAATACCATCCAGACCTTAGAGGACATGTTGAGAGCTTGTGTGATCGATTTCAAGGGGAGTTGGGATGATCACCTACCTCTCATAGAGTCCGCCTACAATAACAATTTCCATTTCATTATTTAGATGGCCCCATATAAGGCACTCTATGGGCGTAGATGCAGGTCACCGGTTGGTTGGTTCAAAGTAGGTGAAGCATCTATGATTGGGCCACATTCGGTTTAAGAGGCTATGGAGAAAGTTCAGTTTGTTAGCAAAAGATTAAGGATAGCTCAGAGTCATCAGAAGTCCTATGCTGATGTGAGGAGGAGGGAGTTAGAGTTTGATATCGATGATTGGGTCTTCCTGAAAGTGTCACCCATGAAGGGAGTGATAAGTTTTGTTAAGAAAGGGAAGCTCAGCCACAGATATGTGGGTCCTTACAGAATCTTGAAAAGAATTGGTAATGTGGCATATGAGTTAGAGTTGCCAGTAGAACTAGCAGTGGTTCATCCAGTCTTTCACATTTCTTTGTTAAAGAAGTGTGTGGGTGATCCGACATCGATAGTGCCTTCAGAAAGTGTGGCTGTAAAGGATAGCCTCACATATGAGGAGGTTCCAGTTGAGATCATTGACCGTCAGGTTCGTAGATTGAGAAATAAGGAAGTCACTTCGGTGAATGTTTTATGGAGGAATCAGTCTGTCGAGGGAGATATTTGGGAAGCAGAAGCAGCCATGATGGCCAAGTACCCCCACCTCTTCCCTTCCAATTTAGTTTCATCTTGAGATAATAGCTCCTCTCCAGTTTCTTAGTTTCCTGTTGTGTAATTTAGTCTCAGTATCATGTTCCCTCAGTTATCCTTGTATTTCAACATGTTTACATATCCATGGAACTAGTTTAGTTAGATTCAGTTTCTATTACTTTGTTGGTAGGGATTGCAGCTCTTTCCCTCCAAACTTAGCTTATTTAGTCTAAATTTGAGGACGAATGATCCTAAGGGGGAGATATTATAACACCCCAGAACTTCCAAGCCTAGACTCAGCTCAAAAAACCAGAAAGAAATAAAATTTTCTAGTGTGAGTCATTCTATGAGTTAGACCCATGAGCCGTGGGTCAGTCCATGAGCCGTGCACTGGACTCATGGAACTCAGATAAGAGGCCAACCGCTCTGAGGTCGGGTTCACGGATAGGAACCACGGACCGTAAAAGTTTTCATGAGTCGTAGACGCTGCCCGTGAAACTGTCCTGCAGATGAACTCCCAGGATCCACGAGTGGGATCCATGATCCGTGGAAGCTTCCATGAGTCATGGACCACCCTCGTGGAATCCTTTTCCAGTAGCCCATATTTCATTCCCAGGAACCACGACTGGGTTCCACGAGCCATCAAAGTTTCCACGAGTTATGGTTTCCACCCATAAAACCTGAATTGCGAATTTTAGTAGTTTTTTTTAAAAAAATTCAGGGGCATTCCAGACCTTTCCTATCTCTTTTAAAGCCTAAGCTATGCCATTTTGCTTATTCTAAGCCTAATTAATTAGTCAAAAACTACCTAAATCACCCATTCTCCTAAAATCATCAGACACTTAGAAAAAAAGGAGAAAAGAGGCAACAGTTTCTCTCAAGAACAAGCAGAAAGTCTTTCTTCAAGATCATCCCCTAATATCCAAGGATTTCTCCATAGATTCTCATCCAGGTATGTGGGATTTCATCATTTGGGTTCCTTCTACCCATTAAGTCCCTAGATTCAGTTCAGTTCTTCAATTCTCCATGAATTATTCAAACCTAGGGTTCCTAAATCTTAGAGAATTATTAAAATTCAGATTTCATTGCTTGTGTGATAATAATTACATATTTCTTGGAGAATTAGCATAGTCACATTTACAGAATTCAGTAACCCTAGCTTGTGTTAAATTCAGTACTCATAATTTATACTTGCTAGGTAGATAATTCAGACAATTATGCTTCATCATTAGAAAACCATCAGTTTCAGTATATGTATGTTGCATTCACAGATGATTATCAGTATTTGAGCTATCCAGTATTTCAGCTTGCATTTCATTGCTTATGTATTCAGTTGGGATTAGACTTAGCACCGAGTGGACGAAGGGATGAAGGCTCACCCGCCAGTTTAGGCTGAGACCTTTGGTAGTAGTCCCTGAGTCCAAGAACTATGGTGCCACCATAGGTTCTAAAGGGGTCACCCATCAGATTAGGCTTGACACCCTTGTCCCTTGTGGACATCATTTTAGTGGATCCACGTTAGATTTATTTGTACCTTGGAAAGGTATGAACACCCTTCCATCCAGGGTTACAAGTTGTCCCCATAGTTAGCTCAGCTTGGGGTATGTCGGTTAATAGTAGATCCCACAGTCAGACTCATATTGCATTGATCTTGTATTCAGTTATTTAGTTTAGCATGCTATATACTCATGATAGTACTTGGTCACTACATTCAACTTGTCTTTAAGTTTATGCTTCAGCATGTATTTCCATGTTCAGTCTTTATATTGTTCAGTCTTTATATTTTTCATCTTAGTATATATCCCATATGCTCAGTACATTCGAAGTACTGACGCATACTTTTGTGCTGCATCATTGTATGATGTAGGTGCAGGTGCTCAGCATCCAGCCCGGGCTTAGCTCGATTTCTAATCCTTACTCACCAGCTTCAGTGGTGAGTCCTCATAGTTTGAGGATGATAGATATGCTTTCATCATTTAGTTTTACATTTCAGTTTTAGATTATTAGGGTTAGCTGGGGGCTTGTCCCAACAACTCATATAAGTTAGAGGTTTTCAGACATAGAACTAGATTCAACTATTAAGTTGTTAGTGTTGCTTTTTCAGACTCATTATACTCTTACATATATTTTATCCAGATATGTTTGGGCTTCTCTCCCATCTCAGATATTTAAATGCTTTCAGGTTTTCCCCACAGCTCATGTTTTATTAGAAATTTTCTAGTTATGCCAGACCGTGGGTTAGCTTGGGGTCACTTGTGACACTAAGCACCCTGTTACATCTAGGGGTAGTCTAGGGGCATGACATGTCTTATGTGGTTGTTAAGTCAGGTTGATGACTGAGAGTCTTGTATATATTCGCTTACCTGGGTTATACATGTTTTGTCCTATTTTACTATGTTACAGTTATGTGTTCATATTTCATACATTTGGAGTTGACCAATGATCCTACTAGTTCATTATTAGTTTTGTGTACTGATACTACACTTGCTCTTCTTTTGTGGAGTACAGGCATATTCTGGCGGCCACTACGCAACCTCACTTTTGACGTAGGCATTTCCTGAATCTAAGGATAAGTTGCATCTTCTTGGATGCCATGGATTCATCTACTCTTTCTAGTCAGACTTCATTTATTTTGGCGTTGCATCCCCATATTCTAGACTATGTTAGATATTTTCTTACACGACTTTCATACTCTAGGGGGATTATTTCTGCATGTTTTTCTCTATCAACTATTTAAGTGTTGGCATGGGTAATTGGTTCTCCCACCGGGGGTTTAGTATGGGTTCCACTCGGGGCAGTATTAGTCGTGACAATAGGAATAGTTTCTCCAGGACTAAAATTATTAAATATAGCAACTACATCACATAGAATCGATACTTTTTGTGATTTTTAGGACGATGACAAAGAAGAAGAAGAAGAAGAAGAAAAAGGGGGAGGAGAAGGAGGAAGCAGAAGAAGAAAAAGAAGAAGAAACTAGATGCATAATGGGACTGATTATTAACATATAATAAAACTATTATATGATTTCTCAATATTGATCTAGTTACGCTAGATGAGGAGGAGGAGGAAGAGGAGAAACTAGATGCATAATAGGACTTGTTATTAACATATAGTAAAATTATTTTATGGTTTCTCAATATATATTGATCTAGTTACATCGACAAACTTATTATTAACAGATAATATAATACCCGACTAAGGTCCACATATTGTAAATATATTTAATTAAAATTAAGTGGATACATATTCTATAAAGACATTGAATTCTATAGATTATGAAATAATATAAATTTATTTCCAAATTTGAAACAAGTTATCAAAATCTACGTGAAATTATTTGATCATACGGTATGAAAAAGTCTCATTGTGCATCTTTACTTATTTCAAATTCTCTTCTTCTACCTTTATTTAAATCAGTTAACTATGGCATGTTATATATTGACTTGGTGCAAATACCCGGTGCGGGCAAGGAGTCACCCCTTACTAATAGATCGGGTAATCTCTACCATCCATCACTTAGGTATACATTCTCATATATGCAATATTACTCACAGATCATCAGGATTTTATAGCTCTCAATATATGGTCTGAAATTCTAGTTGGAATTTTAAATTTTCAAGTATTTTAAGAAAAAATGTACCTCTTCCAAAATCCAAATTGTCCTAATAAATTTATCTCCAAAATTACACCGAATTAATTATATTTCCTTGAAATAATTTTACTAAATGTTAATAACAATTCCACTTATGCATCTGTATATACATTTCAATGCTTCTCTTCAATCTTCACTATTAGTTATTCATTCATATATTTTACCCCTAAAGAATGTGCTTCTTCTCCTTCTCCTCCTAACCCTCCTTGTCCTTCTCCTCCTAATCCTCCTTGTACTTCTCCTTCTCCTCCTCCTCTTCCTCCTCCGTCTCATTCTCATTCTACTCCTTTTGTGTGTTTACCAAACATAACTAAGAATTCAAGTGATAGAATAGGTAGTTTTTCCAAAAAGCATAAGAATTATCTATTCTATGTGATATCGTTATTGTGTTGGTTATTTTTTAGTCATGTACAAACCATTTCTATATATTGGCAAAATAAAACTAAGGCTAGGGCTCATGTAATGAGGTATTTAAGTCACACTGAGGATGAAAGGTTAAAAAAGTTAGTCAAATATGAAACTTACCTCTTAGATAAATTGGAGGATCAAGCAAACACTATTAGAAAAATCAAGCAAAAAAATGAGGAGAAGAAAATGGAAATCATGTTCAACCAATTATTCGAGCAAAAGATTAATTTATTTTAACTTTATCTAGGGAAACTAAAGGATTGTTAAAGATATCTTCTCTAACACAAGCTAAACTTGATGAAAGAAAGAAATAACTCTATCAACAATCTCAGATTTCTCAACCTCCATCACTTCTCTCTAATTTCGAGTCGATGATAGAGAATTTTATAGATCAAAGTGATGATTTTCATGTTAGGGGCATATCAACAAATATTGTAGCACCACTTTGTAATGACTCTTCGGGTCATGTTCATGTTTTTGCCTTCTTTGCACTATTAAAGATTTCCTGTAGTATCTCTAAGTCATTTATGGCTTGCTGGGAGTGGTATTTTGGTGCCCAGGACGTTAGTTGGATTGTTATGACCATTTTCCTATTTTAGAGCTTTAACTTAGGAAATCATTCACTTTAGTCAATATTCTTAGCAATCGCACTCAAAATTGAATCCCAACAGTTCTGTTAGCTCTGGAGCATGGATTTTGGTCTAGTTATACCCTTGGTCAGGGTCTGGGAGCTTTCGATTTGGAATCATCTCTCTTTTTGTGTTTTTAGGTTAGTTGGGCTTGTAAGGTTAATTTTGGTCACCATCTTCAGAAGACGGCCTCGGATGGAAATTCTGTCAATGTTGTTAGCTCCGGAATATTGACTTTGGACTAGAGGGACCTTTGGTTCAGGTCTCAAGGCTTCCAAATTCATTTTGGGGTATTGGGTTTCATTTTGGTTAAAGGTTAGTTTTTGGGTGTGGGGCCTACTTTTCATTAAATCGACCTCCAGTGGGAATTTGATCAATTATGTTGTGTTTGGAATCCCATTTTTAGTTGAGTAGCATAGTTCATTTGCATTTATCTATCCGGTGAAATTTTAGCCTTGGTGAATTGCTGGTTTTTAGTTGCTGGTATGGCTGAAATTTGTGCATCGCGATCTCAAAGAGGACCATCACAATCTTGAAGGTCTGATGTTTTGGTCATCGTGATCTCGAGGGCTTTTCTCGCGATAGCGATGAAGAAAGGCAGCTTAGTTATCACGATCTCGAGGTTTTTTTTTGTGATAGCAATGAAGACAGCCTGCTTGGTCATCATGATCTCAAAGGGATTTACTGCGATACCGATGAAGAAACCCAGTTTGTTCATCATGATCTTGAGGGTTTTTCTCACGATAGTTATGAAGAAATCCCAAGCAATATATATATTCTCTCCTTCATTTTTTTTTATTTCATATGTATTTCCACCATTGTTTTAGAGCTCTAAGCTCAAAATCCATCGTGGGTTCTTCTTAAAGCATAGGGGTGATTATTTCTTTGCCCGTGAATGATTCTCCATCGTAAATTGTAAGTTTCCATCCTTTATTTCTGTCGAATTCCATTTGATTTCCTTCTTTTGATTCTTGAGTTGTAGGGGCTGTTTTACCCCTTCTTTCTTCTTAATTTATGCTCATTTTTGGAGCATGTGTTCCTGGTGAGGTTAGGAACCTCGTGGTGATTTTTGTTTCCAGTTTTGGGTTACAAAGCCCTCGGGCCCGCTTTTGACCCAGATTTCGATTCGACTAAACTTTTAGCAATATGAGTACCGTTAGCTTCGTATTAACGCATAGAATATGTTGTTGATAGCTTATTCATGATTTGGGGCTTCTCGAAATAGTTTGGGCTTAGATAACGTCATTCCAGCAGCTTGTCATCGGACGACAAGTAGGTTACGGTTTTTCCTACCTTAGACTTTGCGTATATAGGCTATAATTTCATTAATTAGTATCCTTGGGTTGGGTATTCTAGGTTGACACCCCAGACCTTGTCCATTTCTTCCATCCATCTTATTTTCTTACATTGGGTGTAGTATTTGATCTAGTGTTATAGTATTACCATTATGGCCCCATGTGGCCTTTGTATATGCCTTTGAACCATAGATGGTGGGATATTTTGGAATATACGTGAGTTTTGGACATCGAGTTGTGATTCTAGGTTGGTTATCTATATTGTAGAGCAGATTGACCATGTGTAGAGCAGATTGAGCCTGTGTAGGGCCGATAAGTTGATTGTGAGCCATTGGGCTATTGATTGTTTTTGGGAATATCATATCATATAAAGAGTTTTATGTATTATTTACTACTACTTAGGATGCAGGCCTAACTATCACCAACTTTGCATGGGCCCAGGGCCCATTTTCAGTATAAAAGATTTTAAAAAGATTTGAAACTTGTTTTATGGATTTTCTTGAGATAAATAAGATCAAAGGATGATTTTATCATTGGTTTTCACACTGATACTAGGCTCGGCTAAGCCATAGCGCTAGATATATTTTACTATGGATTTATGTAATGACCCTTCCAGTTATTTCCACGTATACATTTTCCTTGAACCGTTAGAGCTTGTTTGTAGAGGCCCCAAGTCACTTAAAGCTCGTCAGGACCGGTATTTCGGCGCCGGGTCCATTTGTTTGATTGTAAGGTTCTTTGATAAATTTTCTGAACTTTGGGTAAAATGTCTTGGAGATTTTCTCTCAATATATAAAGAGTTAGAAGTCCCCCAAAATACCAAATCGAAGGTCTACGAGTCTAGTTTCCAACGCACAAAACCTCAAGTCCAACTGATCTCGGAGTAAAACGTTATGACTGTTTTACCGCAGACTGTCTGGCAGAAAATGGGTTGCGAACCGGGTCGCGAACCGGGTCGGGTTAAACTCGATTTAAGCCTCAACTTCACGTTTTTAAACGCCATTTCAGTTCCGAAACAGTGAGACAACATAAGGGAGGGTTCCAAGAGAGTTCTTGAGTATCAAAATCGTGCGTACGTGAAAGTATTTAATTTAAAAGTCGAATGTGGTAGAAAATTATATTATTATTACCTTTTCAAAATATTTTAAAGGTTTATGAAAAATATTTTTGTTACGATATAAATGTATATGTATTTATTTTATAAGGTTTTTTTACATTGTAATATTTTAACGGAGATAGTAAATTTAGTTATGTTGAAATTTATTATTATAATATAGTAGGTTTTATTTGAAATGATTTTCTATTAATTATGGTATATTCAAAAAGTTGTATTTATTTTATCATGAAACTATATAATACCCGAGTATATACATAACGGGATAAAAATATTTTTAGTACTGCCACCTCCACTCCACGTGGAGGTGGAGGGGTTGGCCAGCAATCCACTAACTATAGTGGTGTCATTCCAATTATAGCTTATCTACCTAACTTATTTGTTGTATATATATTGTGAAGGGTTTTAAGAATGTGTAGTAACCTATTCTCTTTAGCTTCTCTTGAGTTTGAATTGGCTTATGAAAACAAATCCAATATACTTTCTGTAATCTACGCACGCCAACCGTGAAGGAAATTTTTAGTGGAAAATATATTTTGATTATCTCCGTCAAGTTATTCAAGCCCAAATCCGATTCTGATTTAGTTTTGGAATTTCTCGGAGTGGTTCGAGCTTGGACATCATCTTAGCAGCTTGTCATCGGACGACAGGTAGGTTACGGTTTATTTTCCCTAGACTCCACATATATAGAATAAAATTATATTAATGGGCATCCTTGGGTTGGTTTATTAAGTTGGTACCACAGACCTCGACCGCTTTATTCATGTCCGCCTACTTTTGCTCCTCCGTTGCTTGTAGTATTTGCCGATATATTTTATTTACCCTTGTGGTCCTGTGAGGCCTTGTTGACTCTGGAACATAGAAGGTGGGATTTTGGAAATGTCCGCGAGTCCCGGGCATAGAATTATCCTTCTAGGCTGGTTATGCTTGCTGAGTAGCTGTGGGCCTGTGCAGGGTCGATAGGTTGATTGTGAGCTGCTGGGCAGCTATTGTGTTTGATCATACCATTTTCATGCATAAAAAGAGGTTTTATACAGGTTTTGCTACGGTTTGGGCTTCGGGCCTACTGGCACCATTTTCTAAACCTTGCATGGCCCGGGGGGGCCTTTTTGATGGAAATAATTTGGAAATGGTTTGATTTAACTTGTGAATATTTCTGGGTAAAAGGAAGTAAAATTATGTTTTAAAACACCAATTTTATTAGTACACTAGACTCGGCAGGGCCGGGGTGCTAGTTGAGTTTTCTTGCTACTTGGAATGATTTTTAGCCTCGGTCGGACCGAGCACCTGAGATGACTTTCTACTGTTTAGACCCGGTTCTGCCCGGGCACCCTTGGAGGGGTTTTTTTTGAGATATTTTCCTACTACTTTAGTCCTGGACAGGGTCTTGGCATGCATATTCGAGACTGGGTCTCTATCTTGATACCGGACTTGCTTTCGGATGACATGTTCTGATACTGAGTTTTAGTACAGGATCTGGGACCTCCATGGACCTTGCCATCCGGGCCAGGGGCTTCGGGCTGCGTGTGCCAGAGGAGGGGTATATGGCAGAGTAGAGGTATACGGGCAGTGTCCTTCCATGGAACCTACTTGCTGGGCCGGATCGGCGCCGGAGGAGGTACATACAGAGATACCATTTCACTTGAAATCTTCATGCATCATATCATTCATTGTTTGAGGCTCCACCCTTGTTTGTTGTTTGTTGATTGTACGCTCCGGTAGTATGGGATGCCGGAGGGTTTGTTTTCACTTGTTTGTGTTCCTCGGTTGTATGGGCGGCCGGGGGACTGTAGGTAGACTCTTGCTATTTACTTACAGAATTATTCCCTGTTACGGTTAAGAATGAAATTGGTTACTGCTAAACTGTTAGTTTCTGGATTTGAGATTGATATTATTAGTTGGGTTTGATTCATGTCTCTGAGCATGCCTATCATTACTCTTTCTCTCTTCTTCTTACACTTGAGGTTACCGGTATACCGTCCATTTTGTAAACTTATTTTGTATACACTGTTGTTGCAAGGACCCCAGGTGCATTATTTCTTACTTTCACATGTGCCTATGGTGTGTATATTCTACTTACTAGCCTCACATGTGGTTCCGTTGATTTCCCTCTGGGCTAGTTCATGTGTACCTTTCATTGATTTCTGTGACTGCTTGCTTCTATTCTGTCTATTACTACACTTTTATCTTATTTGTGCCAAGTCGGCCTATGATACCTACTGGGTACCTTATGCTTCGCATTTGGTGCTCACCCCTACCCCCCTGGATCTTTGGGTGCAGATCCTAGCGTGGGCCATCACCGTTAGATCGCTGTGATTCGTGCTTGGAGATTTGTTAGGGACTACTTCAGACTGAGGGTGAGCTCTTGGCGATCGGAGCTTAGCTTTAGTTTATCTTTTGCTTCATGTACTCTATTACCATTCAGAGACATCTGTATATATTGTTTAGGATTATTTGCACTCCATGTAAGTAGTTTGGGATCTATACTATGATACCAGGTCTTGGGGTTTGGTTTAGTTTCCGCATATGTATATATTTATAGTCCTTTTATCTGTTCACTTCGTCTTGTTCTCTTATTTGTTAGATAGTAGCCCATTACTAACTGTCCTGGGCTACGGGGATTGGTTCACCTACCGGGGGTTGTAGGTGCCATCATGACCGAGAAATCGGGTCTTGACAATTTAGACCCGAATATACTCTGGCACCCTTTATTAGGGTTTTGAGATTTTGATTACCTATTTAGAACCGGATAGACTCTGGGCATCCTTTATTGGGGTTTTGAGATTCTAATTACTGATTTAGACCTGGATAGACTTCGGGCACTTACTTTGAGATTCTAATCACTGGTTTATACCAGGATATACTCTGGGCAGTTATATTTAAGATTTTGTGATTTAGTATGTGGTTTACAAGACCTCTATGAACCCTGCCAATCCAGACCAGGGGCTATATATTGCGAGTGTCAGAGGAGGGGTATACGGTGTAGTTGAGGTATACAGGTGTGTCCTTTCATAGATCCCCCCTACTGGTCTTATAGGTGGAAGAGGAGGTACATACAGTACTACTTTCACACCTGTCATCTTCATATCACATCATAATATTCATATTGTGTTCAGATCAACCCTTGTTTGTTGGTTGTTCAGTGTACGCTCTGGTAGTATGGGATGTCAGAGGGTTTATTTTATCTTGTATGTGTACCTCAGGTGTATAGGCACCTGTTGGGACTGTAGGTAGATTATCTTATTCTATCTTAGTGTAGTACTTGTTAGAGGCTTTCCGGTTATTGGTAGATTAGTGGATTATATCTTATTGTGGCACTGGTTAGTGGCCTTCCAAGCTTTGATGGTGTAGCTTATTCTATCCTAGGGTTGTACTTGTGAGGTTGATTTCTCATTATTTTTATCTTTAGAGTTGTGTTATTAATAGTATTATTTCAAGCATGAGTATGTTTAATTATCTTTCCTTCCTTCCCTTTCATTTGAGGTTACCGGTATACCATTATTCTTCTTAAACTCTGTCTTTATATATTATTGTTGCAAATATCGAGGTGCATTCTCCTTTCCTTCACCTGTGCTTTGTGATATATATATCTTATGTGTCTAGTATAGTATGCTTGTATTCTTTTTGTCTTCTAACAATGCTTGTTTTCGTGTGCTTTCCTCTGTTTGTTTCTGTGAAAATTTTCTTCATTGTCTGCTATGTACTGCTTTTATAAATTATATGCACTCAGTCGTTCTATGATGCCTACTGGATACCCATTTCTTTTCAATTGGTGATCATACTACACTTCTGCATCTTCCCAGTTCAGATTCTAGTGTGAGCTATCGCTGCTGACCGCATAGATATTCATGCAGCTTTTGGATATTCAAGACTAGGGTTAGCTTCTGCCGACCGGGGCTTGACCACATCTCCTCTTTTGGCATTGTTACTCTCTTTTGTTATTCGGAGATAGTTGTATATTATATTTTGTTCTCTCTAATACTCTATATTATGTTAGAGTCTCATGTACTATCGACACCAGTCATGGGATAGTGTAGTTCCTTATCATGTATATATTAGTTGTTCTCCTTCCGCATTTCTTTATCTATCTGCTTCTGCTTATTTATTACTTATTGTGATTATTTGCTTAGGTAATAGCCCATTACTAACCATTTTGGGCTATGGGAATTGGTTCACCTACTAGGGGGTTGTAGGTGCCATTATGATCTGAGAAATTGGGTCATGACAGCTTGGTATCATAGCTCTAGGTTTACTGGTGTCGTTGGTACAAGAGAAAGTGTCTAAGTAGAGTCTCACAGATTGGTATAATGACATTTGTATCTTATCTGCAGGAGGTTACAGGACATTATTAGGAAAAGTTCCTTATTCTTGGATTCTTATCATGTGTTCCTGAATCGATCAACTTCTAAACTTCATTGTTCCATTCCTTCTTAGATGCCTAGGACGAGTATGACGGTGGTTGACGATGAGGACTCTGCACCTGTTGCTTCAGCGCTTCCTCCAGCGCTAGGATTTCAGAGTCAGAGTATACCACATCAGCTAGGGGTTTGGGGTCAGCCCAATATCCGGTAGGATTTATGGATACCACAGTTCTTTAAGACACCATGGCTAGGACTCCGAGTCTTTCGAATGGAGTATCACAGGTAGGGGCAGTACCCGGTTCTTCAAGCAGTGCTACAGCTAGATTTGAGGTTATAGGTCTCCAGCAGAGTTGCATATCGATTTTGGAGTATGAGGTAAGATTTCATAAAGTGATTAGGCGCACTGCTAGGATTGTGCCCATGGAGATTGAGAGAGTTCAGGGCTTTGTTTGAGGATTGATTTCACCACTCCATTTGGCGATTTATCACTTGATGACAGTTGGGACTACCTTTCTTTAGGTAGTTATCATGCTTGGGCTATAAAGGGGTTATGTCGTGAGGCATATGGAGGTAGTGGTAAGAGGCATCATTGCCAGGGCTGTTTCCATAATTCTCAGTCTCGAGGTAGGGGATTCTCTGGTAGAGGTCAGTTTCATTGCTTTCTTTCTAGAAGGCCAGTTTTGGTGGCTTCAGAGGGTTCAGAGGGTGGTTGTACAGAGCATGTTGAGCAGAGTAGACATGGTGCAAGTTAGGTTTCCTGGGGTTTGCATTCAGGGTGTATAGGTTGTGGTGGCCAGGCAGGCTCAGCGAGATCTTCCCGTCAGACCTTATCTGGTAGATGTTGTTTCTAGCATGATGAGTATGGGAAGTTTTCTAGGGATTTCCCCACGATCACGCCTTCTATCTAGTAGAGTCATCAGGCTTTATCTCCCAAGGCTCCAGTGCCACTGATTAGAGGTGGTGTACAGGGTAATAGGGGTGGTCCCTAGGCAGTGAGAGATGGTGTACAGAGTAGCAGGGGTTGTCCCCAGATGGGGCAGGTAGTTTAGGTATCCATCGCAAGTCGACAAGCACCTTGCGTCAAAGCAAGGCTTTTTTAGCTTGCTATGGTTGTGGAGTGATTGGTCACTTTTTGAGAGATTATCCCCGATGATGGATGATCGAACCTTCAGCATCGACTACTTAATATAGAGATAGTCATAGATAGTTTGATTCCCCTCTTGGTAGACCAGAGGTGAAGGTTCTAGATATCGTTGCTATAGGTATAACCTTTGCTACCATCAGCTAGTGTTGGTATTATTTGCTTTGTGGATCTACCCTTTTTTCGTGTGTATATATATATGCCTCATTTAGTTGTACTATTTGAGTTTGTAGTGGTTATGTGTGTGATATCTCGGTAGAATAGTTCATTTTAGTAATGGATTGGTATGTTATCTTTGGGAGGTGATTACCCGAGGTTATGACTCATGGGTAGGTCTGGTTAGCTTTATTTTTTGCCTTCACTGTGGTTCTAGAGTTGGTTTGAGTATCTCAATTTCTAGTGGTCTTGGGTGGTCATTACCTAGGCCGTTATCTAGTATTTTCTAGAAATCTTTCAATTTGTATGGTGTGGTACCGGTACTTATGTACCAGGGGAAGTTGTTTTGTCTTAAGGAGAGTAGTGTCAGGCGATCAAATAGGTATCAGGTGGTTTTGCTTTTCTCAGGAGGTTAGAGTTTACCCTCTTTACTTAATTCATTTAGGAGGTTAGTAGGTATCTGGCTTGTTTTCATTATTTCCTCAGTTTCCAGTGTGGTTGAGTTTGGATTGTAGCATTGTGGTTGAGTTGGGCAATCGGCCTATTTTTTTCCTGCCTTATCAAGTAACACCAGTAGAGATGTGGGAGCTAAAGAAACTGCTCCAAGATCTTCTAAGAAGGAGATTGTTAAGTCCGGTGTATCTTTGGAAAGGGTTTTGTTTTGTTTGAAAAAGAAGGGGGTGACTCCTTGTATATATGGGTCGATTATGGGTAGTTGTCTGAGGTGATGACTGAGAGTATGCTTTGGTTTGGTGTATTGATCACTTATTCAATCAACTACAGAGTGCAGTGGCATTTTTCTTAGATGAATTCGAGGTCAGGTTTCCTTCTAGTAGAGATCGGGGTGATGGACATCTCTAAGACTACCTTTGGTGCTTGTTGCATCCATTGCGAGTTTCCTTCTTATATCTCTTGGTTGACTCGGGCCTCAATAGCATTTTCAGATTGGGAGAGCCGTGTATTCAGAGCCTAGTTGACCCCAGGTTCTATAGTGTTCATCAGTGACATAAGATTCTACTCGAGGATTCGACAGAAGAATTGATTGGTAATTAGAGCTGGGTTTTAGAGTCGTGGGATAGCAGGTTACTTTAGCTGGTTCATAAAAGGTTCTCTCCTATTAAGGCGTCCTTGAGCCGAAAGGCAGTGAGTATGGACAGCTAAGTTTCTCTCATAGTTTTGGAGCGACTATTGGCCTTGGACATCCAGTCCTTGGCTAACCATTTGTTAGGCTTAACTTGCCAGATCCTAGCAGAGTTCTTTCCAGTGTTGACGTCTATTCTACCTTGGTTAGGTAGATTCAGTAGCATCAAATTGAGGATCAATGGTTGTGTGATATTTGTGATCAGGTTGTATGGGTGGAGGCAAGCAGGCTACTTTAGATTCTAATGGTACTTTGAGATTTATGGTTGCCTTGTGTTCCGAGAGTGGGAGGTTTGATTCAGTTAATTCTCTGAGAGGTTATCCATTTGCATAGTATTCCAGCATTGATTAGGCTCTGCCAGTGGTGGGCCAGATGTTTTGGTATGTTGAATGCTTTCAGAGTTGGTGGTTTTTATATTGGCACAGTAGAGTGGATGTTTTAAGCTAGAGGGTGGTAAGTTGAGAGATTATGAGATTTTAATTGCTAAGTGGCGACCTTGGACTTTAGGCATCTCTTCCTTTGCCTATAGGTTGGGTTGACTTAGTATTCGCGGCATGGCAGACTTCTTTCTGAGGGGAGAGGCTAGTAAGACAACCATAAATTTAGAGGATGTTTTGAGGATTTGGAGCAGCAGCGGTATTCCTAGAATATGAATTGAGTCAATGGCTATAGACTTTTTGGTAGGCTTACCACACTTTTTGCAGAGATTGGGTTTTGTTTGGGTCTTCTTGGGAAGATTGCCCTACTTCATTCACTTTCAGCTGATTCAGACTTGGCGCAGTTCAACGAGGTTTGTTTTATTCTACAGTTGTGAAATTCTCATTTGACACAGGGTGTTCATCCATGTCATTCTCGACCCCAGTGTGCAAATTAGAGTTGAGCTCCGCCCATTTATGCTTTGGGTTGGTATTTTAGGTACCAAGGACTAGTAGACTATAGCTTGGCTTAGATAGAGTTTGAGTATGAAGGTGACATCATTCGAGGTTAAATGTATAGTGGGAACTTTAGACCTCCGGTCAGTTAGTTGATGTTTCGAGGGTGGCTCGAGTGTTCGACTTGTGTAAGGGTTCATGGTTAAGGTGAAGATGATTCAGGATAGATAGAAGGGTTTTGTGGATCAAAGGATTCCTAAGTTAGAGGTTAGTTGGTGGCTTTCAGGGTAAACTTGGTCCTGGTATCAAGGTTTCTAGTTTTGTGTGTTCATCACCTTGGTTCTCTTGGTATCGGCATTGTGCCGATGTATTCTGGTTGAGTTTCTTGAGGTTCTGTTTAGTTGTTAGACCTTTGGGGCTTTTTGAGTTATAAGGTTGTGGTCTAGTTAGGTAGTAAAGAGTTTTGGTTTTTGGTAGTTTTCCTTTGGTATAACTCTGTGGGGTGCCATCCGATCGAGGAGGCTACCTGGGAATTGAGAGAGTGGTGCGGGCTTAGTATTCGTCATTGTTTGAGCCTCAAGTGTCCCCTTTTCTTGACTTTCATGGATGAAAGTCCTTTTTAGTAGTGGATGATGTAATGACCCTTTCGGTCATGTTCACATTTTCACCTTCTTTGCACTGTTAGAGCTTTCCTATAGCGGCCCCAAGTCATTCATGGCTTGTTGGGACTGGTAGTTCGGTGCCTGGGCCATTCGTTGGGTCTTTATGACCATTTTCCTATTTTAGAGCTTTAACTTAGGAAATCATTGACTTTAGTCAACATTTTTAGCAATCGCGCTCGAAATTGAATTTTGACAGTTCCATTAGCTCTAGAGCGTGATCTTTGGCCTAGTTGGACCCTTGGCCAGTGTCCTGGAGCTTTTGGTTTGGAACCATCTCTCTTTCTGTATTTTTAGGCCAATTGGGCTTGTAAGGTTGACTTTGGTCAACATTCGGAGAAGACGTCCTTAGATGGAAATTTTGTTAACACGGTTAGCTCCAAAATGTTAACGTTGGGCTAGAGGGACCATTGGTTCAGGTTTTTAGGCTTCCAGACTCATTTTGGGGTATTAGGTTCCATTTTAGTTAAAGGTTGTCTTTTGGGCGTGGGGCCTACTTTTCATTAAATTGACCTCCATCAGGAATTTTGTTGATTCTTTTGAGTCTGGAATGCCAGTTTTAGTTATGTAGTGTTGTTCGTTTGCGTTCGCAGGACCCCGAATGGATTCCGAGGGTCCATCCGGTGAAACTTTAGCCTTGGTGAACTGTTGGTTTTCAGTTGCTGGTATGGCTGAAATTTGTGCATCGCGATCTCGAAGAAGACCGTTGCGATCTCGAAGGTTTGACTTTTTGGTCATCGTGATATTGAGGGCTTTTCTCACGATAGCAATGAAGAAAGACAGCTTGGTCATCATGATCTCAAGGGTTTTTCTCGCGATAGAAATGAAGAAATCCATCTAGGTCATCGCGATCTCGAAGGGTTTTCTCGTGATAGCGATGAAGAAACCCAGCTTGGTCATCGCGATCTCAAGGGTTTTTCTCGTGATCGCAATCTCAGGGGTTTTTCTCGCGATTGTGATGAAGAAATCCCTAGCCGTATATATATATTCTCTCCTTCATTTCTTTTTCATTTCATTCATATTTCCACCATTGTTTCAGAGCTCTAAGCTCAAAATCCACAGTGGGTTCTTCTTAAAGTGTAGGGGTGATTATTTCCTTGCCCGTGAACAATTCTCCATCGTAAATTATAAGTTTCCATCCTTTCTTTCCTTCGAATTCCATTTGATTTCCCTCTTTTGATTCGTGAGTTGTAGGGGCTATTTTACCCCTTCTTCCTTCTCAATTTATGCTCATTTTTGGAGCATGTGTTCCTGGCGAGGTTGGGAACCTCGTGGTGATTTTTGTTTCCGGTTTCAGGTGGTGGGGCCTATGGGTTTGCTTAACTTTTAGAAATAAGGGTACCATTAGCTTCATATTTACGCATAGAATATGTTGTTGATAGTTTGTTCACGATTCGGGGCTTGGACGACATCATTCCAACAGCTTGTCATCGGACGACAGGTAGGTTACGATTTTCTCTACCTTAGGCTTTGCATGTATTGGCTATAATTGTATTAATTAGTATCCTTGGGTTGGGTATTCTAGGTTGGAACCCCAGACCTTATCCGTTTCATCCGTCCATCTTATTTACTTACGTTGGTTATAGTATTTGATCTAGTATTGTAGTATTACCCTTATGGCCCTGTATGGCCTTTGTATATGCCTTTGGACCATAGATGGTGGGATATTTGAGAATGCCCAAGAGTCCCGGACATCGAGTTATAATTCTAGGCTGGTTATCTATGTTGTAGAGCAGATTGAGACTGTGCAGGGCCGATAGGTAGATTGTGAGCCGTTGGGCTATTGATTGTGTTTGGTCATATCATATCATATAAAGAGTTTTCTGCATTATTTACTACTACTTAGGCTGCGGGCCTAACTATCACTATTTTTCTAAACTTTGCATGGCCTGAGGGCCCATTTTCAGTATAAAAGATTTTAAATGGATTTGAAACTGGTTTTATGGATTTTCTTGAGATAAACGAGATCAAAGGATGATTTTATCACTGGTTTTCACATTGATACTAGGCTCGGATGAGCCATAGCGCAAATATTTTACTACGGATTTAGACCCGGATATACTCCAGGCACCCTTTATTGGGGTTTTGAGATTCCAATTACTGAATTAGACGCTGTAACGACCGGGTTCGTCGTTACGGGTAAACTTTTTGTGCCAATTTTTGAGTCAGAAAACTTTCGAGTTTGGGAGTTGGAAATTCTGGGCTAGGCTAGTCTTGGCCGATTTTGGAGAAAGGTGTGGTCTAGGGAGATCCGAGTAAGGATTGGGAAACGTATCTTGATTTGATCTAATTTTCCTTGTAGCTAAGACATATAGGAGTCCGGGAGACTTTTCAAAATGAAATTCGGGTAAGTAGAACTCTTGGTATGAAGGTTGACGTGAAGGGGTTATTCTGGAACATCAGGAAATCGAGTGTGTTTTAAAATCAGCAATTTTTGGGAACTCTACGACTTTTTGTCCTGTGTTAACCACTGCCACTCCGCCGTAGCGACCTCCACTATAGTAATTCCCAGACCTTTTCTAAAACAAATACAATATGGGGAAAACATCCCCTAACCTTGGTACTTCAACCATTTACAACATTATACTTCCTTTATAACAAACATTTCATAGAATTCCCTCTTTAACTTGTCATTAATTTCCTAAGCTTTCCCCGATTCCCTGAACCTTCCTGACACTCTAAACCTTGGATTTTATCATCATACAACACACAATAAATCATGACAACCCAGAAATTACCACGCATTATTATAACCCAACCATTTTTGGTTCAACCAATTCAACCACAACAAATCCTCCAGACTCCGTGCCCGAAAGCCTAGGCATGGATTCTTCTTTTCAGTCTATACAATAAGTATGAAATGAAAACAGGTCAATCTACTCATGAAGAAAACCTAGCCTACCTGGACGCCAAGCAGCTGTGCTGTGCAATTTCTGGCTCCATGAAGGCGTTCCCTGATGGATGACAAGCCCGAAATCCATGGGTTTGCGTCCTTTTATCTGGAATCCCTCTTCCCCATGGCTCCCAAGCTTTGGAGTAGCCTAGGTGGGTTTTTGGAGTAACCCTCGTCTGTTTTTGACTAAAGAAGGGAGAATGGGGTTATAAAACCCATTTCTGGGCTTTCTGGTTCCGTCATTCCGCTATAGCGGACTGCCAACTGCTACGGCGGTACTGCTATAGCGACCTAAATCCCGCTACAGTGGACTCAACTTTTCAGCACGGACAGTCTTCAGTAAAACAGTCATAACTTTTTACTTGGGATGCAGATTAATGAACGGTCGGTGGCGTTGGAAAGAGAACTCAGAGATAATTGGTTTGGTGGGTTTTGGGACCCCTAAATCTTTATATTCTAGGAGGAATGTACATTTGAAGTTGACTCTAGTTTGAACTTAGCCCGAAACTAAATCGGTAAGGAAGCTTTCAACTTAACTTTGTGTTAGGAGCATTGTATGACCTTAGTACATACCAAATATACTTTCATACTAAAGGAATTAATCCTAACTCTTATTACGAATGAAAGGTACCTTCCTTGATCGCACATATTTACAGTAACGACGGAACAGGTCATTACAACAGATACCAATTTACCTATCATTCATCCCCGAACGATCTCTAAGGCATAAGAAAAAGAATGAACCAGCCCCTAGAACCTTAACGCTCTACCATAACAGCATAGAAATAGCCTTATGCAAACCACCGAACTCTCAAATCCCCTGGGTGTACCCAAACTCAACTGAAATGAAATTTGATTCTGCTCTGTCAATGAATTTCTTTCTTCGAGCTGTACGAGATCAGTTAGATTACTCCTCCTCGAGTACCCAAGAAATATGGGGCCTTATTGAAATACCGGAGTGAAAGATTTTCAAACATATGGACCAAAACTTAATTCCCATGTTACGAGGAACCAAAACTCATTGTGGAGACCGAGTCCGCTATAGCAGTCCGCACTCCGCTATAGTGATAATTTCTTCACTATAGCAGAGGTCAAAATAGCGATGTGTCAACCTCTATGGCAGTTGATACGGGACAACAAGTCGTAAAGTTCCCCAAAAGTGCCCATTTTACAACACACTTAATTTTCTGACATTCAGGAACAACCCATTCACGTCAACCGACATACCGAGAGTTCTACTTACCCAAATTCAATTCTGAAAAGTCCCCGAACCACTTTATATCTTATCTAAAAGGAAAACTATCTCAATACCAGACACATTACCCAATCCTTACCCGAATTTCCCTAGACCATACCTCGCTCAGAATCATTCGAGACTATCCTAGCCTTAAAATTCTAGCTCCTAACCAGAGAAAAATCTTAACCTGGGCAGTTACACCCTAAACAATGATATACCGAACATAATATTACCAAACACTACACCGTGTTTTCCCTTTGGGACATCTACCTTATGGCACTTTTCACCCTTCCATGATCAATACATAAGGATAGACCATCTAGAGTATAACCACTAACCAATACACCACTATGGGTTTCACTAACGCATAGATTTTTCACCATCTCTTACATTAGTATATTTAACCCTCGTCAATCCCTCATTTATAACTAACCAACTATTTAGTTATCACCCGAGGTCAAGCTATGCTTATTTAGCCTCACAACTAGCTTATAACTAGTCAAATTATTGACTCAACATGTCTCAATCACTCAAGGAAAATAACAACCAAGTAATACCATATCCACCCATTTCCTTTTATTGCACATTGATATTAATTCTTGTAATTCATGCACTAGCTCGCAGCTCAACTAGCGATTTAAATAAACCCAGGAATGAAAAACAAAATAGGAGAAAATAGGACAGGGATTATGCCCTGCCTATCCCTCTATAGCGACCTGCACATCGCTATGGCGACCCCCAACAGTACCAGCCCATAAAATTTTCCATTTCTTCAAAATTCCCTCATTCCTCTTCCATGTTTTCAACATTAACAGATAAAATCAAGTTGTGGTCTTAAAACATAACCTCAATAACAACCTCAACTATGCATAGTTGAGAATTTAGCACCACATTATCACAAAATCAGTTATGAAACACACAGAATCGCGTACAATAACACATTCCCGCTATCGTACACTACCATCTCCCCTTTTTTCCTTTCTATGGTTCCCAACCAATCCTGACTGTCTCAAAACCGGAGCTTTCCCATAGTCATCAATCCTTTTTTGTTCCCTTACCATCTATATCAACGGTAAGTCTATACCCGAATGTAATGCAAACCATTCCAATTAAGGCATACCGCAATTTATCACTAAAGCAAATCACAAACTTTAAAGCCAGAATAAATTTCTTTAATTCACAAACATGAGTTACCAAAAAAATATCCTTTACCGCAATTCCTGCTATCAATCAATAATAGCCCTTTTTCCCCATGGTTCCCAACCAATCCTGACTATCCTAAAATCGGAGTTTGCCTACCGTCATAAGCCTTGTTCTCTTATCAGTTTTACCAATGGCAAGTCCATTTCTGAATTGTAATACCACTTTACTGATCCATTCAAGTACACATAGAAATTCATTACCAACCAAAGAACACAAATTCAAGTTATGACTCCTCCCGGACCAAAATATTCACCACAAGGCAAGCAATTTCACCCCACGTGACTGCAGTCATACAGGTAGTATAATATGCATAGTTTCAAGTTTCAAGCCACAGCAGAATCAAACAATTGTGCACCACACATTTGCAGTCATTCAAACAACATCAATACACATCAGCACAATCTCAAGTCTCAAGCTTCAACACTCAATCAAATCAGTTTCATTACCTATTATTCTCTTTATGAATGACCGTTAGCCAATTCATCCATCCTTTACATAGCCTCCCAGGCCAGATACCAATTAGAACCTTCCCAGTTCCTGTAACACCCCAAAAATCCTAAACTAATACCCGAACCTTTTTCCATGAGTGTAATGATCATTTTCCTAGTGTGGTGAGTGCTTTGGATGTGAATCATGTTCATAAGAAACTCCTATTATCAAGTTAAGTCGCAAGCACCTCACCAAAGTAAGTTTTCATGTAAGTCTAAACTAGAGTCAACTTCAATCGATCATTCCTCCCAAAATATAAAGAGTTAGGTAGCCTAGTACCACCAAATTAAAGGGTTTTTAGTCTTCTTTCCAACTCCACTGACTGCGCATTAATTCGAGTTCAGAGTAAGAAGTTATGGGCAGTTTAATACAGTACTGTCAGTGATAACAGATCGGATGATGAACCATCATTTTGAACAATGGGTCTGTACTTTGAACCGTGATTGCTAAACTGAACACTGAAACTTCAATTTTTAAAACCACTGGTTGGTTGATGGCCCGTAGATCAAAACCACGGTACGTAGATGGACCCGTGGTTTGTCAAAATTCAGCTTTTCTTCCCCAAATTCCACCAGTGAGTCTATGACCCGTCATTCATTCTATGGGTCCGTCCTGTTGACCCGTAGAAATAAATCTGCAGCATGATATTTCAAGCCTAAGTTCTATGTTTCCAAAGCATGATCCGTTATTCAGACCATGACCCGTAGATGGAGTCGTGGTCACTGAGTTGACTGTCTTTTTCTGAATTTTCCTAATTATTTCCCATGGGCATTTTGGTTATTTCCCACCCTTTTAACTACTAAGTGGAGTCGTTTTGACTATTTCTAGTAAGGTTTTCACCCATATTATCCTAAGTTCCTCATTCTTCTCCCAAAAAGGAAGATTTCTCTCCAAACTTTCTCTCAAGCTCAAGTCTCCTAGCTTCAAGTTCAAGCCTCCTAGTTCTTTTCCATTGAAATGGGTTATCTTCTTCCAAGGTATGTGGGTATTTAACAATGGGTTCCTTTCCCCATTTTGCCCAAAATCCCCAATTCTTATGTTGAAGTATGAAGTTATGTAATTAGGATTTTGATCTAAAATTTGGGGAAAGTTTATAAAATCAGTTTCTATGTTTAAGTTCATGGTTTCCTCTTGATTACTCATGATTTGATTATGATTCCGTCGTTGGTTTCGAAAGCCCAAGCATGAAAGTTGATTTCTAGCATGAACCCATGAAATTGCATATTTTCAAGAGAACTTTGGCATGATTAGATATCATGGCCTTTATGTATTTATGAAATAACATGCAAAAGTCTTCAAGTATGATTATGAAAGAAAAGTATGTTTTAAGCTATGGCTAAGATAAGTCTTCATATTATGAATTTGAATTGCATGGCATCAGATATGTCTTTTTGCTTTTCAAATAGTTTTGGGCATCAGATATGTTCCTATGTTTTATGAAAGTTTTGGACATCAGATATGTCCCTATGTTTATGAAAGGTTGGGCATCTAGACATGTCTACCTAAGCTAAGTGAACTGCATGGTATCAGATATACCCTTTATTCTTTTCAAACAAATTTGGCATCAGATATGGCCAGTATTATATGAGCTATATGTATGTTTTGGGAGTAGTATTAGCACCGAGTTGGACAGGGTGAGAGTACCCAAAAAGGTCCCAGAACTACATGCCCCCGTAGGTATTAAGTCCCCTTTGTTGGGTATCAGTATTTAGTGATCATGCCAAAGTAATGCCTTTATACACTGGCAAGGTATATTCGGTCCTTTTGATGGGGCGGATACATCGGATTCCATGTAGCTCACATGGTCTATGTCGGTTAGAGAACCTCCCACAGAAATAGTTTATGCTTTAAAAATGTATTGACTCCTTGCTTTCAGATTTCAGACTTACTACTTATGATTATGTATTTAGCTTATGATATTGCATTGAGTCATTATATTACAGATTTTACTATTACCACATGATTTCAGCTTCAAGGATAATTTAAGCATGTTTTACCACAAATTATGCATGATCTCAGTTTTAAACAGGCTTTCAAGTATATTTTTATCATGACCTATGCATATCCCACATACTTAGTGCATTCCATAGCACTAACACATATTGTGTTGCATCCTTTGATGATGCAGATTCAGTTGTCCCTTCACAGCTTCGTGACTAGAGTTCCCGGCCACTCACGCCCAGCTTTGGTGAGTCCTCATATTGCAAGGACTAGTTATGCTTTTCCTAATGTTAGCTTTACTTCTATACTCTGAGTTAGCTAGGATCTTGTCCTAGCAACTCTTTATGTTATGACTAGAGGCTTTTAGACATAGTTTTGTATTCGATTTCCCTTTTTGGATATTGTATGTTATAGGGTCCTTAGACCCTTTATTGATATTTCCTTGATAGGATTTCCGTATTATGATTTGGCTTATCTTTTTTTATGCTTGAGAATGCTATGACCAAGGGTTATCTTGGGATTCTTGTGGTCCCAATTCCCGTGTTACATCTAGGGGGTAGCCTCGGGGCATGACAAACTTGGTATCAGAACCTCAAGTTTAAGAGTCCTAGAATGTCTGAAAGCCGCATCGAGTAGAATCTCTTTCATGAGTGTGAAGTGCGCCACACTTATGAGGGGGAGGTTATGAGATGTTTTAGGAAAAAACTTCACTTCTTCATGTTCACTATCGTGTGATAGAGTTTGACTTTACTTACCCTTCTAATTTGTTCCTTACGCATTCCAGATAATGTCTCCGCAAAGAAACCCCATGAGGAATGCTAATCCATCCACTCCAGATCATAAGGTTACGAATGCAGAATTTCGTGAAGCCATCTGTATGTTGGCTCAAGCCATGACAGCTCAGTTGAATGAGAAATAGAAACTAAAGAAGAGGAAGAGAAAGAATATAAGACCAGAACACGGACCCAATCATATTCTCGACAGAGGTCATCCAGAACAACCCCATCTTCAGTTAGCACACCTACCCTCGACTCTCAGTCTTGTCACCATAAGGCTCTAAAGACCTTGAGGTACCCTCATTGTAGTAGTTGTGGTAAGTTTTATTTGGGTGAGTGCCTTGCGAGCAAGGAGGGGTGTTTTAGGTGTGGTCAGTTAGGCCATAGGATCAGGGATTTCCCCTCATATAAGAGGAGCAACTGTGATGTTCAACTCCAAAACCAATTCCTTTCATTGCCTAGCAAGTCGGGTCAGAGTATTCCTCTAGAAGTTGAATCAGGTATGTCACTAGATTTTCTTCCTTTAAGCACCCATAGCCCCCGGACCCCTACTATTGGTTGGTTATGAGTTGTCTTGACCTAGAACTAAGTGGGGATAGGAAGGTTGAGGCCTAGACTTTTAGGAGAAGGAGAGTCTTAGA
Organism: Jaltomata sinuosa; assembly: GCA_003996215.1. Classification (NCBI taxonomy): domain Eukaryota; kingdom Viridiplantae; phylum Streptophyta; class Magnoliopsida; order Solanales; family Solanaceae; genus Jaltomata; species Jaltomata sinuosa. The sequence goes on from QJPP01000079.1 coordinate 253,890, forward strand.
CTATAGGAGGAAGTGGGTATTCGTGCTAGATTCTGGAGTAGTGTATGTTCTGTTAGGGTAAAATGATCATAGTTCCTTTGAGAGGTTGGTTAGAGGTCCATATACTATAGAGGGTAGCATGAACCTAAGGGGGAGATAGTGGAATGTAGAATCAGTCAGATTTTAGAGGCTCAGGTAGCTATGCTTGTGGGTGTTAGAACAAAGTCAAGAGGGGAGGCAGAAGCTTATTTCCATGCTGGCGTCCTAAGTATACTTCTGCCATTATGATACCTTTTGCATGCCTTGTGTGTCAGCGCCATGGCCCTATTTTAGGTTCACGCTCATGTTCAGATCCTAGAATGGCAAGTGATTACTTCAAACAATGATTCTACTCTTACTCTGCGAGTCTATGAATCCCATCTTTTTGCCCCAAGGTCTGTTATTTATGTGAACTCATGTATCGCAGTATGCTCAGTTATGTTTACTTAGTTAGTCTTCAGAAATACCTCAATGGATAATCAAATCATGTTACGCCATGTATATGCTCAGACCTGATTCATGAAAAGATTCACACTTATGATTTCCTTATTCTAAAGCCCTTTGATCTTTTCCTTTGATGACGAGGGGTAGTGATCCCCTACTAACTCATGTCTTACGTGCCCAGTATGTGAAGTGCTCATGCCTATTGCGCTCAATTCCCTAAGCCCCACTTTGAGTGGCTTGATCACGCTAAGTGTAAGTTAAGATCAATCTGTAATCCTTCATTCGTGATGCTCCTACTCCTTCTCTTTCCTTTCAATGATTCTGGTTTATGTTGTTGTAAGTGTTAGGGAAGAAGGCCTTGTAGTAGCCTAGCTGGGAGGCAGCAAATTTCTTTTTCCTTATTATTGTACTTTTTCCACCTTGACTTCTATGTGTGGGTGAATTATGAGGTAAGGATTATTCATGCGAAATAGTTAGATGAGGAAGTTTAGCATGTCCCTCTGTAGAAGTTCTTGAATTTGCGATTCCTAGTTATGATAGGAAAAGGAGAGAAGTCATAAATAGGATAAGCTACGAAACCATAGGGTGACCATAGTTATAAGCTTGAATATCGTGATGGGATACATGTGGATATTTGTTTTACACAACTAGTGACTCTTGGGTTGGGGAGCCCTGGATTAGTTGGTTGTTGTGATAAGAAAGAATACCATTCTTAGGAGATAACTCTAGATGCAAGAGGTTAGTCAAGATAGGCTTAAACATGGAGAATCGGGTAGTTAGACTCGGACCTTAGTGCCTTTATGTGCGTTGTTGAGGTTGTTAGTTGCAAATGGTAGGAGTGGTATTCAGAAGAGAATAGTTTTCCCGTATGTATACTTCTCTCAGTTTGGTGTCCCTTTCGGTTAACTGTGAGTTTTAGAGTATGTTTGTTCTTTATGAGTTTTAGCTGAGTTCCTACTCTCATCCCAGACAAACTATCATGTTAGATATCTAGTTCCTGTCCTATTGGTCATCTTTACACTCTTGGCATGTATACGTGTCTCATGAAACCAGTTCAGTTTTTATTTCAATCAGAAGACGGTTACCACGATAGTACTTCAGCTTTTACAACTCAGTTGAAGGAGATACTTGGGAACCAGAATCATCCATGAAGGCCAGGTACCTTCACCCTTTTCCTTCAGACCCGGTTTCAACTTGAGGTAGTAGTTCCATCCTTAGTATGTCCTTCCGAATCTATTCTGTCAGTTTCCCTCGCGATCCTCGCATGTATTCACATTTTCGAGGTTGATTAAGCCATGTTTTAAGTTCAAAAGTTCAGTTTCATGTTTATTCTTCAGTTTTCATGTTTCCTTTTTGGTTGGGCTATTTTCTCTCTAGAGTCCCCTTTCTTAGTCTTCATTCAAGGACGAATGATCCCAAGGGGGAGATATTGTAACACCCCAAAAATCCTAAACTAATACCCTAACCTTTTTCCATGGGAGTAATGATCATTTTCCTAGTGTGGTGAGTGCTTTGGATGCGAATCATGTTCATAAGAAACTCCTATTATCAAGTTAAGTCGCAAGCACCTCACCAAAGTAAGTTTTCATGTAAGTCTAAACTAGAGTCAACTTCAATAGATAATTCCTCCCAAAATATTAAGTATTAGGTGGCCTACTACCTACTAAATTAAAAGTTTTTGAGTCTTCTTTCCAACGCCATTGACCGCGCATTAATTCGAGTCCGGAGTAAAATGTTATGGGCAGTTTACTGCAGTGCTGTCAGTGATGATGGATCGGATGACGAACCGTCGTTTTGAACGACGGGTCCGTACTTTGAACCGTGATTGCTGAACTGAACACTGAAACTTTTATTTTTAAAACCATTGGTTGGTTAACGGCCCGTAGATCAAAACCACGGTCCATAGATGGATCCGTGGTTTGTCAAAATTCAGCTTTTCTTCCCCAAACTCCACGAGTGAGTCTATGACCCGTCATTCATTCTATGGGTCTGTCATGTTGACCCGTAGAAATGAATCTGCAACAAGATGTTTCCAGCCTCGTTTCTAAGTTTCCAAAGCACGATCTGTCATTCATACCACGACCCGTAGATGGAGTCATGGTCACTGAGTTGACTGTCTTTTTCAGAATTTTCCTAATTATTTCCCAGGGGCATTTTGGTCATTTTCCACCCTTTTAACTACTAAGTGGAGTTGTTTTGACTATTTCTAGTAGGGTTTTCACCCATATTATCCTAAGTCTCTCCTAAGTTCCTCATTCTTCTCCCATAAAGGAAGATTTCTCTCCAAAGTTTCTCTCAAGCTCAAGTCTCCTAGCTTCAAGTTCAAGCCTCCTAGTTCTTTTCCATTGAAGTGGGTTATCTTCTTCCAAGGTATGTGGGTCTTTAACAATGGATTTCTTTCACCCTTGTGCCCAAAATCCCCAATTCTTATGTTGAAGTATGAAGTTATGTAGATAGGGTTTTGATCTAAAATTTGGGAAAGTTTATGAAATCAGTTTCTATGTTTAAATTCATGGTTTCCTCTTGATTACTCATGATTTGATTATGATTCTCTCATTGGTTTCGAAAGCTCAAGCATGAAAGTTTATTTCTAGCATGAATCCATGAAATTACATGTTATCAAGAGAAATTTGGCATGATTAGATATCATGGCCTTTATGTATTTATGAAATTACATGCAAAAGTCTTCAAGTATGATTATGAAAGAAAAGTATGTTTTAAGCTATGGCAAAGCTAAGTCTTCAGATTATGAATTTGAATTGCATGGCATCAGATATGTCCTTTTGCTTTACAAATAGTTTTGGGCATCAGATATGTCCCTATGTTTTATGAAAGTTTTGGACATCAGATATGTCCCTATGTTTATGAAAGGTTTGGCATCTAGACATGTCTACCTAAGCTAAATGAACTGCATGGTATCAGATATACCCTTATTCTTTTCAAACAGATTTGGCATCAGATATGCCCAGTATTATATGAGCTATATGTATGTTTTGGGAGAAGTATTAGCACTGAGTTGGACAGGGTGAGAGTACCCAAAAAGGTCCCAGAACTACGTGCCCCCGTAGGTATTAAGTCCCCTCTGTTGGGCATCAGTATTTAGTGATCAAGCCAAAGTAATGCCTTTATACCCTGGCAAGGTATATTCGGTCCTTTCGATGGGGCGGATACATCGGATTACATGTAGCTCACATGGTCGATGCCGGTTAGAGAATCTCTCACAGAAATAGTTTATTCTTTAAAAATGTATTGACTCCTTGCTTTCAGATTTCAGACTTAGTACTTATGATTATGTTTTTAGCTTATGATATTGCATTGAGTCATTACATTACAGATTTTACTATTACCATATGATTTCAGCTTCAAGGATAATTTAAGCATGTTTCACCACAAATTATGATTGATCTCAGTTTTAGAAAGTCTTTCAAGTATATTTTTATCATGACCTATGCACATCCCACATACTTAGTACATTCTATAGTACTAACACATATTGCGCTGCATCCTTTGATGATGCAGATTCAGGTGTCCCTTCACAGCTTCATGGCTAGAGTTCCCGGCCACTCATGCCCAGCTTTGGTGAGTCCTCATAGTGCGAGGACTAGTTATGTTTTTCCTTATGTTTGCTTTACTTCTATACTCTGAGTTAGCTAGGGTCTTGTCCTAGCAACTCTTTATGTTATGACTAGAGGCTTTCAGACATAGTTTTGTATTAAAATTCCCTTTTTGAATATTGTATGTTATGGGGCCCTTAGACCCTTTATAGATGTTTCCTTGATAGGATTTCCGTATTATGCTTCCGCTTATCTTTTGTTATGCTTGGGAATGCTATGACCAAGGGTTAGCTTGTGATTCTTGTGGTCCCAAGTCCCGTGTTACGTCTAGGGGGTAGCCGCGGGGAGTGACAGTTCTAATTTTCCTTGCTTGTCTTATCACAACCGGAGTCTAAAGACATACTTTACTTCATTGATATACCAATTGGAATTGAGAGATACCAATTGGACTCAACCCATACAAGCAAGTGAATGAACCTCACAAAAAGGAATGAAAGAAGAGAGATATTTCCTAGAATGCTTCATAGCTTTCCAGAGATTAGATGTGGACATCAACACACCAATTCGTAGGACTCTATTCGACAGTTTGCTCTTGTACTGGGAGACCGGTAACCTAGGCTCTGATACCATTTGTCATGACCCAACTACTGTACCGTGCGGGCACCTACTCTAATCCACCTAGACAGGAGAACCCTTACCACCTGAACTAATAGATAATGCGGAAAAAGAAATAAATCATGAAATAAGCCTTTTTAATACATGAAAATGTTTACAAGATATGCGGAAAAACCTTTTACAATTTGAAAATAGCCCTTCCTAGAACCTAGTCTAAGCCGGTACAAGAGCTACTACAAGAGTGATACTAAAATAAAAGAAGACACAACTCACACCATAGAAGCAAGAAGTAGGAGCTGCTGGAGATTCCCATCATCGTGTACCTATGAAACATCACCAACCCTACAACCAGACTATACCCAAAAAGGTATAGCAAGAGTAAAATCATTACAAACACACGTACTGGTAGGCATCATCGGTCGACTCGAATCCACTCATGCCATCATATAAGAAATCAAGGGAAATACACATTTAACTATAATGCATCAATCCCTCAATGTCCACTTTTGTCAAACCTTGCTTCGAACCCGAGCCTTCCTAACCCTTCCGCTGCCAACTCCCTTCTCTAACTCTACACCCTGACACCTAGGACTTCCCAAGTCACACTTAACCCTTAGACTTCCCAAGTCAGCTTAACCCTTAGACTTTCCAAGCCACATTAACCCTTAGACTTCCCTAGTCACCTTAACCCTTAGACTTCCCAAGGCACACTAACCCTTAGACATTCCAAGTCACACTTATCACCTAGACTTCCCAAGTCACACTACCATTGCCAACATCTATGTCCATACTCGGACTACCTTTTCCTTACCCAAGTCAACCACTATGACTCAACAACTCGGAGTAAACCCTACTACTTAGTGACATAGACTGCACCCGTCGTACTGCCACCTACTAGTAAAAACTGCCCCTATTACCCCAGGGCTATACTCGACAAGTAACAACAGCCAACATTATAAATAGACTACGAGTATCTTTCTTAGCTCATCAACCACACGTAACAAGTCTAACCGACATTTACAATTCTCATTGACAACAAACATATATCTTTTTTACATAACCCGGACCAAACAAGGATCCCTAGAACATCATCTATGCCAAAATTACATGCGACCCCGGTTCACTGAAGAACCATCTTGTCACTTAAGCACACTAACCCGACCCTTCAAGGACCAACTATATGCCACATAATAATAAATTTCGGCTCTCTCAGGAACCCAATATGTAAAGAACAAATAGTTACACCCGCACTGAGTAAAGCAGTACAACATATAATAACAGCCAGTAGTTTAACTCCAGACTCTCAGTCTACCTTTTAACTTATCAACCACAGGAAGCAGGTTCAACAATCATTCAACAACAATAATAAACATGAAATTTACCCTTTTTCATTACCCGGACCAATCAAGGGTCCCTAGACCGACACCTAAGTGTTAACATGTGATGCCCGGTCCACCCCAGAACCATCCCCATATTTAAGTGTAACAACCCGGCCTCTCAAGGACCAATGTAATAAATCACAGATTTAACAATTAACCAGGTCCACTCATGGAATCATTGACAAACACAGTCAATAATGCATAATTAAACCCGTACCAGGCATGGTACCCAAGACAACTATTAGTATCTCGTACCAGGCGTGGTACCTGAGACAACCAAATATGTATTCCCATATCAGGTGTGGTACCCAAGCCAACCTTTAGTATTCTCATACCAAGTGTGGTACCCGAGCCAACCGAATATCATACCAAGTTCAATTAATCACAAACAATGAACAAAACATACTTGTAAATCAATAAGCAATAACACCCAGTTCATTTTACAAGACTGATAACCGGACATTAAACATTCATCAACCATTCTCTAAGCATGCAACTCATTGAATACTCAAGCAAAAGCACACGAACATACAATGCATAATGGGGATCAATAACCATCACCTACCCCTATCCTGAGTACATAAACTCAACCTTGGATCCCTTTCCAAAACCAAGCCCCCGTTCAACCCTTTTTAATCCATGACTAGTAGATATAGTTATTCCTAGACCTTTTCTAAGACAAATACAATATGGGGAAAATATCCCCTAACCTTGGTACTTCAACCATTTACGATATTCTACTTCTTTTATAACAAATATTTCAGAGAATTCCCTCTTTAACATGTCATTAATTTCCTAAGGTTTCCTCGGTTCCCTGAACCTTCCTGACACTCTAGACCTTGGATTTTATCATCATAAAACACACAATAAATTATGACAACCCAGAATATTACCACGCATTATTGTAACCCAACCATTTCTAGTTCAAACAATTCAACCACAACAAATTCTCCAGACTCCGTGCTCAAAGACCTAGGCATGGATTCTCCTTTTCAGTCTATACAATAAGTATGAAATGAAAACAAGTCAATCTACTCATGAAGAAAATGTAGCCTACCTGGACGCCAAGCAACTGCGCAATGCAATTTCTGGCTCCATTAAGGCATTCCCTGATGGATGACAAGCCCGAAATCCATGGGTTTGCATCCTTTTAGCTGGAATCCCTCCTCCCCATGGCTCCCAAGCTTTGGAGCAGCCTAGGAGGGTTTTTGGAGAAACCCTCATCTATTTTTGACTAAAGAAGGGAGAATAGGGTTATAAAACCCATTTCTGGGCTTTTTGGTTCCGTCATCCCGCTATAGTGGACTACCAACTGCTATGGCGGTACCGTTATAGTGACCTAAATCCCTCTATAGCGGACTTAACTTTTCATCATGAATAGTCTTCAGTAAAATAGTCATAGCTTTTTACTCGGGAAGTGGATTAATGAACGGTCAGTGGCATTGGAAAGAGGACTCAGAGATATTTAATTTGGTAGGTATTGGGACCCCTAAATCCTTATATTCTAGGAGGAATGCACATTTGTAGTTGACCCTAGTCTGAACTTATCCCGAAACTAAATCGGTAAGGAAGCTTTCAACTTAACTTTGTGCTAGGATCATTGTATGACCTTAGTACATATTAAATGTACTTTCATACTAAAGGAATTAATCCTAACTCTTATTATGAATGAGAGGTACCTTCTTTGATCGCACATATTTTCAGTAACGATAGAATAGGTCATTACATTTATGAGACCTCCATGGACCCTGTCGATCCAGATGAGGGGCTATATATTGCGAGTGCTGGAGGAGGGGTATACGGTATAGTTGAGGTATACAGGTGCATCCTTCCATAGATCCTCCCTACTGGGCTTATAGGCGGTGGAGGAAGTACATAGAGTACTACTGTTATCTTCATATCACATCATACTATTCATATTGTGTTCGTATCAACCCTTGTTTGTTGTTTGTTCAGTGTACGCTCCGATAGTATGGGATATCAGAGGGTTTGTTTTATCTTGTATATGTTCCTCGAGTGTATGGGCACTCGTTGGGACTGTAGGTAGATTATCTTATTCTATCTTAGTGTAGTACTTGTTAAAGGCTTTCAGTTCATCGGTGATTAGTCGATTCTATCTTATTGTGGCACTGGTTAGTGGCCTTCCGAGCTTTGGTGGTGTAGCTTATTCTATCCTAGGGTTTTACTTGTGAGGTTTCTTTCTTATTATTCTTATCTTTAGAGCTGTGTTATTAGCATGATTTCATTAATAGTATTGTTGCATGAGTATGTTTACTTGCCTTTCCTTCCTTCCCTTTTATTTGAGGTTACCGCTATACTGACATTCTTCTTAAAATCTCTCTTTATATATTGTTGTTGCAAGGATCCAAGTGCGTTCTCCTTTCCTTCACCTATGCTCTGTGATATATATTTTATGTGGCTAGCATAGTATTCTTGTATTCGCTTTGTCTTCTATTCGTACTAGTTTCTATGTGATTTCCTATCATGACCCAACCCATCGAGCCGTGTGGGCGTCTACTCTATGCACGTAGATAGACGAACCCTTACCACCCGAATCAATAGGTGCTTGCAGAAAATAGGAAACAACAGTAAAATCTACTCTTTTAATAAATGAAAGCATCTACAACCTTGTTTCATAGAACATCTTTTTATGATGGATACAACAACAATTTTACAACTTTAACTCACCCTTCCTAGGACCTAGTCTAAAACAGGTACAAGAGCTACTACAGGATTTATACAGAAATATGTAATAGACACACAACTCTTGTCATTGAATCGAAGGACAGAAGCTGTTGGAGATTGACGTCGTCTTGTACCTATGAGACATCACCAATCCTGCAACCAGACTATACCAAAAAGGTATAGCAAGAGTAAAATCAGTACAAACACACATACTAATAGGCATCATCGGTCAACCCGAATCCACTCGTACCATCATATAAGAAAATCAGGAAAATATGAAATCACCCAAGGTAACTCCATCCCCAACTTCCCCCTTTACCAAGCGCGATCTCAACCGACCGTCTACTCATACCCCTTACCTCAACCTTTCCTAACTCTTGCGTTGCGCACTCCACCACTCTAGCATCACCCCCAATACCTATGGCTCCTCGAGTCACACTTATCACCTAAACTTCCCAAGTCACCTTAACCTTAGGCTTCCCAAGTCATCTTAACCTACTCCAATCACCTAGCCCAGACCTGGACTACAACTCTGTTGTTCTAGTCAAGCCCTATGGCTAGAGACCCAGTGGAAACAACATAAACTTTCAATCCAGACCCACTACCCTCATGGTACTACTCACAAGTATCCAGACCCCTCACAGATCCATAAATAACTCTCCATATGATAATACCAGCTAGTCGCACAATGCCAGACTCTCAGTCATTCCCCTAGCTTATCAACCACATGTAATCCATCTTATAACCATGATCAACAATCAAGAAAACAATAAACATTTCCATTCAACATAGCCCGAACCCACCCTGGGATCCCCCTAAATAATACCTAAGTGTTAACATGCAACTCGGTCTACACCAAAACCAAACTCACAAATCAATACAATAACAGCCCAGCCTCTCAAGGATCATATGTAATATCACAAATCATAAACACAACTCGGGCCTCTCAAGGAACCATTATAAAAAAAATACAGCAATACAATAAAGTAAACCCGTACCAGGCGTGGTACCCGAGCCAACCAGTTAGTATCCCATACCAGGCGTGGTACCCGAGCCAACCATTAGTATTCTCGTACCAGACGTGGTACCCAAGCTAAATGAATGTCACACAAAATCCATAATAACAAATAATGAACAATTAACACTTGTAAACCAACAAGCAATAACACCTAGTTCATTTCACAAGACTGAAAACAGGACTTTTGGATACTCCTAAATCATTCCCTAAGCAATGCAAACCATACAAATACTTAGACAAAAGTACACAAACATACAATGCATACAGGAATCAATAACCATCACCTACCCTTTTCCCGAGAACATAACTTAGCCCTGACTCCAGTCCGAAGACTATATCTCGTTCACCCCCTTATTAACACATCTTAGTGACCACATTGATCCTGAACCCTTAATAGATAGCTACAACATGGAAAACCACCCCCTTAACCTTGGTGATTCAACCACTCCTTATTATTCTACTCACATGCCCGAGACCTTGTCTAGGAATTCACTACTTTTTTATTACCCATTTAGTTACCCAAGCATTTTATGGTTCCCCAAACCTTCCCGGCACCCCAGTCCCTATATCCTATCATTTTACCAAACCTAGACAACATGAACAGCCCCAAGTATATATCATCATCCCTCAATTCAATCAAACCAATTCCTAGTTTACACATAAGTAGCACTGAATCCCCCAAACTCCGTTCCCAAAGGTCTAATCGTGGATTCTCCTTTTCAACTACACAATAAGTACAAATGCAAATAGGTCTATCTACTCAAAAGTGAAAACCTAGCCTACTTGGACGCCAAGCAACTGCACCATGCATTTTATGGCTCCATAAAGGCATTTCTTGTCCATTGGCAAGCTCAAATACCAGGGTTTTGCATCCTTTCAGCCAAAATTCCTCCTCATCATGGCTCCAAAGCCTTGGAGCAGCCTAGGAAGGTTTTTGGAGAAACCCTCGTATGTTTTGCATCTGAGGAGGAGAAGTCTTTTATTAAATACCCATTTTGAGGCTACTGCCTCCCGCCATTCCGCTATAGCGAATGACCTTTCGCCATAGCGGTAGCGCTATAAAAGATAAAACACCACTATAGCACAGTGACATCCGCCCGGATGATTTTCAAAAATTTGAAATTTTCTGTCACATCACCCCAATTAATACCAAAAATATTTTAAATTATTCCTGAAATTTCATGATGTCATGGTTCTTGAAATAACAACGGATCCTTTCATTACAATATATATAAATTAACCCAACGTTCATTCCCGAACGATCCTGAAATCAAGAAAATAAAAGGAACTAGCCCAGGACCCTCACTGTCCCTAGTGACCGCATAACTTATGAACCTACACGAATTACCAAACCTTCCCTCAACTAGCCATACTGACTTGAAGGAAATTAAATGATCTCACCCACTTGGAGTAATTTGGAGTTACCGCAAGGAAAGTTTTTTTACACGTGACCCTCCGAGTACCCAAGAAATTCAAGGCCTCGGATAATGTAGGAGCAAAAGAATTCAAAAAGACCCGGGAGAAACCTTTCCTTTCTAAAAACTGGTTACCATTCGCTATAGAGGACATCATACCGCTATAGAGGTTCCACTATAGCGGAGTACCGACTGCTATAGCAGTTGATAACAGGTTGAAATAGGGGAGAAATGGATTTCACCCCTCATTCTCCCCATATTTCTACCGAGAATACTATATCCTCTCTCGATTAACTCGCTCCTGACGTCAAAATTCTCAAGTAATAATTGATGTTACTTACTCCTTCACTTCCTTGCATGAATTTAGACAGGATTAAAGTAGAAAACAAGGAATTTGGGTATATATTGTAGTTGGTTTGAACTTGAACTTTTTGGTTGGATTTTTGTTGGATTTCTGAAGCATGAAGGCTTCCCTTACATTTACAATGCCTCCAAGGCGTTCTGGGAATAAGGATTATACAACTTTTGGCTAAAAGAAGGCTAAAAATAATAGTGGGAGGTGAAAGGTTATTTTTGAGTAAAAGTGATTTGGATGAATTCTAAGGGTTAGAATGCCCAATATTTTGTAGAAAACAATAATGGGGTACTTTAGGTGTGTAGATCTGAACTTGGAATATTGAAAATGAAATTTTTGGGTCAAGGGACGCCATTGTTGCACCCCTTGAAGTTGTTGGGACGATGAATACCATTGTAGCAGTTATGCTCCGCTATCGCGATTATTTTTCCCCTATGGCAGACTTCGTCCGCTATGGCGGAATTCCGCTTAACAATAGCTCCTTTAGGCTGACACTTGAAAAAAATTCCCCTTTTTCTTTATCCCTTATGCCTTATCGAGTTCTAACCCCTCCCCCTTATCACACTGTAGGTTATCCAAAGCAATAGCTAAGGAACAGTATCCCGTGTATGATTATGAGAAGTTCCTTGACGATGCTAGTCAGTAGAGGTCTCGAGACTATCGCCATCTGGGCTTTTGTTATAAGAGGGGCTGCAGGATGATAGGTGTGGATGGAAAAGTAGACGCCTTCCACTGTAGAGTTTAAGAGTTTGGTTGGGAGTCCTTGCTAGTAGCTCTTCCTCCCGCACAGACAAGCTGGGTACGGGAGTTCTATGCCATCCTTCTTATAGTCCATTAGGATGAGTCCAACCCCACCATCCGTATCAAGGGAGTGGATGTCCCTGTGGATGCTCAAACTATCAATGAGGTGCTAAGAGTGCCTCATGTCTCCAATGAAGCATATGAGGCCAAGTTTCAGCTCTGGGACATGACTTGGTTGAGGGACACTTTAGTGGATGAGGATTGCAGAGATCAGGTCTACTAGGCTATCCCCGACGGCATCACTAGCACTTACTTCTCTGCCAATGCTAGGAGGTGGTTAAATGTAGTGTCCTGAAGAATTTGCCCATCGGGTAATAAGACTGACGTGACCTATGCCTGGGCCCTGGTGATTGCTTGTGCTATCAGGGAATCATCATGAATATGGGGGAACAAATCCTCTCTGAGTGGAAGGAATTCTACCGGGGTCATAGGAAGGGCTTCTATCTTTCAGGTTTAGTGTCTGAGATATGTCGGCGAGTTGGGGTGCCTGTGGATCACACTGACCATGAGGTAGCGATGGATGACACCTTCAACCCTATTCGGGTGAAAGTGGTCTTTTCTATGAAGAAGAAAGAGGTGGATAAAGCAGGAAGAAGTTAGTCGGTCGAGTATGCCGACGACGATGATGAAGATAACACTCCGTCCCCCTCCCATCCTCAGCCCCCGATCATCAACCACCAGCTGGAGGAGACTTTAGCCGCCGTCTAGAGGTTCACAACGGGCACCGCTACAGGAGGTACCACCCCACCCCCTTCCGTGCAGGACTTTGCAGCACTCCGCAGGGAGTTAGAGGAACAGAAGAAGAAGAGATGCTCCTGCGACCGCATGCTTGCCTGGATGTGGAAGACGATCAACGTTATGTTCTCTTACATCGCCTCGTGTTAGCAGCTGCTCACACTCAAGCCTGAGGACAAGAAGTAGTTTCCTTTCCTAAGCAATGATGAGGCTTAGGACTTACCCCTTTCCCTCTTTATTTAGACAATATACTATTTTCTGGGTTTTCTCCCCCGCTCGGGGCTTGTGTTAGACATTATTTTCCGTTTACTTTCCCCTCTTTGATTTTTGCACATGAATGATCGTTTTAGATAATTTCCCTTATAAGCATACTATATTAGCTATATAGATGATTTCCTGGTCTTACATAGAAAGTTATAGCTTAACCACTGTGTTTTTAATCCCCGAGAATGAAATGAAAAATGGGGGAAAGCAGGGCAGGCATTCTGCCCCGCATCCTTCCGCCATGGAGGTTGTCACTCCACCATAGCGGTACCTCCATAGCGGTAAAAATCTTGCTATGGCGGGATTGCCATAGCGGTATAGTTCTGCTATGGCATTCCCTATGATAACAGTCTAGAATTTTGAAATTTTTAGCATGTATACTCATCCCCCTTCCTGGTTTTCATTGTCTAACAATGTCAATCCCGCCATGGTATTAAAGAATCCCTAGGACCGTCCCTGGCAATGCATAGAGCAAAACTTAGCATTCAGTTATCACTAAAAATAAAAGACTCACAGAAGAGAATTAATCGCAATGACACCTTCCCGCTATCCTGCAGGGATAATCCCATCGTCCCCATGGTTCCCAGCCAGGTCTCGACTATCTTGAAACCGAAGTTTCCCTACAATCATAAATCCTTTCCCCTCACCATCTTAACCAACGACGAGTCCCATTTCAAAAAGTGACACAAAATTTTCAATCAACCCACATAGTGATTTATTACTAACCAATTCACACAACAATCAAGTTATAATTACTCTCAGGATAAAAATGTTCATAGTAAAGCAATTAATTACACGCCAAAATGGTTGTTCACGACCTCATATTCCCGCTATCATACAAGATTAGCAATTTTTCTCCATGGTTCTCAACCAATCCCGACTGCCTTGAAATCGGAGTTTCCCCATAGTCACAAATGATCATGTCCCCTTATCATTTTTACCAACGGTAAGCCCATGCCCAAAACATAGCACAAAATTTCAGTTAAATCACATAACGGTTAACCCTTTAACCAACCACATGTAACCATATTATGACCTTTTCCTGACCACAATATTCACAGCAAAACACACGATTGTACACCAAGCAAGTCATACAAACACTGAACACACAACATTTCAACTTAGGCAAAAATGAAATCAAGTAACATAAAATTTTCTCTCTTTGTCCCATGGATGGCCATTAGCCGAACATCCATGTCTTACCGCAGCCTCTCAGGCCAGATACCAATTGGAAACTTCCTAGTTCCAACTCCTCTTGCTTATTTTTCACAATTGTCGGAGTCAAAAGACATCATTTTTCCTTGTTGAGATACCAATTGGAATTGAGAGATACCAATTGGACTCAACACATGCAAGCAAGTAAATGAACCGCACCAAGAGAATGAAAGAAGAGAGATGTTTCCTAGAATGTTTCATAGCTTCCCAAATATTAGATGTGGACGTCAACACACCAATCAGTAGGACTCTATTCGACATTTTTCTCTTGTACTGGGAGACCGATAACCTAGGCTATGATACCATCTGTCATGACCTAACCCACCGGGCCGTGCGATAGCCTATGCTATGCACCTAGATAGATGAACCCTTACCACCCGAACCAACAGGTGCTTGTGGAAAACAGGAAACAACAGTAAAATCTACTCTTTTAATAAATGAAAGCATCTACAACCTTGTTTCAGAGAACATCTTTTTATGAAGGATACAACAACAATTTTACAACTTTAACTCACCCTCCCTAGGACCTAGTCTAAAACAGGTGCAAGAGCTACTACAGGATTTATACAAAAACATGTAAAAGAGACACAACTCCCATCATGGAATCGAAGGACAAAAGCTGCTGGAGATTGTCGTCGTCCTGTACCTACGAGACATTACCAATCCTGCAACCATACTATACCAAAAAGGTATAGTAAGAGTAGAATCAGTACAAACACACGTAGTGGTACGAATCATAGGTCGACCTGAATCCACTCGTACCATCCTATAAGAAAATCAGGGAAACATGAAATTAGCCAAGGTAACTCCATCCCCAACTTTCCCCTTTACCAGGCCCGATCTAAACTGACTGTCTACTCATACCCCTTACCTCAACCCTTCCTAACTCTTGCGCTGCGCACTTCATCACTCTAGCATCACACCCAATACCTATGGCTCCTCGAGTCACACTTATCACCTAAACTTCCCAAGTCACCTTAACCTTAGGCTTCCCAAGTCATCTTAACCTAGTCCAATCACCTAGACCAGACCTGGACTACAGCTCTATTGTTCTAGTAAACCCCTATGGCTAGAGACCCAGTGGCAACAACATAAACTTTCAATCCAGAAACACTACCCTCATGGCACTACTCACAAGTATCCAGACCCCTCACAGATCCATAAATAACTCTCCATATGATAATACCACCTAGTCACACAACGCCAGACTCTTAGTCATTCCCCTAGCTTATCAACCACATGTAATCCATCTTATAACCATGATCAACAATCAAGAAAACAATAAACATTTCCATTCAACATAGCCCGAACCCACCCTGGGATCCCCTTAAACAATACCTAAGTGTTAACATGCAACTCAGTCTACACCAAAACCAAACTCACAAATCAATACAATAACAGCCCAGCCTCTCAAGGACCATATGTAATATCACAAATCATAAACACAACCCAGGCCTCTCAAGGAACCATTATAAAAAAAATATAGCAATACAATAAAGTAAACCCGTACCAGGCGTGGTACCCGAGCCAACCAGTTAGTATCCCATACCAAGCGTGGTACCCAAGCCAACCATTAGTATTCTCATACCAGACGTGGTACCCAAGCTAACTGAATGTCACACAAAATCCACAGTAACAAATAATGAACAATTAACATTTGTAAACCAACAAGTAATAACACCTAGTTCATTTCACAAGACTGAAAACAGGACTTTTGGATACTCCTAAATCATTCCCTAAGCAATGCAAACCATACAAATACTTAGACAAAAGTACACAAACATACAATGCATACAGGAATCAATAACCATCACCTAACCTTTTTCCCGAGCACATAACTTAGCCCTGACTCTAGTCTGAAGACTATATCTCGTTCACCCCCTTATTAACACATCTTAGTGACCAGATTGATCCCAAACCCTTCATAGATAGCTACAACATGGAAAACCACCCCCTTAACCTTGGTGATTCAACCACTCCTTATTATTCTACTCACATGCCCGAGACCTTATCTAGGAATTCACTATTTTTTTATTACCCATTTAGTTACCCAAGCATTTTCTGGTTCCCCAAACCGTCCCGACACCCCAGTCCCTATATCCTATCATTTTACCCTACCTAGACAACATGAACAGCCCCAAGTATATATCATCATCCCTCAATTCAATCAAACCAATTCCTAGTTTACACATAAGCAACACTGAATCCCCCAGACTCCGTTCCCAAAGGTCTAATCATGGATTCTCCTTTTCAACTACACAATAAGTACAAATGCAAATAGGTCTATCTACTCAAAAGTGAAAACCTAGACTACTTGGACGCCAAGCAACTGCACCATGCATTTTATGGCTCCATAAAGGCATTTCTTGTCCATTGGCAAGCTCAAATACCAGGGTTTTGCATCCTTTCAGCCAAAATTCCTCCTCCTCATGGCTCCAAAGCCTTGGAGCAGCCTAGGATGGTTTTTGGAGAAACCCTCGTATGTTTTGCATCTGAGAAGGAGAAGTCTTTTATTAAAAACCCATTCTGAGGCTACTGTCTCCCTCCATTCCGCTATAGCGGATGACCTTTCGCCATAGTGGTAGCGCTATAGCAGATAAAACACCACTATAGCAGAGTGACATCAGCCCGGATGATTTTCAAAAATTTGAAATTTTCTATCACATCACCTTAATTAATACCAAAAATATTTTAAATTATTCCTGAAATTTCATGATGTCATGGTTCTTGAAATAACAACGGATCCTTTCATTACAACATATACAAATTTACCCATCATTCATCCCTAAACGATCCTGAAATCAAGAAAATAAAAGGAACTAGCCCAGGACCCTCACTGTCCCTAGTGACCACATAACTTATGAACCTACACGAATTACCAAACCTTCCCTCAACTAGCCATACTGACTTGAAGGAAATTAAATGATCTCACCCCCTTGGATGAATTTGGAGTTACCGCAAGGAAAGTTTTTTTACACGTGACCCTTCGAGTACCCAAGAAATTTGCGGCCTCGGATAATGTTGGAGCAAAAGAATTCAAAAAGACCCGGGAGAAACCTTTCCTTTCTAAAAACTGGTTACCATTCGCTATAGCGGACATCATACCGCTATAGCGGTTCCACTATAGCGGAGTACCGACTGCTATAGCAGTTGATAAAAGGTTGAAATAGGGGAGAAATGGATTTCACCCCTCATTCTCCCCATATTTCTTCCGAGCATACTATATTCTCTCCTGATCAATTCGCTCCTGACGTCAAAATTCTCAGGTAATAATTGATGTTACTTACTCCTTCACTTCCTTGCATGAATTTAGACATGATTAAAGTAGAAAACAAGGAATTTGGGTATATATTGTAGTTGGTTTGAACTTGAACTTTTTGGTTGGATTTTTGTTGGATTTCTGAAGCATGAAGGCTTCCCTTACATTTACAATGCCTCCAAGGCATTCTGGGCATAAGGATTATACAACTTTTGGCTAAAAGCAGGCCAAAAATGATGGTGGGAGGTGAAAGGTTGTTCTTGAGTAAAATAGTGATTTGGACGAATTCTAGGGGTTATAATGCCCAATTTTTTGTAGAAAATAGTAATAGGGTACTTTAGGTGTGTAGATCTGAACTTGGAATGTTGAAAACGAAATTTTTGGGTCAAGGGGCTCCATTGTTGCACCCCTTGAAGTTGTTGGGATGATGAATACCGTTGTATCAGTTGTGCTTCGCTATCGCGGTTATTTTTCCACTATGGCAGACTTCATCCGCTATGGCGGAATGCCGCTTAACAATAGCTCCTTTAGGCTGATACTTGAAAAAATTTCCCCTTTTTCTTTATCCCTTATGCCTTATCGAGTTCTAACCCCTCCCCCTTATTACACTGTAGGTTATCCAAAGCAATGGCTGAGGAACAGTATCCCGTGTATGATTATGAGAGGTTCCTTGACGATGCTAGCCAGGAGAAGTCCTGAGACTATCGCCATCTGGGCTTTTGTTATAAGAGGGGTTGCTGGATGATAGGTGTGGATGGAAAAGTAGCTGCCTTCCACTGTAGAGTTCAAGAGTTCGGTTGGGAGTCCTTTCTAGTAGCTCTTCCTCTTGCACAGACAGGCTGGGTACGGGAGTTCTATGCCATCCTTCCTATAGTCCGTTAGTATGAGTCCAACCCCACCATCCGTATCAAGGGAGTGGATGTCCCTGAGGATGCTCAAACTATCAATGGGATGCTAGGAGTGCCTCATGTCTCCAATGAAGCATACGAGGCCAAGTTTCATCTCTGGGACATGACTTGGTTGAGGGACACTTTAGTGAATGAGGAGTGCAGAGATCAGGTCTACTAGGCTAGCCCCGATGGCATCACTAGCACTTACTTCTCTGCCAATGCTAGGAGGTGGTTAAATGTAGTGTCCTGAAGAATTCGCCCATCGGGTAATAAGATTGACGTGACCTATGCCTGGGCCCTGGTGATTGCTTGTGCTATCAGGGAATCATCATGAATGTGGGGGAACAAATCATCTCTGAGTGGAAGGAATTCTACCGGGGTCATAGGAAGGGCATCTATCTTTCGGGTTTGGTGTATGAGATATGTCGGCGAGTTGGGGTGCCTGTGGATCACACTGACCATGAGGTAGCGATGGATGACACCTTCAACCCTGTTCGGGTGAAAGTGGTCTCTTCTATGAAGAAGAAAAAGGTGGATAAAGCAGGAAGAAGTCAGTCGGTGGAGGATGCCGACGACGATGATGAAGATGACACTCTGGCCCCCTCCCATCCTCAGCAGTACCCCCAATACTTGTGTTTCCTCGAGTCACACTTATCACCTAGACTTCCCAAGTCACCTTAACCTTAGGCTTCCCAAGTCATCTTAACCTAGTCCAATCACTTAGAATAGACCCGGACTACCACTCCGTTGTTCTAGTCAACCCCTATGGCTAGGCACCAGAGGTAACAACATAAACTATCAATCCAGACCTACTACCCTCATGGAACTACTCACAAGTATCTGGACCCCTCACGGATCCCTAGACAACTCTCCATATAATAATACCAGCTAGTCACACAATGCCAGACTCTCAGTCATTCCCCTAGCTTATCAATCACGTGTAATCCATCTTATAACCATGATCAACAATCAATACAACAATAAACATTTATGTTCCATATAGCCTGGCCCCACCCTGGGATCCCCCTAAACAACACCTAAGTGTTATCATGCAACCCGGTCTACACCAAGACCAAACTCACAAATCAATACAATAACAACTCGGCCTCTCAAGGACCATATGCAATATCACAAATCATAAACACAACCCAATCTTCTCAAGGAACCATTATAAAAAAATACAGCAATACAATAAAGTAAACCCATACCAGGTGGGGTACCCGAGCTAACCAGTTAGTATCCCATAGCAGGCGTGGTACCCGAGCCAACTATTAGTATTCCCGTACCAGACATGATACCCGAGCCAATCGAATATCATACAAATTCCACAATCACAATTAATGAACAATCAACACTTATAAACCAACAAGCAATAACACCTAGTTCATTTCACAAGACTGAAAACAGGACTTTTGGACACTCCTAAATCATTCCCTAAGCATTGCAAACCAAACAAATACTTAGACAAAAGTACAAAAAATATACAATGCATACAGGAATCAATAACCATCACCTACCCTTTTTCCCGAGCACATAACTTAGCCCAGACTCCTGTCCAAAGACTATATCCCGTTCACCCCCTTATTAACACATCTTAGTAACCACATTGATCCCGAACCCTTTCGTAGATAGCTACAACATGGAAAACCAGCCCCTTAACCTTGGTGATTCAACCACTCCTTATTATTCTACTCACATGCCCGATACCTTATCTAGGAATTCACCATTTTTTTATTACCTATTTAGTTATCCAAGCATTTTCTGGTTCCCCGAACCTTCCCGACACCCCAGTCCCTGAATCCTATCATTTTACCATACCAAGAAAACATGAACAGCCCCAAGTATATATCATTATCCCACAATTCAATCCAACCAATTCCTAGTTCTAACATAACCAGCACCGAATCCCCCAGACTTCATGCTCGAAGGCCTAATCATGGATTCTCCTTTTCAAATACACAATAAGTACAAATGCAAACAGTTCTATTTACTAAAAAGTGAAAACCTAGCCTACCTGGATGCCAAGCAACTGCACCATGCATTTTCTGGCTCCGTGAAGGCATTTATTGTTTGTTGGCAAGCTCAAATACTGGGGTTTCGCATCCTTTCAACTAAAATTCCTCCTCATTATGACTCTAAAGCCTTGGAGCAACCTAGGTAGGTTTTTGGAGAAACCCTCATATGTTTTCCATCTGAGGAAGAGAAGTCTTTTATAATAAACCCATTTTGAGGCTACTGCCTCCCGCTATTCCGCTATAGCGGATGACCTTCTGCCATAGCGGTAGCGCTATAGCGGATAAAACACCACTATAGTGGAGTGATGTCAACCCGGATAATTTCCAAAAATGTGAAATTTTCCATCACGTCACCCCACTTAATACCAAAAATATTTTAAATCATTCCCAAAAATTTGCGATGTCGTGGTTCCTGAAATAACGATGGATCCGGTTGTTACATTTTCTTTGTTTGTTTTTGTGACTTTTTTCTTAATTTTCTGCTATTTACTGCTTTTATATCTTATATGCACTCAGTCAGCTATGATGCCTACTGTGTATCTATTGCTTTGAAATTAGTCCTTACACTACACATTTGCATCTTCCTGGTGTAGATCCTAGTGTGAGCTATCGTCGCTGACCGCATGGATATTCATGCAACTTCTGAATATTTGAGATTAGGGTGAGCTCCTGCTGATCGAGGCTTGACCACATCTCCTCTTTTGGCACTGTTACTCTCTTTTGTTATTCAGAGATAGTTGTATATTCTATTTTATTCTCTCTAGTACTTTGTATTCTATTAGAGGCTCTTATACTATCGATACCAGGTTATGGGATGGTGTAGTTCCTTTTCATGTATATAGTGGTTGTTCTCTTTCCTTGTTGCTTTATCCTTCTTCTTATTTCTGCTTATTGTGAGTGTTTGCTTAGCTAGTAGCCCATTACTAATAGTTCTGGGCTACGGAGATTGGTTCGCCTACTGGAGATTATAGGTGTCATCATGACTTGAGAAATCGAGTCGTGACACACTTTCACCCACCAAACTTTTTGATGCACTCCCAACATCAAAACTCACTTTTATCTACATTATTATTAGTCATTGGCTCGAAGTTTGAGAGAAGTGTTTGAGGCTGAGATGTTTGTGATTATTGATTGAGTTGTTTCTTTCTTTTTATCATGTTTAGCTTGTGTAAGACAAAATACCTGTAACAAACCTTTAGTTTCTCTTGCATCAAGTTCTTCTATATTAACATTTACCTTGAATAATAGGTTGAACATGATTTCCATTTTCTTCTCCTCAGCTTTTTGCTCGATTTTCTTAATATGTTTTGCTCGATCCTCCTATTTATCATAAAGGAAGATTTCATATTTAACTATCTTTTTTAATATTTCCTCCCCAGTATGACTTAAATACCTCATGACTCTAGGCCTTGCCTTAGTTTCGTTTGGCCAAACTATAGGAATGGTTTCTTCAGGACTAAAAATAATAAATGTAGCAACTACATCACATAGAATCGATAATTTTTGTGTTTTTTAGGACGATGACAAAGAAGAAACTATTATATGATTTCTAAATATTGATCTAGTTACACTAGAGGAGGAGGAGGAGGAGAAACTAGATGCATTATGGGACTTGTTATTAACATATAGTAAAATTATTTTATGGTTTCTCAATATATATAGATCTAGTTACATCAGCGGACTTGTTATTAACAGATAGTATAATACCCGACTAAAGTCCACATGTTGTGAATATATTTAATTAAAATTAAGTGGATACATATTCTATAAGGACATTGAATTCTACAGATTGTGAAATAATACAAATTTATTTCCAAATTTGAAACAAGTTATCAAAATTTACGTGAAATTATTTAATTATATAGTATTAACAAGTTCCATCGGGCATCTTTACTTATTTCAAATTCTCTTCTTCTACCTTTATTTAAATCAGTTAACTATGGCATGTTATATTGACTTGGTGTAAATACCTGGTGTAGGCAAACTTTCACCCCTTATTATTAGATCGGGTAATCGCTATCATCCACCACTTAGGTATACATTCTCATATATGCAATGTCACTCACAGATCATCAAGATTTTACAGCTCTCAAAATATGGTCTGAAATTCTAGTTGGAATTTTGAATTTTCAAGTATTTTAAGAAAAAATGTAACTCTTCCAAAATCCAAATTGTCCTAATTAATTTATTTCTAAAATTAGACCAAATTATTTATATTTCCTTGAAATAATTTTACTATATGTTAATAACAATTTCAATTATGCATCTATATATACATTTCAATGCTCCTCTTAAATCTTCACAATTAGTTATTCATTCATATATTTTACCCTAAAGAATGTGCCTCTTATCCTTCTCCTCCTCATCCTCCTTGTCCTTCTCCTTCTCCTCCTCCTTCTTCTCATTCTTATTTTCCTCCTTTTGTGTGTGAACTAAACATAACCAAGAACTCAAGTAAAAGACTAGGCAGTTTATCCAAATGCAGAAGAATTATCTATTCTATGTGATATAGTTGTTCTATTAATTATTTTTTAGTCCATTACAAACCATTCCTATATATTGGCGATGCAAAACTAAGGCTAGGTCTAGAATAATGAGGTATTTAAGTCGCACTGGGGATAAAAGGTTAAAAAAGTTAGTCAATTATGAAACTTGCCTTTTAGATAAATTGGAAGATCGAGCATAAAATATTAGAAAAATCAAGCAAAATAATGAGGAGAAGAAAATGGAAATCATGTACAGCCAATTATTTGAGCAAAAGATTAATTTAAATGAACTTGATTCTAGGAAAATTAAAGGATTGCTAAAGATATCTTCTCTTACACAAAACTTGATGAAAGAAAGAAACAACTTTATCAAAAATCTAAGATTGATTATACATTGTTAAATGATTAGAAGTGGGATAGAATCAGATTTGCATTGATGAATTTCTTTGATTAATATCTATTTGAGATGTTGAGATTTGTTTGGCATGCAATGTTTTGATTTAATTCTAAGAGAGATGCTATGCCTTTGACATCATTTATAACTCAAGGGTGGCAGTAAAGGAATTTGTTTATTTTGCAATTATGTGGCTGCCTTCCTATGAGTTCTTTATCAGATAAATTTACTCATGTATTTACTGATATGTTTATCAGAATGACTTCCTTATACATTGCATGAGAGGAGTTGAAATCAATTCCAGAAAGACATAAGAGTTGTAAGATTCAAATAATATTTCGGTAGAAGATTTGTGTACCTTTCTAGTTGCAGCGGAATGAAGTTCATGAACCGGAAAGAATTGCTCCAAATCCTACTTTGAATCACTAGGAAACAAAGTCAATATCACAAACTAAATGCCCCTTTGGTTGTAATGTTAATGTGAAAGTCGAAAAAGTTTTCTGGCTTTTTCTCTTTTATTTTTTGCCTTCTCCGTTCTTTTTCTTGTTTTTCTACTGATGGAGAAACACACAATATAAAAGAAGAGGTTGTAGCAGTTGAACAGTTACATGGTAACTGTTTATTCTTCTTTTTCAAATTGTGATAACTTTCAATCTCATCTCCTTTCACGAAAAAGTATTGGGTTGGGTCAGGTCGGGTCGGTCCACATAGGCGACCCATAACCCAAAACTTACATCTCCCACTTTGCACATAGTGGACAATACCAAGTCAGTACAACATTAACAAGACACCAAATTCATACGACAAGTACTTTGTGCGACCTGTGAGCATCAAGAACTTACCTATAAGGTTTTACAAGCTCCCCTTAGGAATTCAATCATATGTGGAAGGAATTCGCTACTTATATGAGGATACTACTACTCACAATACCCCAGACATCATTCACTACTTCAATAGTAACTTATCTGATCCCTCATCCTCTAAGGAGGTGAACTCGAGTTCATGTTTAACTTTATATACACAATTACACTCGAGTGTAATATCCGGCTTGTGTATACAAGTTAAATTATTTATTTTAATCATCTTCCCTTTCTACTCAAATCTATGGTTCCAAATCAACTATTTTCCTAGACATGCACTGCATTGCTGAATCACTCATGGCTATTAGTGGCATGCTAAAGTAGCAACATCGATTGAAACTTCTAAAAATAGTCAAAGGTCAAAGGGTATTTCAATGAAAGTTAATATTACTTTAGGGTCTCACACAATGAAGAAGCAGGGATTCATTCTTCTATTAACCCGTTGGTCGCTTAGCACATGTGGTATGATACACGTGCTATGATGTTCTCACCTTATATTGGTGCGTGTGTATCATTCTTTTAGTCATTCAATATCGTACAGATCTTGGTCTAGACATCTCTAGATGCCTTACCTGAGCTTCACTCTTGAATGATCCTCAAATCTATTTTCATAGCGAAACTTACATCTGACTTTACAAAATAAGTCTAACATGGTGGTGAAACTCATATCTTCATGTTTCTTGATGTAAGAGTTGACTGCTCGTGTAAGAGAGCCAATCAGATGACTTGTTTGGCATACTTTATCAATAAAACACATTATCACATGTATATGAAATATGAACATAAATTCAAGAGTCTTATATTGATGAGAATATTATAACAACCAAGTCATTTTACAATACATAAATAATTATCATATCTTACGCAAACCTAGAGCCATAACATATTTCTCAAACAGGTCTCTAGCTATCGCCTTCGTAAAAGGGTCAGCTACCATTTCCCGCATAGGAATGTATTGTAAATTTATTTCTCTACTTGCTACTATATCTCTCACAAAGTTATACTTAA
The DNA here is from genome assembly GCA_003996215.1 of Jaltomata sinuosa. Classification (NCBI taxonomy): domain Eukaryota; kingdom Viridiplantae; phylum Streptophyta; class Magnoliopsida; order Solanales; family Solanaceae; genus Jaltomata; species Jaltomata sinuosa. The sequence goes on from QJPP01000079.1 coordinate 279,300, forward strand.
TGTCAATGTGTTTGTTCTTGTTGTGATACTTAGGATCCTTCATATATGTGATAGCCGCTTGACTATCACAATATAAAGTCATGAGACCCTTAGAATTCTTTGCAATGTTCAAATGTTAAAAGAATCTCTTCAACCAAACAGCTTCTTGTACTGCAGTTGCACAAGCCACGAATTCAGATTCCATGGTTGAAAGGGTTGTGCAAGTTTGTTTCTTACTTTTCCATGAAATAGCACCACCATTAAGTAAGAAAGCATAACCGGAGGCTGATTTTCTATCATTCCGATCACCAGTCCAATCAGCATCTGTATAACCTCTTAGAAGTATATCAGATCCACTATAGCATAGTGAATAATTTGCAGTTCCCTTCAGATATTGGAATATTCTCTTCACTGCTTTCCAATGATATCTTCCGGGATTAGATTGATACCTGCTAACCAGACCTACGGTATAACAAATGTCTGGATGAGTACACATCATAGCGTACATTAGACTTTCGATAGCACTAGAATATGGAACTCGAGATGTCTTCCTTTTCTTTTTCAGTCTTTGAACACATTTCAAGGCTTAAAGTTTCACCTCTTTCTATTGGAGTATCCATAAACTTGCAACTATTCATTCGAAAGCGTTCCAAAATTTTCTTTATGTATGTTTCTTGAGATAGACTCAAAACTTCTTGGAACGATCTCTTTGTATTTTAACACCCAATATATAGTTTGCTTCACCCATGTCTTTCATATCAAATGACTTCGAAAGCCATGACTTGATAGCTTTTACATACTCCAAATTATTTCTGGCTAATAAAATGTCATCCACGTTAGGAGAAAGAATTACAAACATTCCATTGGAATTTTTCACATAGATGCAGTGGTCTTTATTGATCATGGCGAAATCATATGAAATCACCTCCTTGTGAAATCTCAAGTACCACTGTCTTGAATACTGCTTCAGGCCATAAATTGATCTTTTCAATTTGCATACTTTTTTTTCTTGGCCTTTAACAACGAAACCTATAGGTTGTTCCATGTAGATTTCTTCATTTAGTTCTCCATTGAGAAAAGCGGTCTTCACGTCCATTTGGTGTAATTCTAGATTCAAACGTGCAACAATAGACAAAAGTAACCGAATAGAGGAAAACTTCACAACTGGTGAAAAAGTTTCCTCATAATCTATTCCAGCTTCTTGAGTAAAACCTTTTGCCACCAATCGTGCCTTGTGTCTTTCTATTTATCCATCCAATTTGTGTTTAACTTTGAGAATCCATTTGTTCCCAATAGCTCTATGCCCAGAAGAAAGGTCAACTAGATCCCAAACTTTATTGGTTTTCATGAAGTCTAATTCTTCTTTCATCGCTTTCATCCATTTATCTTTTTTAGGACTCGATAAAGCCTCAGTCACAGATTTAGGTTCATCCAATTCTATGGGAGACACCAAGAAAACATAATTCTCAATCTCATAAGATTGTTTAGGTACACTTTTTCTGGTACTCTTACATAATTCAAGTTAAGATTCCTCTATAGGACTTTGGGATTCAAAACTCCCACTTGGACCAGGAACCATTTCTTGATCCCTTGGATTATCAAGTATGTTTGACGATATTATCTGATCATCTTAATGCAACACTTCATAAAGAGGCTCACTATCCTTTATTTCACCCTTTTTGGGAAAATCATTTTCTAGAAATTTGACATCTCGTGATTCAATTTCAGTAGTACTTCCATCCTCTAATTCACCAATGAACACATACCCTTTGGGGTGTTTCGATTATCTTATAAAGATAAATTTATTTTCTTTTGGACTCAGTTTACCAAACTCACCAAAATGATCTTTTACATATGCAGCACAACCCCAAGGTCATAGATCATTAAGGTTTGGTTTATGACCAGTCCATAGTTCATAAGGAGTGGAAGATACTTATTTAGAAGGCACTTTATTTAATATATAGGCTGCAGTCAATAACGCGTCTCCCCAAAAATATATAGGTAAATTTTCCTATGCCAATATGGACCTTGTCATGTCCAATAGCGTTCTATTCCTTCTTTCAGCTACACCATTCTGTTGAGGTGGATAAGGAATAGTCAACTATCTGGTAATGCCCTTTTCAGTACATAATTCTTCAAACTATTTTGACAAATATTCACGGCCTCTATCGGTTCTTAAAGTCTTTATACTTTTATCTAATCGATTCTCAACTTCATTCATATATCTTTTAAAGTATTCAAGTGCTTCAGATTTATGAGAAATCAAATAGACATAATCAAAGCGCATAAAATCGTCAATAAATGTAATGAAATTGTAATGACCGGGTTCGTCATTATGGGTAAACCATTTGTGCCAAGTTTTGGGTTAGAAAACTTTCGGGTTTGTGAGTTAAAAATTCTGGCCTAGGCTAGTCTCGACCAGTTTTAGAGCAAGGTGGGGTCTAGGACAATCCAGATAAGTATTGGGTTAGATTTCTTGGTTCGAGCTAGTTTTCCTTGTAGCTAAGACATAAAGGAGTCTGATGGACTTTTCGGAATCGAATTTGGGTAAGTAGAACTCCCGGAATCGCGTTTGATATAAAAGGGTTGTTTCGCATCATTGGGGGAAGCAAGTGTATGTAAAATGGCTAAATTTGGGATATTTCTAGACATTTTATCCGTGACGAGTGCAACGGTCTGCCATAGCAACCTCCACTATAGCGATGGAAAATACCGCTATAGCGGTGGTCAAGGCGGTCAACGTTGTATAAGACCGCTATAGCGGATGTTGTCCGCTATAGAGGGGACCGCTATAGCAGAGCGACTGGACCAGGAAACCCAAAAAATGGGTTTTTAATTTCATTCTCTTCCCTTCAGTCCCAAAAATAGATGAGAGTTATTCCAAAAACCCTCATAGGTTGCTCCAAGGCTTGGGAGCCATGGGGAGGAGGAATTCCGGTAAAAGGGATGCGAAACCATGGATTTGGGCCTGTAGGACCGCCAGGAATATGTCAACGGAGCCAGAAACACACGATTGCAGCTGCTTGGCATCCAGGTAGGCTATCTTTTCATGAGTAGTTAGACCTATTTACTTTCCGTACTTTTATATAGTGAAACAGAGAATCCATGTTTTAGGCCACCGGGCATGGAGTCTAGCGGATTCAGGTTTGGTTATGTATGTACTAGGAATTGGTTGAATTTGAGTGTGGGCTATTGATAATTGTTTGGGGCTATTTATGTTGTCTTGGTATGCTAAAAATGATAAACTCGGGGACTGGGATGTCGGGAAGGTTCGGGGAAGCAGGAATTGCAAGGACAACTAGGTGGGTATGAAATGGGAAACTCCTAGGTGAGGTTTTGGGAATGTGAAAGGCATGTTAAGAAATCATTGTTTGCTAAGGGATAAGGGTGAAAACTCATATTGTTGTTGTCTATGTATGTCCCGGATTAATGGGGTGGTTAAATTATGTTAAAAAGGGGAAACCGTTCATTATGTGTAAACAAGGGTGAGTGTGTTTAGTCTTCAAACGAATGCCAAGGTTCAACTATATACTCGGAATAGGGGGTAGGTGATGGCTTATGATGTCTGTGAATATTGCATGTGCTTGTACTCTTATCTAAGTGGTTGTATGAATTGCATTGCTCAGAGGGATTGTGTAGAATGTCTAAGGGTCCTGTTTTACAGTCTGTAAGTTGAACGGTGGGTACTTGTTTATTTACAAGTTATGTGTTCATATATTGACTGTGGATTATTGACATTCGGTTGGCTCGGGTACCACACCTGGTACAAGTAAACTAACGGTTGGCACGGGTACCACGCCTGGTACAGGTAAACTAATGGTTGGTACGGGTACCACACTTGCTACAGGTAAACTAATGGTTGGCATGGGCACCATGCCTGGTACGGGTATAACAAATGGTTGGCACGGGTACCACTCCTGGTACAAGTATAACAAACGGTTGGCACGGATACCACGCTTTGTACGAATTACTAACGGTTGGCTCGGGTACCACGCCTGGGATGGGTTTACTTTTCTGTATCCTTGCATTATTAGTGATTGCATTACGTTGACTGGTATTGGTTAAGTGAGTGGACCGGGTTGCCTTTTTGAATTGTCATATTGGTTGGTGGTCCTTGAGTGACTGGGAATTCTGTTATATCTGTTAAATTGTTCTTGGTGTAGGCCGAGTTGTTATATCATGTTATTAGTTGGTATTGATATAGGCTGGATTGTTATATCATGTTATTTGTTGGTCTTAGTGTAGGCCAGGTTGTTATATCATGTTATTAGTTGGTCTTGGTGTAGGCCGGGTTGTTATATCATGTTATTAGTTGGTCTTGGTGTAGGCTGAGTTGTTATATCATATTATTAGTTGGTCTTAGTATAGGCCGGGTTGTTTTATCATGTTATTAGTTGGTCTTGGTGTAGACCGGGTTGTTATATCATGTTATTAGTTGGTCTTGGTGTAGATCGAGTTATCATGTTAACACCTAGATGTGTTAGGGGGAAACCGGGTGGGTTCGGACTATGTAAAAGAGGTTATAAGTTCACAACTTAGTGTCATTAAGTGTACTAATGATGGTCAAGGATTATTTGTGATTAATGAGGTAAGGATGGGTCTTGGGGTAGACCGGGTAGCCTGTTGAACACTTAGGTGTGATTAGAGGATCCTTGGAGGGTTTGGGTTTCGGGATTCAAAAGGGATTAGATATGACTCTGTTGTTGTCATTGCATGTGTCAATGGTTGCTAGGTGATTTCCATGTGATTGGTCAATTGGGAGTACAACGTAAAGTCTGGGGTTGTAGTGGTTGGTTGTTATAACCGGAATGGAAAGTTGTCTGAGAGGTCCGAAAAGGGCCGGACACTGGTTAGTAATACTACGGGTATAAGTGGTTTAGTTGGGCAGTTTGCCAAGTTAAGTCTGAATATCTAGTCAAGGGGTTGAGTTGGGTAAGGGAAGGGTAGTCCAGGTATGGACATTGTTATTGGTAAGGTTAAAGGCGACTTGGGAAGTCTACGTGTCAAGGTGACTTGGGAAGTCTAGGTGACAAGGCGACCTTGAGAATTCTAGTTACGAGTGAGACTTGGGAAGTCTTAGATGTCAGGGTCAAGGTTAAAGGTGAAGGAGAGAGTTATCATGTTTATTTCATGTTTTTCCCTATTTTCCTATATGATGGTAAGTGTGGATTCGGGTCGACCGATGATGCCTACCAGTACGTGTGGTTGTACTGACTCTACTCTTGCTATACCTTTTTGGTATAGTCTGGTTGCAGGGTTGGTGATGTTTCACAGGTTCAGGATTGCGGTGATCTTCCAGCAACTCCTACTTTCTTCTATAATGGGAGTTGTGTCCATTTTAGGTTATAAGCTCATCTTGTAGAAGCTCTTGTATCGTCTTAGACTAGGTTCTGGGGAGGTTGTTTCATATTGTAAATGTTTTCCACAAGTTCCTAAGTCATTTATTTTCTGAAAATTTGTAAAGGAAGTCCCATGTATTAAAAAGGGTTTTATTTCATGATTTATTCCTTTTTCTGCATTACCTATTGGTTGGGGTGGTAAGGGTTCTCCTATCTAGGTGGATTAGAGTAGGTGCCCGCACGGCCCGGTATTTGAGTCGTGAAAAATGGTATCAGAGCCCAGGTTACCGGTCTCCCAGTACAAGAGCAAAATGTCAAATAGAGTTCCGCGGATTGGTGTGTAGAGGTCCATGTCTAATCCTAGGGAAGCTATGAAGCATTCTAGGAAACATCTCTCTTCTTTCATTCCTTTCGGGCAGTTCTTTCACTTGTTTGTATGGGTTGAGCCCAATTAGTATCTCTCTATTCCAATTGGTATCTCAATGAAGTAAGGATGTCATTGGACTCCGGTTGCAGTAAGACAAGCAAGGAAAATTAGAACCGAGAAGGTTCCAATTGGTATCTGTCCTAGGAGGCTATGTATAGGATGGATGAATCGGCTAACGGTCATCCATGAAGCGAATGAAAGGTGATGAAACTGGTTTGACTGAATGTCAGAGCTTGAGACTCGTAATTATATGTATTGAATTATTTTAATGACTGCAATTTTGTGGTGTGTAATTTCTGAGTTGCCTTGAAATTTGTAGTTAATGAAGTGTCTTAACTTGGTTATGTATTAATGATTGAAGAAATTCTCGTTTTGTAATTCAAGTGGAAAACAGTATGCTAAATGCTGGGGCAGGGTCTTATCATTGGTAAAAATGATAAGGGAAAAGGGTATATACACTTGTGGGAACTCAGGTTTCAAGTGGTTGGTATGTGAATAAGTACCAGGGACAAGGCTATTATTTCTTAATAGCGGGAGTCATGGTAAGACATGGATGATCGACTAATGGTCATCCATGGGATGAATAGAGAGTAAATTGTGTGACCTGATTTGGTTGTAACTTGAAGTTGAAATATTGTGTTGTACAACTCTCATGCGATTTGTTTGAAATATGTGTAAATTGTTTTCTGCCGTGCATGTTGAGTCTGCAGAGGGTCATTAATGTGAAAAATTCGGTGTACCTTAGGCTGTGATAAGCTGTTAAAAATCTTGATTTAAAAGTGGTACTCATTTTGAAAAAGGGCTTATCATTGGTTAAGATGATAAGGGATTGGAAACTTTGACTGTAGGAAAGCTTCGGTTTCAGGACAGTCGGGACTTGGTTGGGAACCATGGGAATAAGGGAGTCATTAGTTTGTAATGGCAGGAAGATATTGTTGGAAACAATTGTCTAGTGTTAACTCTTTGTAATTGATAGTATTTTATGTTGAATTGTGATGCGTTTGATGCCAGGAATGGTCTTAAAGGTGGTTTAAGACCATGGAGGGATTTACACAACTAAACAAAGGTAGCTGGGAAAGGGAAAGGATACACTTACTGAAAATTTCAAGTTTTTGGGCTATTACCGTCGGGACCGCGGTAGTGGTACGGTTATCGCTATGGCGGAACCGCTATAGTGGAGCGACCACCACTATAATGAAAGAGGGCGAGGTAGAAGCCTCACCCTATTTTTCATTCATTCCCGGGGCATCCAAAGGCAACAGTTGCATTAAGGGCTGCCAGGTGAAACAAGAAAATTGACTATAGAACTTATATAGCATGCATATAAGGTAATTTGCCTGAATACTTAGCATCCGTGTGCGACCAAAGGAAAGAGTATATATGGTAGCCCAGGGGATGTGTAAAACTATGACTGACCATTGGCGGGAATAGTCACCTATGTAGAGTTTGGCAAAATGACCCATGATTGATCGAGTAGTGACGGACACTGCTCATAGGCTATGTGATGAGGTGATTATTGATTGGTTTAGTGTTGATGATCCTTAGTGGTAGGGTCGATTGAAGGAGCGGGGTTATTAAATGGGTTTCTTTAGCATTATTGTGTCTCTTGTGACCATGATAATACCCAGTATTACTGCTCATTATGTGGTGAGCGTATTCTCGCCATAGCATTGGTTAGGGTGTAAGCTCTCGGGTAGAAATCCCCCTCCTAAGACGAGAGTTGATGAAAATCTCAAGTTAGGGTGAGCCCAATAAAATCCTCATTGTTGTGTGGTTTAAAGATATGTGGTGTCTCGAGGCATAGAGTTGATAGGAGTAAGGTGACAGGATGATATGTGAGGGGCATAGTACCCCGCAAGAAGCTTCCGGAATGGAGTTCGGGCTAGTAGAACTCCGGGTATAGTGGGAAAGGGATCGCCATGGTGGGATCTAGTCCCCTTGGCAGGGAAAATTGTGTTGTTCGTTAGTTGAGTTTCTTTGGCTAGGGTGTTTCAGCGAGGCCCCGGATTCCTTGGGCACTCGGGGAGGGATGATTTAGTTGCCTTGTGCAGCTCAAAGGAAGGGATTCCTTGGTAGAGCAAAAGTAAGTTAAATTTTTGGCTGAGTTGGGTATACCAAGGGATTGGGAGGTTTTCGGTAGTTTGTGTAAGGTTATATTTATGCTGTCATGGTAGAGCATTAAGATTGAGGGATGGGCTTGTTCTTTCCCTCCGCCATAGAGATTGTTCGGAGATGAACGATGGGTAAATTGGTATATGTTATAACGACTGGGTTTGTCATTATGGGTAAACCATTCATGCCAAGTTTTGGGTTAGAAAACTTCTGAGTTTGGGAGTTGAAAATTCTGGGCTAGGCTAGTCTCGACCAGTTTTGGAGAGAGGCGGGGTCTAGGACAATCCGGGTAAGGATTAGGTTAGATTTCTTGGTTCGAGCTAGTTTTCCTTGTAGCTAAGACATAAAGCAGTCCGGGGGACTTTTTGGAATCGAATTTGGGTAAGTTGAACTCCGGAATCGCGTTTGACGTGAAGAGGTTATTTCGGATCATCGGGGGAAGCAAGTGTGTTGTAAAATGTCCAAATCTGGGAGATTTTTGGACATTCGGTCCATGACGAGCGCAACGGTCCGCCATAGCGACCTGCGCTATAGTGATTGAAAATACCGCTATAGTGGTGGTCAAGGCGGTCAACGCTGTTTAAGACTGCTATAGCGAAAGTCGTCCGCTATAGCGGGATCGCTATAGCGGAGCGACGGGACCTGAAAACCCAAAAACAGGTTCTTAATTTCATTCTCTTCCCTTCATCCCCAAAAATAGATGAGAGCTATTCCAAAAACCCTCATAGGCTGCTCCAAGGCTTGGGAGTCATAGGGAGGAGGAATTCCAGTAAAAGGGACGTGAAACCACGGATTCAGGCCTGCAGGACCGCCAGGAATGCCTCTACAGAGCCAGAAATGCACGGTTGCAGCTGCTTGGCGTCCAGGTAGGCTAGGTTTTCATGAGTAGTTAGACCTATTAACTTTCTGTACTTTTGTATAGTGAAACGGAGAATCCATGTTTTAGGCCTCCGAGCACGGAGTCTGGCGGATTCGGGTTTGGTTATGTATGTGCTAGGAATTGGTTGAATTTGAGTGTGGGCTATTGATAATTGTTTGGGGCTATTTATGTTGTCTTGGTATGCTAAAAATTATAGACTCAGGGACTGGGATGTCGAGAAGGTTCGGGGAACCAGGAATTGCAAGGACAACTAGGTGGGTATGAAATGGGAAACTCCTAGGTGAGGTTTTGGGAATGCGAAAGGCATGTTAAGAAATCATTGTTTGCTAAGGGCTAAGGGTGAAAACTCATATTGTTGTTGTCGATGTATGTTCCGGATTAATGGGGTGGTTAAATTATGTTAAAAGGGAGAAATCGTTCATTATGTGTAAACAAGGGTGAGTGTGTCTAGTCTTCGAACGAATGCCAAGGTTCAACTATATACCCGAAATAGGGGGTAGGTGATGGCTTACGATTTCTGTGAATATTGTATGTGCTTGTACTCTTATCTAAGTGGTTGTATGAATTGCATGCTCAGAGGGATTGTGTAGAATGTCTAAGGGTCATATTTTAGAGTCTGTTAGTTGAACAGTGTGTACTTATTGATTTACAAGTTGTGTGTTCATATATTGACTGTGGATTGTTGACATTTGGTTGGCTCGGGTACCACGCCTGGTACAGGTAAACTAAAAGTTGGCACGAGTACCACGCCTGGTACAGGTAAACTAACGGTTGGAACGAGTACCATGCCTAGTATAGGTAAACTAACAGTTGGCACGGGTACCAAGCCTGGTACGGGTATAATAAATGGTTGGCATGGGTACCACGCCTGGTACAGGTATAACAAACTGTTGGCACGGATACCATGTCTGATACGAATTACTAATGGTTGGCTTGGGTACCACACCTAGTACGGGTTTACTTTTCTGTATCCTTGCATTATTAATGATTGCATTGCATTAACAGGTATTGGTTCCGTGAGTGGACCGGGTTGCCTTGTTGAATTTTTGATATTTGTTGTTGGTCCTTGAGTGACCAGTAATTCTGTTATATCTGTTAAATTGGTCTTGGTGTAGGTCGGGTTGTTATATCATGTTATTAGTTGGTCTTGGTGTAGGTCGGGTTGTTATATCATGTTATTAGTTGGTCTTGGTGTAGGCCAGGTTGTTATATCATGTTATTAGTTGGTCTTGGTGTAGGTCGGGTTGTTATATCATGTTATTACTTGGTCTTGGTGTAGGCCGGGTTGTTATATCATGTTATTAGTTTGTCTTGGTGTAGGCCGGGTTGTTATATCATGTTATTAGTTGGTCTTGGTGTAGGCTGGGCTGTTATATCATATTATTAGTTGGTCTTGGTGTAGGCTGGGTTGTTATATCATGTTATTATTTGGTCTTGGTGTAGACCGGGTTGTCATGTTAACACCTAGATGTGTTAGGGGGAAACCGGGTGGGTCCGGACTATGTAAAAGAGGTTATAAGTTCACAACTTAGTGTCATTAAGTGTACTAATAATGGTCAAGGATTATTTGTAATTAATGAGGTAAGGATGGGTCTTGGGGTAGACCGGGTAGCCTGTTGAATACTTAGGTGTGATTAGAGGATCCTTGGAGGGTCCGGGTTTCGGGATTCGAAAGGGATTAGATATAACTCTGTTGTTTTCATTGCATGTGTCAATGGTTGCTAGGTGATTTCCATGTGATTGGTCAATTGGGAGTACGACGTAAAGTCTGGGGTTGTAGTGGTTGGTTGTTATAACCGGGATGGAAAGTTGTCTGAGAGGTCCGAAAAGGGTCGGACACTGGTTAGTAATACTACGGGTATAAGTGGTTTAGTTGGGCAGTTTTCCAGGTTAAGTCTGAATATCTAGTCAAGGGGTTGACTTGGGTATGGGAAGGGTAGTCCAGGTATGGACATTGTTATTGGTAAGGTTAAAGGCGACTTGGGAAGTCACGTGTCAAGGTGACTTGGGAAGTCTAGGTGACAAGGAGACCTTGAGAAGTCTAGTTACGAGTGAGACTTGGGAAGTCTTAGATGCCAGGGTCAAGGTTAAAGGTGAAGGAGAGAGTTATCATGTTTATTTCATGTTTTTCCCTATTTTCCTATATGATGGTACGTGTGGATTCGGGTCGACCGATGATGCCTACCAGTACATGTGGTTGTACTGACTCTACTCTTGCTATACCTTTTTGGTATAGTCTGGTTGCAGGGTTGGTGACGTTTCACAGGTTCAGGATTGCGGTGATCTTCCAGCAGCTCCTACTTCCTTCTATGGTGGGAGTTGTGTCCATTTTATGTTATAAGCTCATCTTGTAGAAGCTCTTGTACTGGCTTAGACTAGGTTCTGGAGAGGTTGTTTCATATTGTAAATGTTTTCTGCAAGTTCCTAAGTCATTTATTTTCTAAAAATTTTGTAAAAGAAGTCCCATGTATTAAAAGGGTTTTATTTCGTGATTTATTCCTTTTTCCGCATTACCTGTTGGTTCGGGTGGTAATGGTTATCCTATCTAGGTGGATTAGAGTAGGTGCCCGCACGGCTCGGTAGTTGGGTCGTGATAAAAATATACAGCAACAGACCTTTCCCTCACATTCATTGGACCACAGATATCAAAATAGATTAATTGCAGTGGGAACTCAGCTCTTTTAGCCTTCCCAAAAGGTTTACGTGTAATCTTTCCAGCAAGACAATTTTCACATGTTGGCATATCAATTTTAGAAAAAGAACCTAAATGCCCTTCCTTTGCCAACCTGTTCATACAATCTTTCCCTAGGTGACCCAATCTTGCATGCCATGTAATAACATCTACATTATTATTACTAGAATAAAATGTCATTACACAACGGTCAACATAGTAGTCATAAGTTGAAAAATTATAGTCTAAAATGATAAAACGATCATAACAATGTCCAAAACTATGTAAAACATTGTCTAGAGTAATTCTAACACCATTATGACTAAAAAAACAAATCAAAACCAACATCTAGAAGAACAGACACATATACTAAATTTCGTCGAATCTCTAGAGCATATAGGATGTCATGCAACATTAAAGATCGGCCACCACACAAGTCCAATTTGCAAGTGCCTATCCCTTTGACTTCAAGTATTGCATTATTTCCTACATATATCCACCTTGATCCAGGTGAAACTCGATGAAACTCCACAAATGCTTCTCGATCAGACTCACATGGTCGGTGGCTCCTGAGTCTACAATCCACATAGGATAAGATTCAGTTAGTAAAGCAGTGCTAGAAACAAATGTAGCACTTAGCAAAATGCCCTCAAACATGGTAGTTGTAGCACTTCTTCTTGCTTTTGTCTTTCTTCTTAAAAAAATGTTTTTCCTTCTTGAGATTCGGCTTGTTCCTTTTCATAGAAGGTCCTTCTCCGGTCTCCTTACCCTTCTCGTTCTTTTTTCAATTCTTCTTGCGCTTGAAGCCTGAAGATTTTTTACCACTCGATTCTGCCACAAAGGCATTAGAAGCAGCTCTAGCAGCACCAAACCGCTCATCTTCAAGTTCAACATGACGGGCAACATCAGAAAAAGTATTGACGCTATCATTATGGGTTAGGTTAACCTTCAAATGTTCCCAATTGTTGGAAAGAGATCGGATCACTACCTGAACCTGCTGCTCATCAGAAAGAACATGACCAGCACTTTTAAGTTGACCAATCATATTTGACATCACCCTAAGGTTTGTTTGATATTCTGATCATGACTCTTCTAATAAGTATTAAACTTAATAGTCAGTTGTCTAAGGCGGGTCACAGACGTACGCCCATATATTCCTCGCAAGTGTGCCCACATGGAATGAGCAGTAGGAAATTCTTCACATTCATGAATGAGTTCATCAACCATAGAACTTACAATAATTCCACGTGCAGTGGAATCTGCCCTTTTCCAAGCTTTGTAAGTGTAACACCCCGGAAATCAAACCAGCGTTCTAAGTTGAAATTTCAGAAAAAAATCCTAAGTTTCCAAGAATCACGGGTCCACACCATGGACCATAGTTTGAACCATGACTTGTGGAATGGAACCGTGGTTTAGGTTCTGCAGGAACCAGTCTCTGGTCTGAGACCACGAGTGCACTCTACGGACTGTAGTTTGTTATACGGACTGTAAAGTGGACTCGTGGAACTCAGGTGTCGGGTATGTTCTTTCCCAGGAACTATGACTTCGGTTTATGGACCATAGTTCACTCTACGACCTGTCATGTTGACCCTTAGTTCCTCACCTGCAGCTCCAATGCTGAGGTCCAAGATGACGACTGGGTCTATGAGCCGTAGTCCATTCTACGGCTTCGTCCTGTTGACTCGTAGTTTAGCTTCTGTAGCCTGTTCCTTTGGCCAGGAACTAAGAATGGAAACCATGAGCCGTGGTTTGGTTTACGAATTCTGGAATCCATCCGTAGTCCCTGAAGGCCAACTTTTTCCAGCTTTTTCTTAATTAAGTCCCAGGGGTACTTCTGTTTTTATCCACCCTTTTAACTCCTATACTAAGTCATTTAAACCCTATTTAGAAGGGTTTTATTCCCACATAGCCCAAGTTTTCTCCCATTCTTTCAATGAAGTTTTAAAAGAAGAAAAAGGAGTTCTATCCTCTCAAGCTTCAAGTGAGGGTTTCAAGATCCATAGCAAGGGATTCACTCCAAGTCTCCATTCTTCTCAAACTCTTAGTGGGATATCTCCAAATAAGGTATGTGGGTATTCAATAAGGAAATTCCTTCACTCATATGCCAGAAACCCCAATATTCTAAATTGATTTTATGAATTTCTAAATTAGGGTTCTTACCCAATTCTCATGTGGTCCTTCTATAAATTGTTTCCTCATGTTTCTTCTATAGATTCTAACTCTAAATTGCATGATTTTGCATGGCTTTTTATAAGTGGTTTCCTAGTCATGATTTTAAGGCTAATCCTTGTCTAATTTATGAAACTTGGGTTCTTACCCAAATTGGGAAAAAACTTATGGGTTCAGTTTTAAAGCATAAGTTCATGGTTTCTCATTACTTATCTATGATTTGTTTGAGGCTCCTTAATTGATTTCAAAAAGTCCATGCATTAAAGATGATTTCTAGTATGATTCTAATGAAAAGCATATTTTCAAGTGAAAGTTAGCATGATTAGATCACATGACCTTATGTATTTATGAAATTACATGCCTAATTCTTTAAGTTATGATATTAGAAAGGAAAGCATGTTTCGAATTATGGTTTTGCAAAGCTTAAAGATTCATGACTTGTGGATTGCATGACATCAGATATGTTCTTATGCTTTTCCAATAGTTTTGGACATTAGATATGTACCTATGTTTCATGAAAGTTTTGGCATACAGATATGTCTACCTAAGTTATGAACAGTTTTGATATCAAATATTTCACAAGTACTATGAGATATATGTATATGGTTTGGGAGTAGTATTAGCACCGAGTTGGACAGGGTGAGAGTACCCTTAGTCCCAGAACTACGTGCCCTCGTAGGTTCTAAGTCCCCTTAGTTGGGCATTAGATTTTTTGATCACGCCATAGTCATGCCGTTATACCCTGGCAAGGTATATTGGGTCCTTTCAATGGGGCGTATACATCAGATTCCATGTAGCTCACATGGTCTATTTCGGTTAGAGAACCTTCCACAGAAACAGTTTTAGATTTTAAGTGCATTGACTCTTTGCTTTCAAATTTCAGAATTTCTATTATTACTATGATCCTAAAGGTATTTTCAACTTATGATATTGTATGGAGTAATTCTATTATAGATTTTACTATCATTATACGACTTCAGTTTTAGTTATGCTTTAAGCATGTTTTACTATCACATGGGCATGATATCAGATTTTAAGCATGCTTTCTAGTATATATATTACTTTATTCATGCATATCTCTCATACTCAGTACATTCCATAGTACTGACTGCATACTTCTTTGTGTTGTATTCTATTATGATATAGATCTTGTAGCCCGCTCCTAGATTTGTGGCTAGTAAGTCAGCAGCACATCCAGCCAGCTTGGTGAGTTCTCCTTATTCGAGGACTTGGAGTTTAGTTTTATTTCAGCATTTAGTTTGTTTATTCAATATTTCAGTATTTAGAATTAGCTGGGGGCCTGCCTCAGTAACTCGCTAGTAGTTGAGGCTTTCAAACATAGAGTCAGATATTCAGCTGTATTCAGATCTTCAATCTTAGACTTTATTTATATAACAGACTCAGTTGCTCATTATTTCGGTTAAGCTTATGTTATTATGTTTTGTTCAGTTTTTAAGTCATGCTAATGCCAGAGAGTTATCTTGAGATCACTTATGATCTTAGGTCCCGTGTTATGTCTAGGGGGTAGTCTCAGGGCGTGACAAACTTGGTATCAGAGCATCAGGTTCAAGAGTCCTAGGTTGTCTAAAAGTCGCATCAAGTAGTGTCTCTTTCATGGGTGTGAAGTGCGCCACGCTTATGAGGGGAAGGCTATGAGGTGTTTTAGGAAAAACTTCACTTCTTTATGTTCACTATCGTGTGATAGAGTTTGACTCTACTTACTCTTCTAATCTGTTCCTTATGTATTTCAGATAATGTCTCCGCGAAGAAACCCCACGAGGAATGCTAATCTGACCACTCCAGGTCATGAGGTTACGAATGCAGAATTTCGTGAAGCCATCTATATGTTGGCTCAAGCCATGATGGCTCAGTTGAATGAGAAAGAGAAACTAAAGAAGAGAAAGAATAAGAAGACTAGAACATGGAACCAATCGTCTTCTCAGCAGAGGTCATCCGGACCAACCCCATCTTAAGTTAGCACACCTGCCCTCAATTCTCAGTCTTGTCATAATAGGGCTCCGAAGACCTTGAGGTACCCTCATTTTAGTAGTTGCGGTAAGTTTTATTTAGGTGAGTGCCTTCCAGGCAAGAAGGGGTGTTTTAGGTATGGTCAGTTAGGCCATAGGATCAGGGATTTCCCCTCATCTAAGCGAAGCAACTGTGGTGTTCAGCTCCAAAACCAATTCCTTTCATTGCCTAGCCAGCCGGGTCAGAGTATTCCTCCAGAAGTTGAATCAGGTACGTCACTAGATTTTCTTCCTTTGTGCATCCATAGTCCCCGGACCCCTATTCTTGTATGGTTATGAGTTGTCTTGACCTAGAACAGAGTGGGGATAGGAGGGTTGAGGCCTAGACTTTTAGGTGAAGGGGAGTCTTAGACTATAGAAGGAAGTGGGTATTCGTGCTAGATTCTGGAGTAGTGTATGTTATGTTAGGGTAAAATGATCATGTCCCCTTTGAGAGGTTGGTAAGAGGTCCATAGACCTATAAGGGTAGCATGAATCTAAGGGGGAGATGGTGGGATGTAGAATCGATCAGATTTTGGAGGCTCAGGTGGTGATGCTTTTGGGTGTTAGGACAAAGTCAAGAGGGGAGGCAGAAGCTTATTTCCATCCTAGCATCCTAAGTACACTTCTGCCATTACGATACCTTTTGCATGCCTTGGGTGTCAGCATCATGGTCCTATTTCATATTCATACTTATATTCAGCTTATAGAATGACATGTAATTGCTTCAGACAACGACTCTACTCTTATCCTACGATTCTAAATTCTAGATTTATTCCCTGAAGGTTGGTAGCTATGTAAACTCATGTCTCTCAGTATGCTCGGTCCTATTTGCTCAGTTCATTCTTCAGACATGCCTTAATGGCAAATCAAATCATGATACATCATGTATATGCTCAGACCTAATTCTTGGAATAGTTTGCGCTTATGATTTCCTTGCTCTAAAGCCCTTGACCTTTGCCTTTGATGACGAGGGGTGGTGGTCTCCATCATTTGTGCCTTACATGCCGAGTATGTGGAATACTTATGCCTATTGCGCTGAATTCCCCCAGGCCTCACCTTGAGTGGCTTGATCACACTAAGTGTAAGTCAAGATCAATTTGTAATCCTTCATTCGTGAGGTTCCTACTCCCACTCTTTTCTTTCAATGATTCTGGTTTATGTTGTTGTAAGCGTTAAGGTAGAAGGCCTTGTAGTAGCCTAGCTGGGAGGTAGCAGATTTCTTTTCCTTGTTAGTGTACTTGTTCCACCTTGACTTCTAGGTGTGGGTGAATTGTTAGGTAAGGATTATTCATGCAAAATAGTTAGATGAGGAATTTTAGTATGTCCCTCTGTAGAAGTTCTTGAAATTGTGACTCCTAGATTATGATAGGGAAGAGGAGAGAAGTCTTAAATAGGTAAGCTACGAAACCATAAAGTGACCATAGTTATAAGCTTGAATATCGTGATGGGATACATGTGGATATTTGTTTTGCGCAACTAGTGACCCTTTGGTTGGGATCCCTAGGATAGTTGGTTGTTGTGATAAGAGGGAATACTATCCTTAGAAGATATTCTTGATGCAAGAGATCTAGTCGAGATAGGTTTGAATATGGAGGATCGGGTAGTTAGACTCAGACCTTAGTACTTTATGTGCGCTATTGAGATTTTTAGTTGTGAATGGTAGGAGTGGCATTTAGAAGAGAATACTTTTCCCGTATATCTATTTCTCTCAGTTTGGTGCCCCTTTCGTTTAACTGCGATTTCTAAAGTATATTTGTTCTTTATGAGTTTTAGCTGAGTTCCTACTCTCATCCAGGACCAGTTATCATGCTGGATATCCAGTTCCTGTCCCATTGGTTGTTCTTACATTCTCAGCATGCATACATGTCTCATGAATCCAGCTCAGTTTTTATTTCAATCAGAAGTCGGTTACCATGATAGTACTTCAGCTTTTACAACTCAGTTGAAGGAGCTACTTGGAAAGCAGAATCATCCATGAAGGCCAAGTACTCTCACCCTTTTCGTCCGATTCGATTTCAGTTTGAGGTAGTCGTTTCCCCATTAGTATGTCAATCATATTATATTCCATCAGTTCCCCTCATGATCTTAACATGCATTCATGTTTTTGAAGTTGATTCAGTAATATTTTAAGTTACAGGCTCAGTTTTAATGTTTACTCTCCAAATTTTATATTTTGTTGCTGGTTGGGCTGTTGTTCTCTCTAGGTTTCCTTACTTAGTCATCATTCAAGGATGAATGATCCCAAAAGGAAGATATTATAATACCCCAGAAATTGAACCAGCGTTCTAAGTTGAAATTTCTGAAAAACATCCTAAGTTTTCTGGAATCACGGGTCCAAACCACGGACCGTGGTTTGAACCACGACTCATGGAATGGAACCGTGGTTTAGGTTCTGTAGGAACCAGTCTCTGGTCTGAGACCACGAGTGCACTCTACGGACCGTAGTTTGTTCTATGGACCATAAAGTGGACTCGTGGAACTCAAGTTTGGGGTCTGTTCTTTCCCAGGAACGACGACTCAGGTCTACGGACTATAGTTCACTCTATGACCCGTCTTGTTGACCCGTAGTTCCTCAACTGCAGCCTGAATGCTAAGGTCCAAGATGATGATTGGGTCTACGATCCGTAGTCCATTCTACGGGTCCATCCTGTTGACCCATAGTTTGACTTCTGCAGCCTGTTCCTTTGGCCAGGAACTATGAATGGAAACCACGAACCGTGGTTTGGTCTACGACTCGTGGAATCCATCTGTGGTCCCTGAAAGTTAACTTTTTCCAGCTTTTTCTTAATTAAATCCAAGGGGTACTTCTGTCTTTACCCACCCTTTTACTCCTATACTAAGTCATTTTAAGCCTATTTAGAAGGGTTTATTCCCACTTATCCCAAGTTTTCTACCATTTTTTCAATCAAGTTCTAAAATAAGAAAAATGATTTCCATCCTCTCAAGCTTCAAGTGAGGGTTTCAAGATCCATAGCAAGGGATTCACTCCAAGTCTCCATTCTTCTCAAACTCTTAGTGGGCTAGCTCCAAATAAGGTATGTGGGTATCTAATAAGGGTATTCCTTCACCCTTATGCCTAAAACCCCAATCTTCTAAATTGATTTTATGAATTTCTAAATTAGGGTTCTTACCCAATTCTCATGGGTCCTTCTATAAATTATTTCCTCATGATTCTTCGATAGATTCTAACTCTAAATTGCATGATTTTGAATGGATTTTTATAAGTGGTTTCCTATTCATGATTTTAAGGCTAATCCGTGTCCAGTTTATGAAACTTAGATTCTTACCCAAATTGGGGGGAAACTTATGGGTTCAGTTTTAAAGCGTAAGTTCATGGTTTCTCATTACTTATCTATGATTTGTTTGAGGCACCTTAATTTATTTCAAAAATTTCATGCATTAAAGATGATTTCTAGTATGATTCTAATGAATAGCATGTTTTCAAGTGAAAGTTACATGATTAGATCACATGACATTATGTATTTATGAAATTGCATGACTAATTCTTCAAGTTATGATATTAGAAAGGAAAGCATGTTTTGAATTATGGCTTTGCAAAGCTTAAAGATTCATGACTTGTGGATTGCATGACATCAGATATGTTCTTATGTTTTTTCAACAGTTTTGGACATTAGATATGTCCTTATATTTTATGAAAGGTTCGGCATCCAGATATGTCTACCTAAGTTATGAACAATTT
Organism: Jaltomata sinuosa; assembly: GCA_003996215.1. Lineage (NCBI taxonomy): Eukaryota > Viridiplantae > Streptophyta > Magnoliopsida > Solanales > Solanaceae > Jaltomata > Jaltomata sinuosa. The sequence continues at coordinate 298,586 of QJPP01000079.1, forward strand.
TGACATCAGATATGTCACAAGTATTATGAGCTATATGTATATGTTTTGGGAGTAGTATTAGCACCGAGTTGGACAGGGTGAGAGTACCCTTAGTCCCAGAACTACATGCCCCCGTAGGTTCTAAGTCCCCTCAATTGGGCATCAAATTTAGTGATCACGTCACAGTCATGCCTTTATACCCTGGCAAGGTATATTGGGTTCTTTCGATGGGGTGTATACATCGGATTCCATGTAGCTCACATGGTCTATGTCGGTTAGAGAACCTCCCACAGAAACAATTTCAGATTTTAAGTGCATTGACTCTTTGCTTTCAGATTTCAGAATATCTATTATTACTATGATCCTAAAGGTATTTTCAACTTATGATATTGTATAGAGTCATTCTATTACAGATTTTACTATCATTATACGACTTCAGTTTTAGTTATGCTTTAAGCATGTTTTACTATCACATGTGCATGATATCAGTTTTTAAGCATCCTTTCTAGTATATATATTACTTTATTCATGCATATCTCGCATACTCAGTACATTTTATAGTACTGACCGCATACTTCTTTGTGTTACATCCTATTATGATGTAGATCTTGTAGCCCGCTCCCAGATTCGTGGCTAGTAGGTCAGCAGCACATCCAGCCATCTTGGTGAGTTCTCCTCGTTCGAGGACTTGGAGTTTAGTTTTATTTCAGCATTTAGTTTATTTATTCAGTATTTCAGTATTTAGAGTTAGCTGGGGGCCTGTCCCAGTAACTCGCCAGTAGTAGAGGCATTCAGACATAGAGTCAGATATTCAGCTGTATTCAGATCTTCAATCTTAGACTTTATTTATATAACAGATTCAGTTGCTCATTGCTTCAGTTAAGCTTCCGTTATTATGTTTTGTTCAATTTTTAAGTAATGCTAATGACAGAGGGTTATCTTGAGATCACTTGTGATCTTGGGTCCCGTGTTACGTCCAGGGGGTAGTCTTGGAGCGTGACAGTAAGCTTCAAAATTTCTTCTGTGTTGTGCAGTGTTACCCTCTTCTGATTGACCTAGAACATGGTTTATGCCTTCAAGAGCATTCTGCTCGTCTAGGACATACCATACTTTATGACTCCAGATATCGTAATTGTCACCATTCAGTTTCTCACCTTTGTTTAAGTCAGCAATTATACTTTTTGATGCCATTTCTAGTAATAAGAGACAATTTAAGCAATTTTTATTCATCAATACTAACTTTAATCATTTATTCGTGTGACTTACACATTCAAGCAAATTAATTCACATAAAGTTTTCATATTTAGTGTAAAATTGAAAGTACACGTACGTTTGCAATCATCATCTACAAACTAAACATTTAACCAAAATTAAAAATTAATTTTTTAATGTGTAATATAATATATTGAAGACTATAATCATACAGATTTTTTAAGTCTAATCAATTTTGACCATTCTATTATGCAAATAAAAAGTAAATAAACACATATATATTATAAAAGATAAACCACACGAGTTCATACAATAACTAGTACTATTACAAGTTATAAAATACTAAACTATGTTTCTTTGGGATCAAGCTGGCCACCTGGATTCTAGAGCCAATGTCAATCTTCATAATGCTCATTAGGACCAAAATCATGATAGATATCAGCTAATTGGTCCTTTCAAAAATCTGTTAGGGATCTTTTCAGTATTTTCAATGCTTTCCAATCCGAAACATAACTATAACAATCATAAATATCATTCAATTCTGTCCAAAAAATATTGAGGAAATTTGGAATAGTGTCAAATCGGTCCATTTGGGTATTTTAAAATCCTCAAATAATCTTCTTCCTTCCCTTTTATAAGCTCTTTTCTCTCTATTCAGATTTTGCAGCGTCCTTGATTCATTTCTTATGACTTCAGGCTCAGAGTTTGAATCATAACTGACTCTAGTTCTTTTTCGACGCACTCTTCTACAATTTCTTTGTGCTCGTCTTCTAGTACCACTCCTACTTGGAGCAATTTGAGCACGTCCCCGTTCAGCCATATCTGAAATGGGAACAAGAAATTAAAAAATGGCTATCACCATTTAATGCGACAACGTATGTCACAATTTCTTGTAGAAGATAAAATCATTTTAAGGAATTTTAGGGCCAAGGATACAAGAATAATATTAAAACCAATTTACACACATATTTAAATCAATCAATATTCTCAAATAAAATTTATGGCTTTTTTAAAAAAAATATATATATTCTGAGAATAAAGCCAAATGCATAATCAATTTGGACCACATACTTATACAATTAATATCAGTTACAAAAAAAAATTGTCATTCTCCATTTTCTGAAAAAATAAACAATAAAAATTGGATTACATGATTTCCAAGGAAATAAAAAATAGTACTCCTAGCTTTCATTTATTGATAGTACGGTAACCCATTAAAAAATGGAGGGGCACATTCTTTTAATAATAATCATTAAAAAAAAAACTTATTAGAAGAACTAACAAGTACTTTATGAAACTCCAAATAAATGAAGGACATTGTCCTTTAAGAAAGAAATATTAATAAAGGGGTACAAGTACTACACGTTTTTCCAAATTAAAAATAATGCTCTTATCTTTTTATTTTTCTCTTCTTCTCCACACATAATGGCAGAGTCTCATCTTTTTCAAAGAAAAAATCCATGGAGGAAAAAAGAGAACGAGAAAGAAACACTCACTGGTCTAAAATTTTCAGAAAACTCTTCTCTAAAAATAAATTCTACTAAGGAAATCGAAAGAAATACATAGATCTATCATTTTCTTTTCTTTTCACTACTCCAAAAATATATGGAGAAATTGAAATAAATATTCAGATCTATAACCGGGTCTGTGGCGCAATGGTAGCGCGTCTGATTGTACATTAGAAGGTTGCGAGTTCGATTTTTGTCGGGTCCCAACTTCCCGATCTAGATCCAGTCATCTTTTCTTTCTAACATGTAAAAATAATTTCTTTTATTCATTTTGGATTTTCCAAGGAGATCTTTAACAGTAAATCTCAAAAAATTTCACACTGATTTTTGTATCAAAAAAAAATTGACAGTGACGGAAAAAAAATTAGCGACGAAAAACGTAAACCAATGCATAATTTCAAGAAATTATAATGCAAATATGGAGCAATTAACCACGGCTCTGATACCAATGTAAAATTTGAACAATATTTTGGTACAAAATTTGTGTACCTTTATTGTTGCAGCGGAATGAAGTTCACGAATCGAAAAGAATTGCTCCAAATCCTACATTGAATCACTAGAAAACAAAGTCAATATCACAAACTAAATGCCCCTTTGGTTGTAATGTTAATGTGATAGTCGAAAAAGTTTTTTGGCTTTTTCTCTTTTATTTTTTGCCTTCTCCGTTCTTTTTGTTGTTTTTCTACTGATGGAGAAACACACAATATAAAAGAAGAGGTTGTAGCAGTTGAACAGTTACATGGTAACTGTTCCCTCTTCTTTTTCAAATTGTGATAACTTTCAATCTCATCTCCTTTCTAGAAAAAGTATTGGGTCGAGTCGGGTCGGTCCACATGAGCGACCCATGACACAAAACTTACAAGAATAAGCCAGCCAACTACGATACTGCTTAGAATAACAAATTAATGATGTACGACACATTTTAATGTCTCGTATTTTGATATAGCATGGATGATAGATTGATCTATGTTTGTTGTTTCTTTACTTGCCTAATCTTTGCTTTCTCTTTCAAATGAATATATGTACTACATTCACGTATGTGAAAATTTCTATCTGATTCCAATAAAGGGGGTTGCTATCCTTCACGACGAATTACCAAGAAATATTATCAAAGAAACTAAGCATACCAATCCTAATATCATTGTTGTGTGGTGTAATTGTCAAGGATGATCAGCTACATGCTAAGGTAAGTTGAATGAGGTTCATTCTTTCTGTATTTGCATTAAGCTCAATGTGAAAATACACTTTCATATTTTGTAAGTGGCAAAGCAAATTGATTCAAAAAGTAGTATATAATTGCAATGATGTCATGTCTATTTTGTTTATCATCTCACAAGGAAAAAATCATGTTACAATCTTGAAACTATTTTTTATGTTGGGTCCGTTCACAACACGGGCGGCACCCTACTAGTATGAACCAATTAGTAGCTCAATCATTAAAAGTATAATTTTTAAAAGTATCAATAGGGTCCACACATCGCGAATAAATTTTAATAAAATGAAGTGGATACATATTGTGTAATGACATTGAATTCTATAAAATAAATCAATTTATTTTCAATTTTGAAATAAGTTATCAAAATCTGCGTGAAATTATTTGACTATATGGTATTAACAAGTCCTGTTATGCATCTTTACTTATTTCAAATTCTCTTTTTCTAACTTTATTTAAATCAGTTAACTATTGCATGTAAATATTGACTTGGTGTAAATATTTGGTGTAGATAAGCTTTTAACTTTTACTGTTAAATCGGGTAACCTCTACCATCTACCTCTTCGGTATCGAAAACTTTGTCTACCAAAGTTTAGGAACATGAGAAGGATAATTTAGTATTTTTTTTCTTCCTAGGGATTTGATCTGATAATCTTATGGTTCTCCTCCAGTCACTAAAAATTAAAAGTAATTAGCATGAAATTCAGCGCTTATTGGTCGCTAAATGACATGTAGCTACTAATACTTTTTGTTGACCTTTCATTAAATAAAATTAGTTGATTTGTTTAAAAGCAAAAGAATTGTAGATTCTATGGGATGTATGTTACGCTAATTATTATTGATGAGAAAAGATATCAAATGCACCTTAAAATTGTCTCGAAAAGTCAATTGCACACTTCAACTATTATGACGGCATATTACACATATACTACTTAAAAATAAATTTATTTTTACCCTAGAAGCTGATGTGGCACAAATAATTTTAAAAAAATAAAAAAGAGGCACGTTTACAAAAAAAAAATTGAGTTTTCCTTCTGTTTTTTTTTTTTTAACTTCCACACTTTTTTATATTTTTCTTTATTTCTTCAATGTATCTTCATCATCTCTTCCTCTATCTTCTACAATACCCACCATGAACCATCATTTTTAACATTTACCTTCATAAATTTTTTTATTTTTCTCACTCCCTTTCTCTTAATATCATTTCAAATCTTCATATGTATTTCATTATTAAAGATTCTTTCTTCATTCTTTCTTTTTTTTCAAGAAAAATAATACATCCATTTCATTTTTAGAAAATGACACAAGCTAAATTAACTCATTTTACAAGTTAAGAAAATATAGTCTTTTGGATGGAGAACTGTTCTTTCATTGAAAAATTACAGATTTTCAAAGAGTCCTTTAGTGAGAATTTTTATTTTTTGGCAAAATCAATTTAATGAAGTAATTTTCACCAATTTAATGGGCGATCATCTCTTTATTGTTGATCTAATTTCTCTCACTATATGAAATTTTAATAAGAAAAAAGCGTATATCTAAAAGAGTAAAAATTAATGATAATTTTGTGATAGTATTGTGTAGATATTTGGTGGTGGGTGGTGAAGGAAAAACTGATAGTGATAATGATGGTGGTTGTTCTAATTTGATAAGTATTAAAATTTATTGGTGGTAGTGCAATTTTGATCTATATTTAGTAATGGGTGTAAAATTTGTGGTGGTTCTTTGTAACTTTTGATGGTGACAATTGTGGAATGTGATTTCAATGTTGAGTTTGGTTAAGGGTGTTTAATTTTGTGATGGTTCTTTACAATTTTTATAGCTATAATGATGATGATGTGATTTTAATGGTTGGTTTGATTGTGAGTGGTGAAATTTGTGGTGATTATTTTGATTTTGGTGGTGAAATATATGAATTTGGTGATGGTATGAGGCGATGATGGTGGTTCTATGGTGGCTTTGGTGGTATATGGTGAAGAAGAAGCAATTGAGTGACATGGAGAGAGAAAAATTTGAAATCTGACGTAGCATCTTATGTGGCAGTGACATGGCAATGATGTGGTGCAAGTGTGATACATCTCTCATCATCTGACTAGTTATACGTGCGTTAGGATGAAAATAATTTTTCTTTTAAATAGTACATATGTATAATAGATTGTTATAATAGTTTGAGTATATAAATAGCTTTTTCAAACAAGTTGAGAGTGCATTTGATCGTAAAAAAACCATTCATATTGCATGGCCATCTGAAAGTAAAAGGCTAGGGATAGAGTTATGAGGTATTTAAGTTTTTCTATTATCCTGTCATTTTCTACATCTTGCCTTCCCATAGATTTTTTATATTTACTTTGTTGCACATTGTTTATCAATTTACTAAACTAATAATTTAAAATATATTAAATTTAAATTCTAGATCCGTCTGAATATTTGAAAGTTATTTTATTTTAGTAGTTTCAATCAACCTAATTATATGTGTAATTTTTTATTATCTATTGGATCACATCTCTATCATATTCTCTTTCTATTCATATTATAAATTCAATTTAATTTAACACAATAAATACTCTATTTCAAGGTTTAAATCTAAATGAATGAAATTGGTTATGTATACTTTAAGTTTTTTGTGCAAGTAGAAGATACACATCTCATTAGATTTGAGATTATCATTAATCAGTATCACTAAAACGAATATCCAAAAGTTCTACACAAAAATCATCTCATTCAAGCAAAAGTTGATCTCACACCTTCATCTTTAACACTCTAATTCTCCATCCATCATTTTACCTCCGATTAAAAAAATCCTCCTTGACGTCCATAACATTTCTGCAAATAATTTAGATCTCCCAAAATATATGGTATGAAATTCTAGTTGACATTATTAATTTTCAAGCATTTTAAGAAAATACTTAATTCTCCCAAAATCAAATTGTCCTAATAAATTTATCATCAAATTCGGACAAAATTATTTAGATTTACTTGAAATTATATTACTATGTTGTATTAACAAGCTTTCAAAATCAAATTGTCCTAATAAATTTATTACCAAACTCGGACATCTAGATTTACTTGAAATGATTTTACTGTATGATATTAACATAGTTAATTCTCTATATGGCTATCCAAGTATTGAAAAGATCTCACTAAAGTCATTTTTGAATTTTTCTTCCCTATATGGTCATCCAAGTATTGAGAAGATCCTACCAAAGTCACTTTTAAATTTTTCTTCCCTATAAGGTCATTCAACTATACCTTTATGTCTTACAAAAACCTCTTTCTTTCACTAGATTTCTTAGTTGACATGTCATGTCATATTAATTTTTTATTTTGTTTAATGTCATGTGGACAAGACCTAGACTATGTGGATACACAAAAATTAAATTTAGCCATCAAAATTTAAGTATATCAACCAAAGATGCTAACTGAGAAAAAAAAGTAATGACCCACATATAGCTTCGACCTGATATAAAATGGATCCAAATTTTGAAGTGTTGCAATGAGGTTACTTGCATTTGTGTGTATTATATGAGGTTTATGGACTCTTGTCAATTAATTATTTATTTTTAAAAAAATATATAATATTATTTATAATAATTTTTGTTCAAGCATCTAATAGATGAATTACTTGATTTGTAGGATATAAAAGTTCACTCTCAAAATAAACAATAACCTTTATTTTTTATACTCAAATTAATTAGTAATTACATCGAAAAGCATCCTCGTTAGGACAATAAGACTTCATTTCAAAATAATTTAGGACTTAAATTGACATACACTTAAAATTAAACGTCTAGATTCATATTGTATTCAAAAATTAGTCTAGATTTTATCCTACATGACATAAAAAATAAGAAATCAATATGATATGACATGCCAAATAAGAAATCTATTGAGAGAAAGAGGATTTTCTCTTTCTATAGCATAAAGTTATAGTTGGATGACTTTATAGGTAAAAAAGATTTTCTCTTTCTGAAGCACTTGGCAGTCGTGGTGTAAACGGTGCAGGACCTCATACGGTACCCAATGTCAAAGGTGGTCAGGAAGCTCTAACAGATTGGCCAGAACGACAGACCTGATTCTTGGTCTGCATCCCATGAGTGGGAGGCAACTCGTCAGAGTTTGCCCTATCAGCAATTCCAGTACTAGTGGTAGCCCTTTGGTTGGTGGTTGTCTTTCTCTTAGGAGGCATGTTCTAAAATATGTAATAACGCACGAGTTAGAATCAATTTCATAGGGTTCAATTCTAAGGCACGATCTAGAGTATGAAAGAAGGGTAGTATTTCCTAATATCATGTAGCTTCCCTATTATAAGTATGGCGCGCTTCACACCCATAAGAAGGACTCTACTAGATACATCTTCATAGACATTCTAGAACACTTGAACCTAGTGCTCTGATACCAAGTTTATCACACCCCAAGCCTAGACCATGGGCATGACCGACACCGATATCATTACTTGCTCGAGCATACCCATAACATGGCATGGAACATGTTGCTCCAATTCACATGCAAGTGTACGTAATTGTACAAGTAATACAGTGACTCAAAGAGCCAGATGTCGAACCCACAGAGACTTTTGATTAACTATTTACTAAATTAAACTAGTTCTACTTATTTATTCAAATTATCAAATATCAAGATTTGGATGGTTGTTGATTATACTATTGACTTATACTAAAAGAAGAAAGTAATAAAAAGTAAATATGCAGATAAAACCTAGGGATATGGTGATTATGTAATTCTATCATATTTAATTATCGTTATTAAGCATATTTAAGATATCTACCTAATTATTAAATCATAGAGTTGACAATATAGTGATGGTCTTCCGAGCCATGTAACCACCTACCTAGATTGGCCACACGCCTACATTATTGAGCGAGGATGTGATAAACTGCTCCAAATGCATTTATATGTCTTTTTATATTTGACCCAAATAGGGCAAACAAGGTACATTCATGTCCTAGACACTAATTCATCCGCAGATGAACCCTACTCTTCTTAACCCATATTCTATTTCTAGCTTTCCCGTGTCCAGATCCACTTGCAATTATTCGTTTTACCTATTGGTAGCTAAGCAACAGAATAATCTAGTATAAGATTAAGAGAACAAAACATGTATGGTAGAATCCACAATAGCAATTAATAATTAGAATATGATGTTCATCATATGCCTTAACTTTAGAAAGAGAAGTTTTGCTCCACATAGACATGGAGAAATTACAACACATCATCTAAAGAAAAATATAAAAATAAATAAATAAAGGAGAAAAAAGATAAAATCATAATTCGCTGGCCTCCACGGTAGCTCCTAACTTATCACGACTGAAGTGTACACCCTAGCCGTGGCTGGCACCCAGAATCACAAGTGGCCCGAGTGAACCCTTGATCTGGCATATTATTGAACATACATAATGAAATATAATGTGAAAGCTAAAATATGAGCCAAACTCTTACAATATCATAAAATAAAACTTTTATTAACTCGGACTTTGAGTCATTTGAAAACTAGTTACATCTATCTAACTGACTAATTGTCTATGAAGCTTCTACTATCATACTGAATACTGACTATCGTGACAAGGCAGGCTACTTTTTTGTAAATAAAGTGACTAAAGACTGAACAGAAAACTGATGACCATATATAATCAAAGTCCTCTGGATGCAAGGAGGACTCACCAGAAGCTGAGTGTGCAAGGCTAATAGACTTTCTGATCGTGAACCTGAGTCTGAGCACTGAAATCTACATCATAGAGTGATTCAGCACAAAAGGATTGTCAATGCATTTGAATGTATTATTATGCAAGATAAAACTGAATATATAGATATAAAATAGCTAAAAGAATATAAAGTTGAGCATGATCGATAGATAGAATCTCAATGAAGAGAATCAAAGCTAATAACATAAGATAAGATCTTAACAAAAATATGGGATATGTACTAAAATTGATTTGCTAAAATATGGTAACCGGGTAGACTGGTGGCCTGGAAACATAATTCATAATTTAAAAGCTTTACTTGAAACTGAAGACTGAGTAGCTAAAAATATGTATATCTGAATCTAAATAGCTGGATAGCTGAATATCTTAAAGAATATAAACTGAACTGAGTCAAAATCTTGAAGGAAATTTGAAAGTAACACCTTATAAACAGAACTCGTCTTAAACTGAAGATACTATATCATATCAAAATAATCTTTTTTGAAAATAATTAGTTTACTTATTTGGGAGAGTTTCTTACAATCGATAATTATTATGTGAGCTCGTGATGTCCAACATATAATCTTAGTTGGTAGGGATACCCCATACCTTTTTAGAGTATAGAACCTATCTAATCTATGGATCCATACTGAGCCTCTTGGGTTAAAAGAGTTTGCCTGACTTAATGGTGCGAACTTAACTTATGGTGCACGTAGTTATGGGGCATGTGCTATCTAAATACATTCTCTCTCGGTGCTAAATAATCTTCCCAAAACTATCTTTATATAATTATACTCATAAATACATCAAGTAAGCTATGTGAAATCATAAGTTGAGTCTTTTCTCAAACCATATCATGAACATATACTATTGGCGAGCCTATGCTCACAACTATCTAAAATATGTACTAAAACTCTGAGTTTTCATAATAAAAGACATTTTCTTTGACAAACATGTCTATGATAGTATGAATAATCTATGAACTTTCGTAAGAAATCTTTTAAGTGACTGAACTATCTTTAAAATATACTCTGCGAAATAGCTATAAAGAAATCCCATAAAAATATAACTTGGACTTTAAGGGAATAACCTTTGTTGTTCACAATTCGTTCAAAACACAATTTAAAAATATCAAGTGTTTGAGGAAAGACCATAATTTCATCAAATATTATAAGCTTTCATAACTATATAACAACAATATCAGCCCCAGACGTAAAGGAAATAAATTTCAAGATATGGGTTTGAAACCCTAGCTTAAACTTCTTATATCATAACTTAAATACTATGGGGTGAGGATGAAAGGATTTTCCTCACTAATTCTTACGTACGTGAAAAGGAGGAAGAAACTTGAAGGAAAGACTCAAAAACTTCAGTTCTTGAAACTTGGTTATGCTTTCTTGAAAATCCTAGGATTAGCAATTAGGGTTTCATCACTAAATCCATTAATTGCTTAAGATCATGGAGGGGACTTACTGTAACACCCCAGAACTTCCAATCCTAGACTCATCTCAAAAAACAAGAAAGAATTAAAATTTTCAACTATCAGACGAATCACGAGTCAGTTCCATGAGTCGTGGACTTCTCCGTGGAATCAGATCAGACGGCTGAGATTTTAAGAGTCGTGGACCACGCTCATGGAACCCATTCCAGTAGCTCAGATTTCTTGTTCAGGAACCACGACAGGGTTCCACGATCCGTGAAAGTTTCCAGGAGTCATGGGACCCATTTATGGAACCTGAGCTGCGCGTTTTTCAGCAGATTTTAAGTTAATTTCTCAGTGGCAATTCAGATCTTTCCTACTTATTTTAGCTCCAACTATAAATAGTCTTAGGCTTATTTTATTTTGGGAAAAAACCCAAAACAAATCAGTTTTCCTCTCAAGTCAGTTCTCTAGCAAAAAGAAGCGTTCTTCTCCAAATTTTTAGACCTAGGGTTCTCTCCTCCAAGCTTTAACTTCAGCTTCTTGCAGGGATTTTCATCCACCAGGTATGTGAGAATTCAGTAAGGGCTTAGTTCTCTCTTATGCCCAAAACCCTCAGACTCTTTCGATGATTTTCATGAACTTAGAAACTAGGGTTCTTGTCCTTTTATGCAGATTGATTTAGAAATTCATGCTCATGATTTACATATGATTTTCATACTGTTTTAATGACAAATGCTTCTTTTTATTGAATTGCTTAGACATTCACAGAGTTTTGGGAAAATGAAGGACTTAGCCCTAAATTATAGCATTTATCTAAAAGTGTTAGGTTTCTTCAAAATTCAACCTAGATCATCAATATGAGCTTTAAAAGAAATCATAATTTAGCTAGTTTTAGTCTACTACAACATTTCAGAAAAATAGAGATTTTAGACTAGTCTAGTCCTGACTCAGAAACTCAGGATTCCAGTTTTAAAATAAGCAATTAGTGTTCAGTTTGGGAGTAGTGTTTAGAACTGAGTTGGACCGGAGTTCATCATACCCTTAAGGTCCTAGAACTACGTGCCAATGTAGGTTTATAAGTCCCCTCTGTTGGGCATCAGATTTAGTGATCACGCCACAGTCATGCCTTTATACCCTGGCAAGGTATATTGGGTCCTCTCGATGGGGCGTATACATCAGACTCCACGTTTAGCTCACGTAATTTATGTTGGTTAATAGGCTCTCTCATAATATTAGTCTAATAAAGTAACTCATGCCCTCAGCTTATACTTGTTATCACATTTTTAGTATGTCTTCATATTACTCTTGCATTTCAGTTCTTTTATGCATGACTATGTTTTGGGCCTATGTACTACAATATAGTTCAGTTTTACAGCTTTTCAATATTTTAGCATGTTTACATATTCAGTCTGCTTTGCATATCCCTCATGCTCAGTACATCTGATGTACTGACGCATACTCTATATGCTGTATCCTATCATGATACAGGTTCAGGTTCTCAGATTCAGTCTCGTGGTTAATCCGCCGCAGTGCCATATCAGCGACAGTCAGTGGTGAGTGTTCATCATCCGAGGACATATCTTTTACATGATTTTTGAGTTAGTCAGTTTGTCTCTGCTTTCAATATTTGGAGTTAGCTGGGGGCTTGTCCCAGTAGCTCATCAGTATTAGAGGCTTTCAGACATAGAGTCAGACTTTAGCTTATGTAGTTCGGTTGATTTTCAGACAGACTAACATTTTAGATATTTTAGAATCGTTATTCCTTTTATTTATGATTTATTCATTATGCTTTCGTTTATTTAAAATTATTTCAATATGCTTATGATATGCCAGTTTTAGGGCTAGCTTGGGGTTACTTGTGACCCTAGGTCCCGTGTTACATCCAGAGGCTAGCCTTGGGGTATGACAAACTTGGTATCAGAGCATCAGGTTCAAGAGTCCTAGGGTGTCTGAAAGCCGCACTAAATAGAGTCTCTTTCATGGGTGTGAAGCGCGCCACACTTATGAGGGAGAGGCTACAAGGTGTTCTAAGAAAAAAAAACTTCACTTCTTTTGCTATCTTTGTCATGCGATGAGGTTTAGTTCAGTATCTCCTCTATAATTCGTTCATTATGCATTTCAGATCATGCCTCTTCGCAGAGCTAACCCACGCAATGGTAACACTAATCCTCCAGCCTCAGTTCATAAGGTTACGAATGCAGATTTTCGTAATGCGATCCAACTGTTGGCTCAGACTGTAGCCAATCAGGCTAATCAACAGGCCCCAGTTCCTGCAAATTCGAATGGTGGGTCAGCTGCAGCCCAAGTTTGAGATTTTGTTCGCATGAATCCGCCAGAGTTTCTGGGGGTGAAGGTTAGTGAGGACCCACATAATTTTATTGATGAGATCAAGAAGATTCTTGAGGTGATGCAGGTGACTGGTACTGATAGTGCCGAGTTAGCATACTACCAACTAAAGGATGTGGCTCACATCTGGTTCACGCAGTGGAAAGATATCAGGGGTGTGAACGCAGCTCCTCTGACATGGGATTATTTTACTGGAGATTTTCTGGACAGGTTCTTCTCGAGGGAATTGAGGGAGGCTAGGGCCCAAGAGTTTATGAATCTAAGGTGGGGATCGATGTCAGTCCAGAAATATGGGCTGAAGTTCACTCAGCTTTCCAAGTATGCCCCACATATGGTGGTCGATCCGAGGGCATAAATGAGCAAGTTCTTATATGGGGTATCTGATTTAGTGAAGATAGAGTGCAGGAATTCTATGCGATTAGGGGATATGGATATCTCTAGGCTGATGACCCATGCGCAGTAGGTTGAGGAGGATAAGCTTAAGGAGATAGCTCGGGATAATAAGAAGACCAGGATAGGCAACTATGAATATTCCCAGCAGAGGTCAAGCGGTGGAAATCGCTCACAGTTCCAGCAGAGGTCGATAGCCCCAACACCTTCATCAGCTAGTGCTCTATCTCCCAAGCCCCGACAAGATCAGAAAAAGCAAGCACCAGGCTCAAAATCTCAGGGCAGTATCTCAGGTAACCATACTTTTCCAGTCTGCCCCAAGTGTGGTAAAAATCATCCAGGTGAGTGTTTGGCTGGCAGAGAAGGGTGTTTTGGGTATGGTCAGCTTGGCCATAGGTTGAAGGAGTGCCTTTCTGCCAGGCAAGGATGGGAGGTAACAGAGCTCAGTCTACCACTTCAGCAGCTCCAGTAGGCCGTACAGCTATCAGAGTACCACTTTCGACACAGTTGGCGGTCACCGTCAAAACTGTCTCTATGCCATGTCTTCACATCAAGATCAGAAGAGTTCTCCAGATATAGTCACTGGTATGTTATCAGTCTTTTCTCTTGATGTTTATGCCTTGTTAGACCTAGGGGCTTCCCTATCTTTTGTAATCCCGTATATTGCATGTAAATTTTGAGTCAACCCTGAAAAACTCTTAGAACCCATCCCAGTCTCCACTTCAGTTGGTAAGTCAGTTCTAGCTAAGAGAGTGTATAGAGATTGACCAGTTTTAGTCCTTCATAAAGTCAGCTCAGCAGATTTAGTAGAGTTAGATATGACCAAATTTGATGTCATTCTCAACATGGATTGGCTACATGCCTATTATGCCTCAGTCGACTACAGAACCAGAGTCGTGAAATTCCAGTTTCCAAATGAGCCTGTCTTAGAGTGGCAGGGTAGTCCTTCTTCATCAAAAGGTCATTTCATATCTTATCTAAAAGCTAGAAAGATGATCTCAAAGGGGTACATCTGCCATATAGTTTGAGTTAAGGATTCCGAATATGAGATCCCACCTTTCCAGTCAGTTCCTATAGTCAATGAATTTCCAAAGGTGTTTCCTGATGATTTGCCTGTAGTCTCTCCTGAGCAGGAGATCAACTTTGAGATAGACCTTCTTCCAGATACGTAGCCCATAAGTATTCCTCCCTATAGAATGTCTCTAGCTGAGCTTAAGGAGTTGAAAGGATAGCTCAAAGACCTCCTAGATAAGGGCTTTATCAGGCCCAACATCTCTCTATGGAGTACCCCAGTTCTTTCGTGCGTAAGAAAGATGGCTCCCTCAAGATGTGCATAGACTACCGTTAGTTGAACAACGTCACAATCAAGAATAAGTATCCATCCCCAAGAATAATGACTTGTTCAGCCAGCTTCAGGGTGTCATCTACTTCTCCAAGATTGACCTCAGATCCGGTTATCATCAGCTCAGAGTTAGAAAAGGTGACATTCCGAAGATAGCCTTCAAAACTTGGTATACTCACTATAAATTTGTGGTTATGACTTTTGGACTAACGAATGCTCCTGCAGCTTTTATGGACTTGATGAACAGGGTGTTCAAGCAGTATTTAGACATCTTTATTATTGTCTTTATAGATGATATACTAGTCTACTCGCGGAGAGAGGGGGGGCATTCTAATCATTTGAGAGTGGTACTGCAAACTCTCAAGGATCGCCAGTTGTTTGCCAAATTCAGTAAGTGTGAGTTTTGGTTGCAGCCAATTGCCTTTCTGGGTCATGTAGTGTCTAAGGAGGGTATTCGAGTGGATTCTCAGAAGATAGAGACAGTAAAGAATTGGCCTAGACCTACCTCTCTGACAGACATTAGGAGCTTCTTGGGTCTGGATGGTTACTATAAGAGATTTATTGAGGGGTTTTCATCCATAGCTTCTCCATTGACTAGGCTGACTCAGAAGAAGGTCAAGTTTCAGTGGTCAAATGAGTGTGAGAGGAACTTCCAAGAGTTGAAAACTAGGCTGACCACAGCCCCAGTTTTGACTCTACCAGAGGGTTTGGATGGTTTAGTAGTATATTATGATGCATCCAGGGTTGTCCTAGGTTGTGTTCTGATGCAGCATGGTAAATTTATTGCATACGCCTCCAGACAGCTTAAGACTCATGAGAAGAATTACCCGACTCATGATCTTGAGTTAGAAATAATAGTCTTTGCCTTGAAGATTTGGAGACACTATTTGTATGGTGTCCATGTAGATGTGTTTACTGATCACAAGAGCCTTCAGTATGTGTTCATGCAGAAGGAGTTGAATCTTCGTCAGAGAAGGTGGCTAGAGCTTCTCAAGGACTATGACATGAGTGTGCTTTACCATTCGGGTAAAGCCAATGTAGTAGCTGATGCACTTTGTAGGTTGTCCATGGGCAGTGTGTCACAAGTTGAGGAAGGAAAGAAGGAACTAGCCAAAGATGTTCACAGGCTTGCGCAATTAGGGGTTCGCCTCATAGATTTGTCAGAAAGTGGTGTCATTGTTCAGAATGGGTCCGAGTCTTCATTGGTAGCCGAGGTGACGGAAAAACAAGACAATGATCCCATCTTACTTCATCTAAAAGGCGTTGTCCAGTAGCAAAGAGTAGAGGTCTTCTCTCAAGGAGGAGATGGTGTACTTTGTTACCAGGGTTGGTTATGGGTTCCTGATGTAGGCGACTTGAGACAGCAGATTTTGATAGAGGCTCATATCTCCAGATATTCCATCCATCCTGGTGCCACCAAGATGTACTGTGACTTATGAGAAGTCTATTGGTGGAATGGTATGAAGAGGAACATTGTTGACTTTGTGTGAAGGTAAAACATCAGTGACAAGGTGGTATGACTCAGAAAATGGACATTCCCACTTGTAAGTGGGAGGTGATCAATATGGACTTCATTACAGGTTTACCTCGTACTCGCAAACAACATGATTCTATTTGGTTGATTATAGATCGGGTGACTAAGTCAGCCTACTTCTTAGCTGTCAAGACTACTGATTCAGCAGAGGACTACACCAGACTCTACATCCGTGAGATATTTAGGTTGCATGGAGTTCCCTTATCCATCATCTCAGATAGGGGTACTCAGTTCATATCTCAGTTTTGGAGATCATTCCAAAAGGGTCTTGGTACTCAGGTTAATCTTAGCACAGCTTTTCACCTGCAGATAGATGGACAGGCAGAGCGTACCATTCAAACTTTAGAGGATATGTTGAGAGATTGTGTAATCGACTTTAAAGGTAATTGGGATGATCACTTACCTCTTATAGAGTTTGGCTATAATAACAGCTTTCACTCAAGCATTCAGATGGCTCCGTATGAGGCACTCTATGGGTGAAGATGTAGATCAACTATAGGCTGGTTTGAGGTAGGTGAAGCAGCTTTGATAGGCCCAGATTCAGTCCATGAGACCATGAAGAAAGTCTAGCTTATTATAGAAAGGTTGAAGGTGACTCAAAGTCATCAAAAATCTTACGCAGATGTCAGAAGAAGGGAGATAGGGTTTGAGGTTGATGATTGGGTCTTTCTGAAAGTGTCACCCATGAAGACTGTGATGAGATTCGGTAAGAAGTGGAAGCTTAGTCCCTGATATTTAGTCCCCTATAGGATTGTGAGGAGAGTTGGCAGAGTTGCCTATGAGCTAGAGTTACCCGCAGACTTAGCATCAGTGCACCCAGTCTTCCATGTATCCTTGTTGAAGAAATGCATTGGTGATCCAGTTTTAGTTGTGCCTTTAAAAAGCGTGGGCGTAAAGGACAGTCTCTCTTATGAAGAGGTCTCGATTCAGATTCTTGATCGTCAGGTTCGGAGGCTGAGAAATAAAAAAGTTGCTTCAGTAAAAGTTCTTTGGAGGAACCAGTCAGTCGAGAGAGCTACTTGGGAAGCAGAAGCAGCCATGATGACCAAGTACCCACACCTCTTCCCTTCCAATTCAGCTTCAGCTTGAGGTAATAGATCCTCTCCAGTTTCTCAACTTATTCTCATGTGAATTTCAGTCTCAGTATCATGTTCCATCAGTTATTCATGAATTTCAGCACTCTTTCATGTACTTAGAACCTATTTTAGCTAGAAGTTCAGCTTTTAGTGATCAGTGGTAGGGATTGCAACTCTTTCCCTCCAGATTCAGCTTGTTTAGTCTTCATTCGAGGATGAATGATCCCAAGGTGGAGATATTGTAACAACCCAGAACTTCCAAGCCTAGACTCAGCTCAGAAAACCAGAAAGAATTAAAAATTTCAACTATCAGACAAACCACGAGTTATTTCCACGAGTCGTGAAAGCTTCCATAAGTAGTGGACTGTCTCTATGGAATCAGATCAGAGATCTGACATTCCCTCTGAGAACCACGGACTGGTTCCATGAGCCGTGGAATCTATCTGTGAAACTCAGACCTGAGAGTCACCAGCCAGCGAGGATCCACGAGTAGGATCCATAACCCATGGAAGTTTTAACAAGTTGTGGACTACGCTCGTGGAACCCATTCTAGTAGCTCAGATTTCCTGTTCAGGAACCACGACAGGGTTCCACGAGCCATGGAAGTTTCCACGAGTCGTAGGACCCATCCGTGGAACTTGAGATGCGAGTTTTTTAGAATATTTTAAGTTAATTTCTCAGGGGAAATTCAGACCTTTCCTTCTTATTTTAGCTCCAACTATAAATAGTCTTAGGCTTATTTTATTTAGGAAAACCCCCCAAAACAAACCAGTTTTCCTCTCAAGTTAGTTCTCTAGCAAAAATGAGCGTTCTTCTCCAAATTTCCAGACCTAGGGTTCTCTCCTCCAAGCTTCAACTTCAGCTTCTTGCAGGGATTTTCATCCACCAGGTATGTGGGAATTCAGTAAGGGCTTAGTTCTCGCCCTTATGCCTAAAACCCTCAGACTCTTTTGATGATTTTCATGAACTTAGAAACTAAGGTTCTTGTCTTTTTATGCAGATTGATTTAGAAACTCATGCTCATGATTTACATATGATTTTCATACTGTTTTAATGACAGATCCTACTTTTTATTGAATTGCTTAGACATTCACAGAGTTTTGGGAAAATCAAGGACTTAGCCCTAAATTATAGCATTTTTCTAAAAGTGTCAGTTTTCTTCAAAATTCAACCTAGATTATCAATATGAGCTTTAAAAGAAATCATAATTTAGCTAGTTTTAATCTACTACAGTATTTCAGAAAAACAGAGATTTTAGACTAGTCTAGTCCTGACTCAGAAACTCAGGATTCCAGTTTTAAAATGAGCTATTAGTGTTCAGTTTGAGAGTAGTGTTTAGCATCGAGTTGTATCGAGGTTCAGCGTAGCTTTAAGGTCCCAGAACTACGTTCCAACATAGGCTTATAATTCCCCTCTGTTGGATATCAGATTTAGTGATCACGCCACAGTCATGCCTTTATACCCTGGCAAGGTATATTGGGTCCTCTCGATGGGATGTATACATCGGACACCATATTTAGCTCACATGGTTTATATCGGTTAATAGGCTCTTCTACAGTATTAGTCTAATAAAGTACCTCAGGCCCTCAGCTTATACTTGTTATCACATTTTTAGTATGTCTTCATATTACTCTTGCATTTCAGTTCTTTTATGCATGACTATGCTTTGGGCCTATGTACTACAGTATAGTTCAGTTTTACAGCTTTTCAGTATTTTAGCATATTTACATATTTAGTCAGCTTTGCATATCCCTCATGCGCAGTACATCCGAAGTACTGACGCGTACTCTATATGCTGTATCCTATCATGATGCAGGTTTAGGTTCTCAAATTCAGCCTCGTGATTAGTCCGTCATAGTGCCATATCAGTGACAGTCAGTGGTGAGTCCTCATTATCTGAGCACATATCTTTTTGGCACGACCCAACCTACCGGGCTAAAATATTCACCACAAGGCAAGCAATTTCACCCCACATGATTGCAATCGTACAAGTAGTACAATGTACATAGTTTCAAGTTTTAAGCCACAGCACAATCAAATAATTGTGCACCACACATTTGCAGTCATTCAAACAACATCAATACACATAAGCAAAATCTCAAGTCTCAAGCTTCAACACTCAATAAAATTAATTTCATTACCTTTTATTCATTTCATGGATGACCGTTTGCCAATTCATCCATCCTTTACATAGCCTCCCAGGCTAGATACCAATTGAAACCTTCCCAGTTCTAATTTCCCTTTCTTGTCTTATCACAATCGGAGTCCAATGACATCCTTCACTTCGTTGAGATACTAATTGGAATCGAGAGATACCAATTGGACTCAATCCATACAAGCAAGTAAACGAACCGCACAAAAAGGAATGAAAGAAGAGAGATGTTTCCTAGAATGCTTCATACCTTCCCTAGGATTAGATGTGGATGTCAACACACTAATCCGCAGGACTCTATTTGATATTTTGCTCTTGTACTGGGAGACCAGTAACCTGAGCTCTGATACCATTTGTCACGACCCAACTTGTAACACCCTGAAAATCCTAAGCTAATATCCAAACTTTTTCCTTGAGTGTAATGATTATTTTCCTAGTGTGGTGAGTACTTTGGATGCGAATCATATTCATAAGAAACTCCTATCATCAAGTTAAGTCGCACGCACCTCACCCAAGTAAGTTTTCATGTAAGACTAAACTAGGGTCAACTTCAATCGATCATTACTCTTAAAATATAAAGCGTTGGGTGGACTAGTACCCACCAAATTAAAGGTTTTTGAGTTTTCTTTCTAACACCATTGACCGCGCATTAATACGAGTCTGAAGTAAAAAGTTATGGGCAGATTACTGCAATGTTGCCAGTGATGACGGATGGGAATGACGAACCGTAGTTCTGAACCGTGGTCCGTACTGTGACTCGTACTTTCTGACTTGAAACTTACAATTTTCATTCTCAAAACCACTGGTTGGTTAACGACCCATAGACCAAAACCACGATCCGTAGAGTGACCCGTGGTTTGTCAAAATTCAGCTTTTCTTCCCTAGATTCCACGAGTGACTTGACGGGTCGTTATTTTGAATGATGGACCGTCCTGTAACTCTTGGAATGGAGTTCCAGTAGTGTCAAAAGTGATTTCTAAAATCATGGACCAAATGACGGTCCGTCATTCCTTTTGACTGTCCGTACACTGACCCGTGGTCTCTGAAGTCGACTTTTTTCCATTTTTTTCCAAGTTTAAGTCTAGGGGTATTTTTGTAATTTTCCACTCTTTTAACTCCTATACTAAGTCATTTTAAGCCTATTTAGGAGAGTTTTTATTCCCACTTGGCCTAATTTCTCTCACATTCTTTCAATCAAGTTCCTAAAGGAGAAAAGGAATTTCATCCTCTTAAGTTTCAAGCAAGGGTTTCAAGATCCAAGTCTCAAACTCCAAGTTAAAGTCTCCTAAATCTTTTCAATTCCAGTGGGTTAGCTTCAATCAAGGTATGTGGGTAATCAACAATGGGTTTCTTTCACCCTTGTGCCCAAAACCACTAATTCAAATTTTGATTTCATGATCTTCAAATTAGGGTTCATATCCAATTCTTATGGGTTTTGCTAAATATGATCTTCTTATGATTTGGTTATGAAATTACTATTAAATTGCATGATTTTACATGGGTTTTTACATGTTAACTCTCATTTCATGAATTGAAGTTTAACCATGGAAATTTCTATATGCATGAAGTTGATTTAAGCAAATTGGATTTGATAGCATGTTCCTTATGGATTTTCAAGCATGTGCATGCCTAGTTCCTATGATTCTATGAAAGTATATGTTTTATGAAAATTGAACTAGAGCCATGCAAATTTTACAAGTCATGAAGTATGCAAGTCTTTCCATGTTATGAAGTATTATGCAAGACAAGACACCCGATGTTCCATCAATGCTCATGAGCCATTTTCTAAACTAAAACTCATGAGTAGTATGACGATCTGGGGTATGAACAAGTATGAATAAGTATGAACAAATATGAACAAGTATGATCAAGTATGAACAAGTTATGAACAAGTTTGGCATGATATTGTGCCACCATGAATTTATGAGCTATATGTATGCATGTTTTGGGAGTAGTACTTAGCATCGAGTGATGAGGGTTCGATTACCCAAGTCAAAAATTACGTTGCCAGCATAGGTTATTTATCGCCCAATTGGCGTATAAAAGTGGTTCTACATCTTGATTAATGGTGTCCTTACCTTAGCGGGGCATAGGACAACTTTGCCAACTAGAGTTACATAGTTGGGGATGGTGGCCCGTGCTTTGGCAAGGTTCGGGCCAGCTTTGCTAACTAGGATTATATAGTTAGATTCCATGTAGCTCGCACGGTCTAATGTCGGTTATAGGAAACTGCCGTATGAATGATTTCAAGTTTTCTAAGCTTTATGATATCTGATGTTGAGGTTTTGACTACGAACTCAAGCTTATTACTCAAACTATGATATTTACTTATGACTTCTTCGATTATGCATGAACTTAGTTTTAAAGTATGTTTTCATATTATTTACGCATATCTCGCATACTCGGTACATCCTATAGTACTGACGCATATCTTGCGTTGCATCCTTTGATGATGCATATTTAGGTATCCCTTCTTAGACATGTGGCTAGTGTTCGTGGGCCATTCAGCGAGGGTTGGTGAGTCCTCATTTTTCGAGGGCTAGTAGAGTCTAGTTCAGTATTTTCCCTTCAGTACTTAGAGTTAGCTGGGGGCTTGTCCCAGCAACTCCTTATGTCTTATGTAGAGGCTTTCAGACATAGACAGTGTTCGAGTCTCTTTTTGGATTTTATATTTCCATTTGACTTGATTACCTACGTATGTGATTCCAGATTTATCTATTATGCTTCCGCTTATCTTTTTTATGCTTGAGTATGCTATGACCAAGGGGTTAGCTTGGGGCACTTGTGGTCTCAAGTCCCGTGTTACATCCAGGGGGTAACCTTGGGGCGTGACACAACTACCGGGTCATGCGGGCACCTACTCTAATCCACCTAGATAGGAGAACCCTTACTACCCGAACCAACAGGTAATGCGGAAAAAGAAATAAATCATGAAATAAGCCTTTTTAATACATGAAAACATTTACAAGATATGCGGAAAAATCTTTTACAATTTGAAAACAGCCCTCCCTAGAACCTAGTCTAAGCTGATACAAGAGCTACTACAAGAGTAATTCAAAAATAAAAAAGGACACAACTCCCATCATAGAAGCAAGAAGTAAGAGCTGCTGGAGATCACCGTCGTCATGTACCTATGAAACATCACCAACCCTGCAACCAGACTATACCCAAAAAGGAATAGCAAGAGTAGAATCAGTACAAACAAACGTACTAGTAGGCATCATCGCTCGACCCGAATCCACCTGTACCATCATATAAGAAATTAAGGGAAATGCACAATTTATTTCAATACTCGCCCTTCAACATTCACCTTACCAAAGCCCAATATTAATCCAAGCCTGCCTATCCCTTAGACTTCCCAAGTCACCTTGTCACCTAGACTTCCCAAGTCACCTTAACCCTCAGACTTCCCAAGTCACCTTGTCACCTAGACTTCGCAAGTCACTGTAATGACCCTTCCGGTCATTTACGAGTTTTCACCTTTCTTGTACCGTTAGAGCTTGATTGTAGCAGCACCAAGTCATTTAAGGCTTGTCGGGACTAGTAGTTTGGTGCCCGGGATGTTTTTTTGGTCGTATGATAAGTTTTGAAGTCAAGCAAGTCGGCAAAAGTTATCGTAAGTTTCTTTAATAAATTTTCTAAACTTTGGGTCAAATGTCTTAGAGCTATTCTCTCAATATATAAAGAGTTAGAAGTCCCCCAACCTACCAAATTGAAGGTCTACAAGTCTAGTTTCTAACGCACAAAACTTCACATCCAACCAATCTCAGAGTAAACAGTTATGACTGTTTTACCGCGGACTGTCTGGCAGAAACCGGGTCGCGAACCGGGTCGGGTCAAAATCGATTTAAAGCCTCAACTTCATGTTTTAAAATGCCATTTCAGTTCTGAAACAGTGAGAAAACATAAGGGAGGGTTCCAAGAGAGTTCTTGAGTGATCAAGGTGCATTTTTGGTGATTTCTATCGCTAAAGTTTGCCCTCGTGCCTAGAAACGCGACCTCTACGCGTGGCAGCCATTTTCCCCTTCGATAAACCACGTTTGGAGCTGGTTTCAAAAGATAGGAATTGGTATTCCTTGGTGTTTATTCAAGCTTTACACTTGGTTTGCTAAGGTAACCATCTCAGGGCTCTTTTATGATCGTTTTTATGAAGTTCTACGGATGTTTCATCAAGTTATGATTCTTTTGGGAAATCTGCCGATTTAAGCTTAATTATGAACTATTTATAGGTGAGTATAAGCTGCGTATATATAGTGTTTGCGATTTTAGGACATAAGGAACAATTTCCGTGAAGGAACTACGGGCATTCGAACGTTCGTTGGAGGGTATTTTTGTCATTTTGGAGCTTCTTGGAGTGGTTCGAGCTTGGACATTGTCGTCCTAGCAGCTTGTCATCGGACGACAGGTAGGTTATGGTTTAAACTCCCTATACTTAGCATATATCAGATAAAATTGTACTAGTTGGCATCCTTGGGTTGGATTATTAGGTTGGTACCACAGACCTTGACTGTTTTATTCATGTCCGCCTACTTTTGTTCCTCCGTTGCTTGTAGTACTTGCCGATATGTTTTATTTACCCTTGTGGTCCTGTGAGGCCTTGTTGACTCTGTAACATAGAAGGTGGGATATTGGGAATGTCTGCGAGTCCCGGGCATAGAATTATCTTTCTAGGCTGGTTATGCTTGCTGAGTAGCTATGGGCCTGTGCAGGGTCGATAGGGTGATTGTGAGCTGCTGGGCAGCTATTGTGTTTGATCATACCATTTCCATGCATATAAAGAGGTTTTATCCATGTTTTACTACGGTTTTGTCTTCGGGCCTACTGGCACTATTTTCTAAACCTTGCATGGCCCCGGGGGCCCCTTTTTGATGGAAATGAATTGGAAATGGTTTGATTTAACTTGTGAATATTCTTGGGTAAAAGAAGGTAAAATTATGATTTATATCACCAGTTTTATGATTAACGCTAGACTCGGTAGGGCCAGGGTACTAGTTGAGTTTTCTTGCTACTTGAGATGATTTTAGCCTCGGTCGGACCGAGCACCTGAGATGACTTTCTATTGTTTAGACCCGGTTATGCCCGGGCACCCTTGGAGGGGTTTTTGAGATATTTTCCCACTACTTTAGTCATGGACAGGGTTTGGGCATGCATATTCGAGACTGGGTCTCTATCTTGAACCCAGACTTGCTTTCGGATGACATGTTTTGATACTGAGTTTTAGTATGGGGTCAGGGACCTCCATGGACCTTGCCATCCGGGCCAGGGGCTTAGGGATGCGTATGTCGTAGGAAGGGTATACGGTGGAGTAGAGGTATACGGGCAATGTCCTTCCATGGAACCTACCTGCTGGGCCGGATCGGCACAGGAGGAGGTACATACAGAGATACCATTTCACTTGAGATCTTCATGCATCATATCATTCATTGTTTGAGGCTCCACCCTTGTTTGTTGTTTGTTGATTGTACGCTCTGGTAGTATGGGATGCCGGAGGGTTTGTTTTCACTTGTTTGTGTTCCTCGGTTGTATGGGCGGCCGGGGGACTGTAGGTAGACTCTTACTATTTACTTATAAAATTGTTCCCTGTTATGGTTAAGTATGAAATTGGTTACTGCTAGACTGTTAGTTTATGGATTTGAGATTGATATGATTAGTTGAGTTTAATTCCTGTCTCTGAGCATGCCTATCATTACTCTTTCCCTCTTCCTCTTACACTTGAGGTTACCGGTATACCGCCCATTTCGTAAACTTATTATGTATACACTGTTATTGTAAGGACCCCAGGTGCGTTGTTTCTTACTTTCACTTGTGCCTATGGTGTATATATTCGGCTTGCTGGCCTCATATGTGGTTCTGTTGATTTCCCTCTGGGCTAGTTCTTGTGTACCTTTCGTTGATTTCTGTGACTACTTGCTTCTATTCTGTCTATTACTACGCTTTTATCTTATATGTGCCCAGTCGGCCTATGATACCTACTGGGTACCTTATGCTTCGCATTTGGTGCTCACCCTACCCCCTGCATCTTTTGGTGCAGATCCTAGCATGGGCCATCGCCGTTAGATCACTGTGATTCATGCTTGGAGATCTGTTGGGGACTACTTCAGACTGAGGGTGAGCTCTTGGCGATCGGAGCTTAGCTTTAGTTTATCTTTTGCTTCATGTACTCTATTACCATTCAGAGACATCTGTATATATTATTTTGGATCGTTTGCACTCCATGTATGTAGTTCTGGCTCTATACTATGATACCAGGTCTTGGGGTTTGGTTTAGTTTCCGCATATGTATATATATATATTCCTGTTATCTATTCTCTTTATCTTGTTCCCTTACTTTTGCTTAATAAGTTGTTCCTCCGCTTATTTGTTAGATAGTGGCCCATTACTAACTGTTCTGGGCTACGGGGATTGGTTTGCCTACCGGGGGATTGTAGGTGCCATCATGACCAAGAAATTGGGTCGTGACAGCTTGGTATCAGAGCTCTAGGTTCACCGGTGTCATCAATATAGGAGCCAATGTCTAGTCGAGTCCTGCGGATCGGGGCGGAGACGTCCGTACTCAATCTTCGGGAGGCTACAGTGACATTTTAGGAAATTTGACTCTTTCATTGCTTCTGTGTCGTGCGTAGAACCCTTGAAGTTTCTAGAAATCTCATTTGTTCTACTTCATTCTTCCGCAGATGGTTCGTACGAGATCATCGGCATCAGGTGGAGATGAGCCTCCCACTCCAGCTAGGGGTCGAGGATGCCCTCGAGCAGCGGCACCTGCTAGAGCTGCTAGAGTTGAGATAGAGCCCGAGCAGCATGTGGATCAGGGGGCAGCCCAGGTACCACCAGCTCCAGTACCAGCTCCAGCTCCCACTTCTGTGCCAGCTCCATCCTCAGCTCAGTCTCCAGATATTCGGGGATTACTATTACAGCTTTTGGGTATGATTGGAGAGCGACCTTCTGAGATAGCACAGACATCCGCTCAGGGGGTAGCCCTAGGTGCACAGAGTTCAGGAGCGCAGCCTGCTACTGCGGCTCCCCGTGCGGAGGTCATTCTTGTTCCATCAGTTGCACAGCCTCTTGCTCCTCGCCCAGCTATGACAGAGTCAGAGCAGAAGGCGTTGGGTAGGTTTTTGAGGTTAGCACCTCCGAGGTTTGCTGGTACTTCTGGACAGTATCCACATGACTTTATTACTACCTGTGAGGAGATGTTGCATCATTTGGGTTTGTTGGAGACTCACGGGGTTGGTTATACTACCTATCAGTTAGAGGGCCCAGCGAAGTTATGGTGGAGGGCCCAGGTTGCTTGTAGACCACCATCGTCACCTCCTTTGACCTGGTCTGAGTTTTATGAGGCCTTTATGGCCAAGTTCTTGCCTCAGAGTGATCGTGAGCGTCGCAGGAAGCAGTTTACTCACCTTATGCAGGAGTCTACGACTGTCTCGGAGAATGAGACCCGTTTTCATCAGCTAGCACCGTTTGGAGCTATGATCATTCCTACTGAGGTAGATAGAATTCGCAGATTTGTATGGGGATTGAGGCCAGAGATCAGGCAACCAGCTGAGATATTGATTGTCGGTGGTTGGTCATTTTAGGCTATCGCAGACAATGCCCGTACTGTGGAGGACTTACAGTGACATGATCAGGGGTCCAGAGATAAGAGGCCTCGATATCAGGGTGGCTACAGTGGTTTCAGATATGGTGGTAGAGGTTCTGGCCAGTGGGGCTGGGCTTATCATCCACAGCAACACTAGGGTCAGTCCAGCCGACCAATTCAGGCTTCCCTTCAGACTTTCGATAGTACCCAGTTCGAGTAGGGTCAGAGATTCTTTAGTAGTGGATCGGATTGTGAGATCTTGTACGATATCTATTGGTGATTCAGAGACTTGGGGTGATTTGATGATCCTTGATATGCTAGATTTTGATGTGATACTGGGCATGGACTGGTTATCCCCTCACCGTGCGATTTTGGATTGTTATGCCAAGACCATTACCATAGTTGTGCCCGGTGTATCCCCGGTTGTGTGGCAGGGTTCTGTTAGCCATGCACCGTCTGGGATCATCTCTTGTCTTCGAGCTAGGAAGTTGATTTCCCGTGGGTGTTTAGCTTATCTAGCATATATCCGAGATGCTAGTGCTGACTCTACGTCTCCAGAGTCTGTT
This sequence comes from Jaltomata sinuosa, assembly GCA_003996215.1. Taxonomy (NCBI): domain Eukaryota; kingdom Viridiplantae; phylum Streptophyta; class Magnoliopsida; order Solanales; family Solanaceae; genus Jaltomata; species Jaltomata sinuosa. The sequence continues at coordinate 326,599 of QJPP01000079.1, forward strand.
CCTGTGGTTAGAGACTTCCTTGATGTGTTTTCTACCGACCTGCCAGGCCTTCCACCTGAGAGAGATATTGATTTTGCTATTGAGTTAGAGCCGGGCACCAGGCCCATTTCTATTTCTCCTTACCGTATGGCTCCGGCTGAGTTGAGGGAGCTTAAGGAGCAGCTCCAGGATTTGTTAGCTAAGGGGTTTATTAGACCAAATGTGTCACCTTGGGGTGCTCATGTTCTCTTCATGAAGAAGAAGGATGGGTCGATACGTATGTGTATTGATTATCGACAGCTGAATAGGGTGACAATGAAGAATATGTATCCGATACCGAGGATTGATGACTTATTTGACCAGCTTCAGGGTTCAGTCGTGTTTTCAAAGATTGATTTGAGGTCCGGCTACCATCAGTTGAGGATTAGGACGGAGGACATCCCTAAGACAGCATTCAGGACACGTTATGGCCATTACGAGTTCCTGGTGATGTCTTTTGGGTTGACTAATGCCCCCGCAACCTTTATGAACTTGATGCACAGGGTTCTTGGCCCGTATTTGGACTCATTTGTGATAGTTTTTATAGACGAAATCTTGGTATACTCGCGTAGTAGAGATGAGCATGAGCAGCACTTGAGGGTTATACTCTAGACTTTGAGAGATCATCGGCTTTATGCCAAGTTCTCAAAGTGTGAGTTTTGGCTTGAGTTAGTTGCATTCCTAGGGCACGTGGTGTCTAAGGATGGGATTAGGGTTGATCCGGGAAAGATTTCAGCGGTTTGTGAGTGGCCTAGACCTACTACTGTTACTGAGGTTCGCAGTTTTATTGGGTTAGCAGGTTACTACAGATGCTTCGTTCAGGGATTTTCTTCCATAGCAGCACCCTTGACTATGCTGACTAGGAAGGATGTCCCATTTCAGTGGTTGGATCAGTGCGAGGATAGCTTTCAGAGGCTTAAGGCCTTATTGACTTCAGCTCCAGTTTTGACTTTGTCGATTGAGGGTCAGAGCTTCTCCATATATTGTGATGCTTCTGGGGTTGGTCTTGGTTGTGTGTTGATGCAGCAAGGTCGAGTAATAGCATATGCGTCGAGGCAGCTGAAGTTTCACGAGCGCAACTACCCCACTCATGACTTAGAGTTGGCAGCGGTAGTTTTCGCGCTCAAGATCTGGAGGCATTACCTATATGGAGTTCACTGTGAGATCTTCACTGATCACCGTAGTCTTCAGTATATCATGAGTCAGCGAGAGCTGAACTCGAGGCAGAGGAGATGGGTCGAACTACTAAAGTACTATGACTTCACTATTCTGTATCATCTGGGCAAGGCAAACGTGGTAGCGGATGCCTTGAGCCGGAAGGCAGTGAGTATGGGTAGCCTAGCTTCTCTTTCAGTTTCAGAGCGACCGTTGGCCTTGGACATCCAGTCCTTGGCTAACCATTTGGTTAGGCTTGACTTGTCGGATCCTAGCAGAGTTCTCGCCAGTGTTGAGATTCGTTCTACTTTGATTGATCAGATTCAGAGCCGTCAGTTTGAGGATCAACAGTTGTGTGACCTTCGTGATCAGGTTGTTCAGGGTGAGACCAGTCGGGCTACTCTAGATTCAGATGGGGTTCTAAGGTTTGATAGTCGCCTTTGTGTTCCGAGGTTTTGTGATTTGATTCAGTTGATACTTCATGAGGCACATTGTACTAGATACTCCATTCACCCTGGCACAACAAAGATCTATAGAGACTTGAGACAGCTTTACTGGTGGAGTGGTATGAAGCGGGATATAGCGGATTTTGGTATCTCGGTGCTTGAACTGTCAGCAGGTTAAGTTCGAGCACATGAGACCTGGTGGTTTGATGCAGCGACTTCCCATTCCTGAGTGGAAGTGGGAAGGGATTACTATGGACTTCATTATTGGTTTGCCTCGTACTTCTCATAGGTTTGATTCTATATGGGTGATTGTTGATAGGCTGACTAAGTAAGCACATTTCTTGCCAGTTCAGACTTCTTATGGTGCAGAGAGGTTAGCTCAGATCTACCTTTGTGAGATTGTTCGGTTGCACGGGGTCCCAACTTCTATCATTTCAGACCGCGGCACTCAGTTCACATCTCAGTTCTGGAGGGCTATTAGCGAGATTTGGGTATAGAGGTTCAGCTTAGTACTGCTTTCCACCCTCAGACAGATGGTCAGTCCGACAGGACCATTCAAGTCCTGGAGGACATGCTTCGGGCCTGTGTTCTTGACTTTGGAGGTTCGTGGGATCAGTTTGTGCCTTTGGCTGAGTTTGCTTATAATAATAGTTTTCATTCAAGCATTGGCATGGCACCTTTTGAGGCCTTGTATGGTAGGCGTTGCAGATCGCCAATTGGTTGGTTTGATGGTTCTGAATCTAGGCCACAGAGTACATATTTGCTTCGAGATTCCTTAGACCGAGTCCGAGTGATTCAGGATAGACTTCGGGCAGCCCAGAGTAGGCAGAAGAGCTACGATGATCGTAGACTTCATGCCTTAGAGTTCAGTGTTGGTGATTCGGTATTTCTCCGTGTATCGCCCATGAAGGGTGTGATGAAATTTGGTAGGCGGGGCAAGCTTAGCCCCAGGTACATTGGGCCATTCGAGATTCTCCAGAGGGTTGGTAGTGTTTCCTATCAGTTAGCTTTGCCTCTAATGTTTTCATCTATGCACCCGATTTTCCATGTATCGATGTTGCGGCGGTATGTTCCAGATGAGTCTCATGTGTTGCAGTGGGAGACGGTTCAGCTGGATGAGAGTTTAGCCTTTGTTGAGGAGCCGGTAGCTATTTTGGCCAGAGATGTCAGGAGATTGAGGTCTCGGGAGATCCTGGTTGTCAAGGTTCAGTGGAGGCACCGTCTAGTTGAGGAGGCTACTTGGGAGACAGAGAGAGATATGCAGGCTCAGTATCTGCAACTGTTTGAGCCTTCATGTACTTCCTTGTTCTTGACTTTCGAGGACGAAAGTCTTTTTAGTAGTGGATAGTGTAATGACCCTTCCGGTCATTTACGAGTTTTCACCTTTCTTGTACAGTTAGAGCTTGTTTGTAGCGGCCCCAAGTCATTTAAGGCTTGTCGGGACCGGTAGTTCAGTGCCCGGGCCGTTTGTTTGGTTGAATGATAAGTTTTGAAATCAAGCAAGTCGGCAAAAAAGTTATCGTAAGTTTCTTTAATAAATTTTCTAAACTTTGGGTCAAATGTCTTAGAGCTTTTCTCTCAATATATAAAGATTTAAAAGTCCCCCGACCTACCAAATCGAAGGTCTACGAGTCTAGTTTCCAATGCAACAAACCTCACATCCAACCGATCTTGGAGTAAAATGTTAGGACTATTTTACCGTGGATTGTCTGGCAGAAACCGGGTCGCGAACTGGGTCGCGAACCGGGTCGGGTCAAAATCGATTTAAAGCCTCAACTTCACATTTTAAAACGCCATTTCAATTCTGAAACAGTGAGAAAACATAAGGTAGGGTTCCAAGAGAGTTCTTGAGAGATCAAGGTGCATTTTTGGTGGTTTCTATCGCTAAAGTTTGCCCTCGTGCCTAGAAACGCGACCTCTACGCGTGGAAGCCATTTTCCCCTTCGATAAACCACGTTTGGAGCTGGTTTCAAAATATAGGAATTGGTATTTCTTGATGTTTATTCAAGCTTTACACTTGGTTTGCTAAGCTAACCATCTCGGGGCACTTTTATGATCGTTTTTATGAAGTTCTACGGACGTTTCGTCAAGTTATGATTCTTTTGGAAAATCTGCCGATTTAAGCTTAATTATGAACTGTTTATAGGTGAGTATAAGCTGCGTATATATAGTGTTTGTGAAGCTTAAGACGTAAGGAACAATTTCTGTGAAGGAACTACGGGCATTCGAACGTTCGTTGGAGGGTATTTTTGTCATTTTGGAGCATCTTGGAGTGGTTCGAGCTTGGACATCGTCATCCTAGCAGCTTGTCGTCGGAAGACAGGTAGGTTATGGTTTAAACTCCCTAGACTTAGCATATATCGGATAAAATTGTACTAGCTGGCATCCTTGGGTTGGATTATTAGGTTGGTACCACAGACCTTGACTGCTTTATTCATGTCCGCCTACTTTTGTTCCTCCGTTGCTTGTAGTACTTGCCGATATGTTTTATTTACCCTTGTGGTCCTGTGAGGCCTTGTTAACTCCAGAACATAGAAGGTGGGATATTGGGAATGTCCGCGAGTCCCGGGCATAGAATTATCTTTCTAGGCTGGTTATGCTTGCTGAGTAGCTATGGGCCTGTGCAGGGTCGATAGGTTGATTGTGAGCTGCTGGGAAGCTATTGTGTTTGATCATACCATTTCCATGCATATAAAGAGGTTTTATCCATGTTTTACCATGGTTTTGTCTTCGGGCCTACTGGCACTATTTTCTAAACCTTGCATGGCCCCGGGGGCCCGTTTTTGATGGAAATGAATTGGAAATGGTTTGATTTAACTTGTGAATATTCTTAGGTAAAAGAAGGTAAAATTATGATTTATATCACCAGTTTTACGATTAACGCTAGACTCGGCAGGGCCGTGGTGCTAGTTGAGTTTTCTTGCTACTTGAGATGATTTTAGCCTCGGTCGGACCGAGCACCTGAGATGACTTTCTACTGTTTAGACCCGGTTATGCCCGGGCATCCTTGGAGGGGTTTTTGAGATATTTTCCCACTACTTTAGTCATGGACAGGGTCTGGGCATGCATATTCGAGACTGGGTCTCTATTTTGAACCCGGACTTGCTTCCGGATGACATGTTTTGATACTGAGTTTTAGTATGGGGTCAGGGACCTCCATGGACCTTGCCATCCAGGCCAGGGGCTTCGGGCTGCGTGTGCCGGAGGAAGGGTATACGCTGGAGTAGAGGTATACGGGCAGTGCCCTTCCATGAAACCTACCTGCTGGGCCGGATCGGCACTGGAGGAGGTACATACAGAGATACCATTTCACTTGAGATCTCCATGCATCATATCATTCATTGTTTGAGGCTCCACCCTTGTTTGTTGTTTGTTGATTGTACGCTCTGGTAGTATGGGATGCCGGAGGGTTTGTTTTCACTTGTTTGTGTTCCTAGGTTGTATGGGCGGCCGGGGGACTGTAGGTAGACTTTTGCTATTTACTTACAGAATTGTTCCCTGTTATGGTTAAGTATGAAATTGGTTACTGCTAGACTGTTAGTTTCTGAATTTGAGATTGATATGATTAGTTGAGTTTGATTCCTGTCTCTGAGCATGCCTATCATTACTTTTTCCCTCTTCCTCTTACACTTGAGGTTACCGATATACGCTCATTTTGTAAACTTATTATGTATACACTGTTATTGCAAGGACCCCAGGTGCGTTGTTTCTTACTTTCACTTGTGCCTATGGTGTATATATTCGGCTTGCTGGCCTCACATGTGGTTCTGTTGATTTCCCTCTGGGCTAGTTCCTGTGTACCTTTCATTGATTTCTGTGACTACTTGCTTCTATTCTGTCTGTTACTACGCTTTTATCTTATATATGCCCAGTCGGCCTATGATACCTACTGGGTACCTTATGCTTCGCATTTGGTGCTCACCCTACCCCCTGCATCTTTTGGTGCAGATCCTAGCGTGGGCCATCACCGTTAGATCGCTGTGATTCGTGCTTGGAGATCTGTTGGGGACTACTTCAGACTGAGGGTGAGCTCTTGGCGATCGGAGCTTAGCTTTAGTTTATCTTTTGCTTTATGTCCTGTATTACTATTCAGAGACATCTGTATATAATGTTTTGGATCATTTGCACTCCATGTATGTAGTTCTGGCTCTATACTATGATACCAGGTCTTGGAGTTTGGTTTAGTTTCCGCATATGTATATATATATTCCTGTTATCTATTCTCTTTATCTTGTTCCCTTACTTTTGCTTAATAAGTTGTTCCTCCGCTTATTTGTTAGATAGTGGCCCATTACTAACTGTTCTGGGCTACGGGGATTGGTTCGCCTACCGGGGGATTGTAGGTGCCATCATGACCGATAAATCGGGTCGTGACAGTCACATTGTCACCTAGACTTCCCAAGTCACCTTGTCACCTAGACTTCCCAAGTCACCTTGACATTACCTGGCATTTATGCCCATACTCGGACTACCATTCTCTTACCCCAGACAACCACTATGACTCAACAACTGGAGTAAACCCCACTACTTAGTTACATAGACTACACCCATTGTACCGCTGCTTACTAGTACAAAATTGCCTCAATGACCCCCAGGGCCATACCCCACAAATAACCACAACCAATATTATAACCAGACCACAAGTCTCTTCCTTAGCTTATCAACCGCACATAACAAGTCTAATCGACATTGACAATTCTCACTGATAATAATCTGTACCCCTTTTTACGTAACCCGTACCAAATAAGGATCCGTAGGACATCATCTATGCCAATAATATGTGACCCCGGTTGACAGAAGAACCACCTTGTCACTTAAGCACACTAACTCGGCCCCTCAAGGACCAACTATATGCCAAATAGTAATAAATCATGGCCCTCTCAGGAACCCAACATATAAAGAACAATAAGTACACCCGCACTGAGTAAAGCAGTGCAACATATAATAACAGCTAGTAGTACAACTCCAGACTCTCAATCTACCTTTTTACTTATCAACCACAAAGAACAGGTTCAACAATCATTTAACAACAACAATAAACATGATATTTACCTTTTTTCATTACCTGGACCAATCAAGGATCCCTATACCAACACCTAAGTGTTAACATACAATGCTCGTCCCACCCTAGGACCAACCCCATAATTAAGTGTAACTACCCGACCTCTCAAGGACCAACATACACAATCACAAATTGAGAAATCAACTCAGCCCACTAATGGGACCATCGACAAATACAATCAATAATGCATATCAAACCCGTACCAGGCGTGGTACTCGAGCCAACCGATATAGAACCTATACCAGGTATGGTACCTGAGCTAACCATTAGTATTTCCATACAAGGCATGGTACTCGAGCCAACTGTTAGTATTCCATACCAGGCATGGTACCCGAGCCAATCGTTCGTAACCTGTACCAGGCGTGGTACCCGAGCCAACTGAATGTCACACAATCTAACAGTCAACAAACAATGAACAAAAGCACACTTGTAAGCCAACAAGCAATAACACCTAGTTCATTTCACAAGACTGATAACCGGACAATTAGACATTCAAAAACCCTTCCCTAAGCATGCAACTAATACAATACTAAGAAATAGGACATGAAACATATAATGCACATTGTAAAAACAACAACTACCACCTAAGTGTTCAACATGTCATCCCGGTCTACACTAATACCAACCTCACACTTAAGTTTAACTATTAAACCCGGTCCATTCATGGGACCGTCAACAATGACAAACAACAGTGTATAATTAGACCCGCCTGAAGACTAATCCCTGGCTTATCATTTAGACACATGTTCGCAGATACATCAATTTTGGACCCTTCCCTTAAGACAGATACAACATGGGGAAGACATCCCCCAACATTGGTACTTTAACCGTTCTAGTTTACATCTACTTCTTTTATATCAGAAACATCCTTGAAACTCATTTGTAAACTAGTCATTTAATCACCATGGCATTTCCCAGTTCCCCGAACCTTCCCAACGGTCTAAATCCTGGATTTATAGCATCACATATCACATAATTATTGTAAGCAATCCAAAATATGGCAACCCATCATTCCAACCCTATCATTTTACAATCCCAACAAATCCAAACACAACAATCCTTCAGACTCTGTGCCCTAAGGCCTAAGCATGAATTCTCCTTTTTCGTCTGCACAATAAATACAAAATGGAAGCAGGTCAATCTACTCTTAGAAGAAAACCTAGCCTAACTGGATGCCAAGAATCTGCACAATGCACTTTCTGGCTCTGTGACGGCGTTCCCTGATAATTGACAAGCCAAAAATCTATGGTTTCACGTCCTTTCAGTTAGAATACCTCCTCCTCATGGCTCCTAAGCTTTGGAGCAGCCTAGGAGGGTTTTTGGAGCAACCCTCGTCTATTTTTGACTAAAAAATAGAGAATGGGATTATAAAACCCATTTTTGGGCTTTCTGGTTCCGTCAAGACGCTATAGCGGACTGCCAACCACTACGGTGGTACCGCTATAGCGACCTAAATCCCGCTACATTGTACTCAACTTTTCAGCATGGATAGTCTTCACTAAAACAGTCATAACGTTTTACTCGGGATGAGGATTGATGAACGGTTGGTGGCACTGGAAAGAGGACTCAGAGATCTTTAGTTTGGTGGGTATTGGGACTCCTAAATCCTTATATTCTAGGAGGAAAGCACATTTGAAGTTGACCCTAGTTTGAACTTAGCCCGAAACTAAATCGGTAAGGAAATTTTCAACTTAACTTTGTGCTAGGAGTATTGTATGACCTTAGTACATACCAAATGTACTCTCATACTAAAGGATTAATCCTAACTCTTGTTACAAATAAGAGTCACCTGTCTTGATCGCAAATATTTTTAGTAACGATGGAACAGGTCGTTACACTTTTACATGTTTTTTGAGTTAGTCAGTTTGTCTCTGCTTTCAGTATTTGGAGTTAGCTGGGGGCTTGTCCCAGCAGCTCATCAGTATTAGAGGCTTTCAGAAATAGAGTCATACTTCAGCTTCTGTAGTTCAGTTGATTTTCAGACAGACTAACATTTCAGATATTTTAGAAATCTTAGAATCGTTTATTCCTTTCATTTATGATTTATTCATTATGCTTCCGTTTGTTTAAAATTATTTCAGTATGCTTGTGATATGCCAGTTTCAGGGTTAGCTTGGGGTTACTTGTGACCCTAGGTCTCGTGTTATGTCCAGGGGCTAGCCTCGGGGTGTGACACTTACCTTGGTTAAGGAAGATGAGAGGAGGAGAAAAAAACCAACTTAGGGCTTGAAAGAAAGAGATAAGAATGAAATGTTTTGGAGAAAATTACCTTTGGGTGCTTATATAGCATTTTCCAGTTCGCTATCGTGCAGCTAGGGCACACAGCATGGCAGTAGCACTACAAGTGCACTGGCATGCATCTTGGGTGCAGAGCAAGGTAGAAGCACACTTTCAGTGCGCTGGCATGCATCCCGGCACGCAAACTGAGTAGTACTCAGTAAAATAGGCAAAAAGTCTTGTACAAATATCGAATTGACAAGCGGTCGATGGCGTCAAAAAGAGGACTCAAAAAACTTTAATTTGGTGGGTATTAGACCACGTAAATATTCTTATTCTAGGAGAAATAATCATTTTAAGTTGACCCTAAAAAGCTCGTATATGAAAACTAAATCGATAGAAAGGCTTTCAACTTAACTTTTGGCTAGAGTTTCTTTATGACTTTAATTCATATTTGTGTACCTGAGTCTGCATTAGTAAAAAGATGTAGCACCCTCGTCAAAGAGATGTGAGTACATATTGAATAGCATTGTATGTAAAATAATGGAATAAAACATAACATATATACATCATTAGACACAGGAATAGCCAACAGAGTAATAATCATGACATAGGAGAAAATAGGAACTCAAGTCAACTAGGTTGTTTAGGGGTAAATCTTTCATCCTCTTTTAATTCATTGTAGGAGTCAAATGGTATAACCGACAAATATCACCATGCAAGCACATAGGGTTTCGTCCTGAATCTAACTTTGTTCATAGGATGTCACGCCCCAAATCGGAGGGGTGGACAAGAACCATATGACCACCTATTTTATGAATAATCTATGACATATACAAAGTTATAAGCCAATAAACGAGTGGAAAACTAACATATACTGCATATATATATCATATAGTCATTTGAACAAAAATAGTACAATGTAACTGTCATGCCCCGAGGCTACCCCTAGTCATAATACGGGATATGGGACCACAAATGCCCCAAGTTAACCCTTGGCCATAGCATAACTCAGATAACTTAGGAAAATAAGCGGAAGCATAAGTAGTAGAGATAGGTAACCATGTCTATATAAGATAACAATCTAAGAATATCAAATCCGAAATACGGAATACAAGTCTAGCTAATGTTTGAAGTTTCTAAACTGTCATAGGAGTTGATGGGACAAGACCCAAACTAACTCAGAAATCTAAAAGGAGAACGTAAAAGTAACTAGCATAGCTATGGTCCTCGAATGATGAGGACTCACCAACAGAAGTTGAATGCCCGACGATGTCTAGCCACGAGCCTGAGGAGAGGAGCCTGAATTTGTATCATCAAAAGGATGCAGCACAAAATATGCGTCAGTACTATAGGATGTACTAAATATGTGTGACATGCATAAATATTGTAAAAATATACTTAAAACATAAATGAAAACTATGTTTATGCATAAAAGAGATATCGTAAGTGAATCTCATAGTAGAACTTAAAACATAAAATAGAGCATCATAAGTCTTAAAACCTTCATATGGGAGTTTCTCTTAATCGACATAAACCATAATGAGCTACATGGAGTCCAGTGTCATACACCCACACCGAAAAAGGTTGTTCTAATCGGTCAAGGTTAGAACCATATCTATCAGGATCCTGTCATAAGCCACAGAGGGCAACCTACGGTGGCAATGTAGTTTTGGACTTGGGTTATCTAAAAACCATGTCGCTCGGTGCTAAATACTACTCCCAAAATATACATATAGCTCAACATATACTTGTGACATATCTAATGCCAAATCTGTTTGAAAAGTATAAAGACATGTCTAATGTCATGCAAATGCAAACCATAAGTTCTTAAAGCTTAGCATAGCCATAATTCAAAACATACTTTTCTTTTTAAATTCATAACTTGAGAATTAGGCATACAATTTCATAAATATATAAGGTCATGTTATCTAAACATGCCTCACTTGAAAACATTCTACTCAATAGAATCATACTAGAAATCATCCTTAATGCATAGGCTTTTGAAATCAATTAAGGAACCTCAAATAAATCATAGATAAGTAATGAGAAATCATGAATTGATGTTTTAAAACTGAACCCATAAGTTTTCCCTAAATTGGGTAAGAACCCTAATTTCATAAATTTATAAATCAAAGTAAAATCATGGGTTTTGGGTATAAGGGTGAAAGGAATCCCTTATTGAATACCCACATACCTTATTGAAGCTTGCTTGATCTAAGATGAAAAAAAATGGAGTCTTGAACTTGAAGCTTGAGACTTAGAGCTTGAGACTTGGAGTTCTTTTCCTCTTTCGGTAGATGAATGAGGAGTAGTGAAGACTTAGGCTAATTGGGTTAGAATCCCTACTAAAAGTGGCCAAAATGGCCTCACTTAAGAGTTAAAAGGATGGGTAGTTACAAAAATACCCCGGGGATTTAATTAGAGAAAAGTTGTTAAAAACCTCAGTTTCAAGTTCCACGGGTCCTTTCCACGAGCCGTAGAAGTAACCACGGTTCATGGATTGGAGTCGTGGTTTCTGAGCCAAAAGATAGGTTGCAGAAGAGATTCTACGAGTTAACAGGATGACTCGTGGAAACTTTCACAGGTCGTAAAAACCTCTCATGGTTTTTGGAGAATTTGACTACCCTCAATCTGAGTTCCACGAGTTGGTTCCACGACTCGTGGAATTATCCACGGACCGTGAACCTGACTCGTGGTTCTCAGACCTAAGGTTGATCTGCAGGACTGGATTCACGAGTCACTTCCACGACTCATGATCCTAACCACGGCTCGTGGACTTGACTCATGGTTCCTGGAAGTTCTGAATTTTGCATAGTTTCTAAGTTTAAAAGTTGAATCAAAATCCGAGGTGTTACAATATCTCCCCCTTGGGATCATTCATCCTCAAATGAAGACCAAGCAAGGAAAACTAGAGATAAAACATCCCAACCAACCAAAAAAACATATAACTCAAGGAAACACATGAAAACTGAGCTTTTCAACTTAAAAACATGATTGAACTAACTTCAAAAAACATGAATGCACGCTAGGATCATGAGGGAAACTGATGGAATAGAATCAGAGGGACATACTAAGGAGGAAACTATTACCTCAAGCTAAAACTGAATCGAAAGGAAAGAGATGGGGTTACTTGGCTTTCATAGCTGCTTCTGCTTCCCAAGTAGCTCTCTCAACTAACTGATTCCTCCAAAGAACCTTCACCAAAGCGACTTCTTTATTTCTCAACCTTCAAATCTGACGATCAAGAATCTCCACGAGAACTTCCTCATAAGTTAGGCTATCTCTCACACTCACATCTTCCAGAGGAACAATCAAGGTCGGGTCACCAACACACTTCTTCAACAAGGAAACATGGAAAACTGGATGAACCGCTTCTAAATTTGTTGGTAACTCCAACTCATAAGCAACACTACCAACTCTCCTCAGAATCTGGTAGGGACCTACATAGAGGGGACTAAGCTTTCCTTTCTTACCAAATCTCATCACACCCTTCATGGGTGACACCTTCAGAAATACCCAATCATCAACCTCAAACTCCAACTCTCTTCTCCTCATATCTGCATATGATTTTTGTCGACTTTGAGTGGTTTTAAAACTCTCCCTAATGATCTGAACCTTCTCCATAGTCTCATGAACTAAATCTGGACCAATCAAAGCTTCCTCACCTACCTCAAACCAACCAATAGGAGATCTACAACTCTGACCATAAAGTGCCTCATAAGGAGCCATCTGGATGCTACAATTAAAGTTGTTGTTGTAGGCAAACCCAATAAGAGGTAAGTGATCATCCCAACTACCTTTGAAATCAATTACGCAAGCTATCAATATATCCTTCAAAGTTAGAATAGTATGCTCTGCCTGACCATCCATCTGTGGGTGAAAAGTTGTGCTAAGCTTCACCTCAGTACCAAGACCTCTCTGAAACGATCTCCAAAACTGGGATGTAAACTGAGTACCCCTATCTGAAATGATAGACAATGGAACACCATGCAATCTGACTATTTCACGATTGTAGAGTCTGGCATAATCCTCTGCTGAATCTATAGTCTTGACAGCCAAGAAGTGGGCTGATTTAGTCATCCAATCGACAACCACCCAAATAAAATCATGTTGCCTATGAGTACAAGGCAAACCTATAATGAAGGCCATATTGATTGCTTCCCACTTCCAAGTAGGAAGGTCAATATCCTGAGTCATACCACCCGATCGCGGATGCTCTACCTTCACTTGTTGAAAGTTGGGACACTTAACCACAAAACCTGCTATGTCCCTCTTCATACCATTCTACCAATAGACTTCTCATAGGTCACGGTACATCTTGGTGGCACCGGGGTAAATATAATACCTGGATATATGAGCCTCTATAAAAATCCATTGTACCAACCCATCTATGTCAGGAACACACAATTGACCCTGATATTGAAGCACACCATGTCTCGCTTAGGAGAAAACCTCTACCCTTTGCTGATGGAATGCACCCTTCAACTGGTGCAAAATAGGATCACTGTCTTGCTTTTCTTTCACTTCAGCTACCAAAGATGATTCAAAACCATTCTTAACAATAACACCACCTTCGGTCAAATCCATAAGGCGAACTCATAGTCGAGAAAGTAGATGAACATCCTTGGCCAATTCCTTCTTTTCGTCCTCAACCAAAGATACACTACCCATGCACAACCTACTAAGTGCATCTGCCACAACATTGGCCTTACCTGGATGGTAAAGCACACTCATATCATAATCCTTGAGAAGCTCAAGCCATCTCCTTTGAAGAAGATTTAATTTCTTTTGAGTGAACACATACTGAAGACTCTTATGATTGGTGAATACATCCACATGAACACCATACAAGTAGTATCTCCAAATCTTCAAAGCAAAGACCACGGCTGCTAACTCAAAATCATGAGTAAGGTAGTTCTTCTCATGAATCTTAAGTTGTCTCAAAGCATAAGAATCACCTTACCACGCTGCATTAACGCACAATCCAAACTAATCCTAGAAGCATCACAATACATAACAAAGTCATATAGGCCCTCGGGTAGAGCCAACACTAGAGTTATGGTCAATCTAGTCTTCAATTCCTGAAAGTTCTGCTCACATAAATCAGACCACTAAAATTTAACCTTCTTCTGAGTCAACTGAGTCAATGGGGCAGCAATGGAAGAAAAACCTTTCAAAATCTCATGTAGTAACCAGCCAAACCCAAAAAGCTCCTAGTATCAGACGGAGAAGTGGGTCTAGGCCAGTTTTTTACTATCTCAATCTCTTGAGAATTAACTTGAATATCATTTCTAGTCACAATATGACCCAGAAAAGCAATAGACTGCATCTAAAACTCACACTTGCTGAACTTAGCAAATAACTATCAGTCCTTGAGAATTTGCAACACAACTCTCAAATGGCCTGCATGCTCCTCCACACTCCGAGAATAGATAAGAATATTATCAATGAAAATAATCACAAATATATTCAAATATTGTTTGAACACACGGTTCATCAAATTCATAAAAGCTACAGGAGCATTTGTTAATTTAAAATACATAATCACAAATTCATAATGACCATACCAAGTTTTGAAGACTCTCTTCAGAATGCCGCACTCTCAGACACGAAGTTGATGATAATCGGATCTAAGGTCGATTTTAGAGAAGTAACTAGCACCCTGAAGCTGATCGAACAAGTTATCAATCCTAGGAATGGGATACTTATTCTTGATTGTGACCTTGTTCAACTGACGATAGTCGATACACATTCTGAGGGAACCATATTTCTTTCACACGAATAAAACTGGAGCACCCCATGGAGAGATGTTGGGTCGAATGAAACCCTTATCAAGAAGGTCCTTCAACTGATCTTTCAATTCCTTAAGCTCCACTGGAGCCATCCTATAGGGAGGAATAGAGATAGGATTCATAACTGGAAGAAGATCTATTCCAAATTCAATCTCCCGCTTAGGAGAGACTCTGGGCAAATCTTCAGGAAGCACTTCTGGAAACTCATTCACAACCAGAACTGACTGGAGCAATGGGGTTTCAGACTCTGTGTACACAACCCGAACTATATAATAAATATAACCCTTATAAATCATCTTCTTAGCCTTGAGATAAGATATGAAATGACCCTTCAAGGATGGAGGACTACCTTGCCACTCTAAGACAGGTTCATTTGGAAACTTGAAACTGATGACTCATGTACGACAATCAACCGAGGCATAACATGTATACTACCAATCCATACCAAGAATAACATCAAAATTAGTCATCTCCAACTCTACTAGATCCGCTGAAGTGACTCTATGACGGACTGAGATAGGACAATTTTGGTAGATTCTTTTGGCTAGGACTGACTCACCAACAAGAGTAGAAACACAAAAGGATTTTAAGAGTTGATCAGGACAAATTTCGAACTTGCAAGCAACATAAGGGGTCACAAAAGATAAGGAGGCACTAGGGTACAATAAAGCATACACATCAAGAGAGAAGACTTTTAACATACCCGTAACAATGTTCGGTGAACTCTCCGGCTGCTGGGGCAGACTGAGTCCTGCTACCTCTCTGTCCTTTCTTAGCTGAAGGGCAATCCTTAATCTTGTGTCCAACCTGACCATACCCAAACCATCCACCTGAACCAGCTAAACACTCACCAAGGTGACTTCTACCACATTTGTTGTAAGAAGGGTAAGGAGTCTGATGTGACGCCAATTTACGTCACTTTCGACTCCTTTTCACTAAGAACAATCGTACGTTTTCAAGCAACCGTTGTTGTTTTTGATGTTTTTAAGTTGTATTTGTAGGAAATGGAAACAAACACGGAAACGGAAGGAAATACGCGAAAAACAACATTCTGCCTAAGAGTGACGGCCTGAGTGACGGCCCGTCACACATGTGACGGTCCGTCACAGTGACCGTCACACCAAGGCAGAACCTTCAGGCAGCACCACTGGTTAATAGTGACGGTCCAGGCGACGGTCCGTCACTGCCTTGATGGTCCGTCAGCCTGGCCGTCAAGTTGAGGCAGACGCGCGATGCGGAATCCGGACGTTTTTGGGATTGGTTTCCTAGACTCCTATAAATACCCCATGTTAGGTTTATTTTACATATCACTCTTTCTATAGTCTAAAACACGTTTTTAATTGTTTTTGAGATCAAGAAACACGTTTGCTCTTCTTGAATTCGTGTTCTTGATTCGTTCTTGAGTTCTTGGTTCTTCTTGTTCTTGGATATTTGAAGATTGACTGTTTTCATTATATTGTAAGATTCTTCTTCCCTTGATTATGAATACAACTATTTTCTCTTTGTCTTCGAGCATGAGTAACTAAAACTCCCGCAACTAGGGTTGTGGAAGCCATGGCTAAAGTAGCAATATAGATTTCGAGTAGCGACGGGTTCAATTTACATGTAGTCACATTGTTAATCTTACTTTATGTCACGTTTTCTAGTGGTTACAAACATTAGAACATGCCTAGGTTTAATTTGCTTGAGTAAAGAGATTAAAACCGAGAAACTTGATTAACAACAAGGATTCGAGACTACCAACTCTCGTCTTATGATTAATGCCATAACTGGATTACTCTACTTGATGTTTAGGATTGAAAGCTAACAAGCACATCTTTTCGAGGTCGAGAGAATAGAAAAGGAAATTTGTTTATTTGGTCGAGAGACGTTTAGACGATACAATTGACGCAATCATATCGTGACACGCATATAGAAAGAACCCGGTTAAGCCTAGAATCGACATTGGTACAACGCCATGGTGAACATGTCCCTAGTTCATTCTTTCCTACTGATTATTTCTCTTACATTATTGTTGCTTTTGTTCACGTTGATTACAAACCCCCCCCCCCTTTATTTACTGGAAACAATTGACGACTAGTCACATACTTCACTAAAATCTTAATCTTCACCATATTCTCTGTGGGATTCGACCCCAACCTTGTTGGGTTCTTTACTTGACTACGACCGCTTACGCTTCGTTAATTCGAGGTGTAGTTTGGGCGTTATCAAAAAGTGGCGCCGTTGCCGGGGAATACGGTTTTTGATTAAGTCTAGTGTGTTTATTTGACTCTTAGTCATAATTTCCTGCTTTACGTTTATTTGTTGTTTTTGTTTTTGATAGGGTACAGATTTATGCATGCCAAGTACCCGAAGCTCGGGTGAATCAACAGTACCTTACGACCCTGAGCTTGCGAGAACATTAAGGCGGAATATGGCCGCACAATTAGAGGCAGCGAGGATCGCTGCAGAACTGCAGGCCCAACAAAATCTGAATGCTGGTGGTCTGCAGGATGAGATCGCACGGAATGATGAGGATCTCGATTTAGATAGAGCTGGCGCTACAGGCGCCATTATTGTTCCACCGCTACCGCCCGGAGCCAAGTTCAACATCACTAGCACGATGATCCAGCTGTTGAACTTGAGAGGAGTGTTCCGCGGTGTTGCTGGTGACGATGCAAATCAGCACTTGATGAATTTCGTGGGCATCTGCAAATCGTTCGAATTGCCAGGAGTGAGTCAGACAGCGATCAGGCTCAGGTTGTTTCCGTTGTCTCTGTCTGATGAGGCAGCATTGTGGTTGACGGAGCTGACCCCCGACTCTATCGCAACGTGGGGAGAGTTGAGAGGAGCTTTCCTAGAAAGGTTCTTTCCTCCCTCTCGGATGATATAGTTGAGGGATGAGATTAGCAACTTCAGGCAGCAACCGCACGAAGCACTACACGAGACTTGGTTGCGATTCAAGAAGAAGCTGACCCAGTGCCCCAACCATCAGCTGAACAATGAATTCTTGATGCAGACTTTCTACAGGGCACTGAATTCGGCTACCAAGCCGACGTTAGACAATGCAGCAGGTGGAACGTTTATGGGTCGCACTTTTGCCGACGCCATAGCTATTTTGGATAGGCTCACTAAAACCAACAGGGCCTGGCACACACGAGATTCAGAGGTTGCAGCTAGCACCTACACTGTTGGTATGTCAGCAGAGCAGCGTAGGAAAGAGGAGGAGCGCGACCAAGACATGGCACATCTAAAAACACAGTTGGATCTCCTGACAAAGCACTTGTGCTCAGGAGGTATGGAGAAGGTGCAAGTTGTGGGTTCCCAAGGTATGGAGACTGAGGAAGCAAATTACTTGGGGGGTTTCCAGGCCAATGGCCAGGGAAACCAAGGTCGGAACTATCAGCGAGACAACCACTATGAGAAAGGTGGTTACAAAGAGCGCGACCAAGGAAATTGGAGGAACAACACCGATAGAGGTGGGTTGTATATACCACCTGGTAATCGGGACAAAGCTGGCAACGAGGCTGAGACGTCCAAACTTGAGAACATGATGGCGAAGATGCTGCTTAAGGTGGAATCGACTGACTCTGGAGTAAAGGCAATGCGGAATGAGTTATCAACATTGAGTCAGGTAGTGGAGTCACACTCAACCGTGATCAAGCAACTAGAGCAGCAAGTGGGTCACATCTCGGCATCTCTAAACCCAAGGAAGACGAGTACCTTGCCGAGCGACACCACTCATCCGAGGAATGACGCAAGTTGTATGGCGATCATGACCAGAAGCGGTAGAACGTTACCGGAATCACATCCGGTAATTCAGACTCAAGGCGATGATGCGGATGATGAAGAGGCGGTAGAGGAGGAAACTCCAAAGCCCGCGGAGAAAAGCAAGGAAGCTGAAAAGCTTCCAACTATGATGCCTCGGCCACCACCTCCTTTCCTACAGCGCCTAAAGAAGAAAGCTGACGATGGTAAGTTCCTGAACTTCATGACCATGCTGAAGCAAATTTCAATAAACATACCATTGGTGGAAGCGCTGGAACAAATGCCCGGTTATGCCAAGTTCATGAAGGACTTGATTACAAAGAAGAGGTCGGTAAGTTATGAACCGGAAGACAACCTCCATCATTGCAGCGCTATTTCCTCTAGATCATTGGTAGAAAAGAAGGAAGATCCAGGTGCTTTCACTGTTCCCTGTACTGTTGGGAAGCTCAATTTAGGAAGAGCCTTGTGTGATCTGGGGGCTAGCATCAACTTGATGCCGCTAGCTGTCTACGAACAATTGGGTTTGGGAGCTCCTAAATCAACGTCCATAAGGGTGATGATGGCTGACCGCTCAGTGAAGAGACCTGTGGGAATATTGTCTGATGTGCTGGTCAAGATTGGTAAGCTTATATTCCCGGCCGACTTTGTGATCTTGGATTGCGAAGTGAATTTTGAAGTTCCCATAATCTTGGGACGACCTTTGTTAGCCACGGCTAGAGCATTGGTGGACATGGAGAGAAATGAACTGACCCTCCGATTAAATAATGAAATGGTCAAGTTCGATGTGTCCAGAGTGATGAAGCAACCAAGTGACATGAGGGTGGTCGCGGTCATCAATGCTATTGAGGAAGTCCCTGCTGATGTGTATCCTGAGGAGAAACATGTAGAGGAAGGCGGTGAAAATAAAACTAAGAAACGAAAACACCGCAAGAGAATCTACAAAGAAAGAGCGAAGAAGTTGTCGCGACTAGCGATGGAACCCAAAAAGGAAGCTGAAATGCCACACTCCATCGAGTTCTCCTGTTTTAGAGACCCTGGCGGTCTCCAACATCATTCCAAAATCTGAGTCACATCGACTTCACAGGTATTCCTTTATTCTCACAGTTTTTTAGTTTGCATATAGATGCATTGGGGACAATGCATGAGTCTAAGTTGAGGGTGTTGGGAAACCTGTGAGTCACCACCGAGGGTTTTTGTTGCCGAGTTCTTTTCCCTCCGGTGTGCTATCTAGTAGAACCGGCATGTTTAGGTTGTTTAATTTAAATTTTTTTTTAGTGTCTATAGCAAAGCATGCGATTTCTTATCAAAGTAGCGCCCCTTTAAAAATTTTCTGGTTTTGAGCTTATGTTGAAACGATTGACTGTCTGGATCCTTGTATGTCATTGTGTGATTATGAGTAGAATGAGTATGCTTAAGCCGAGCGGTTGTTTGATAGTTGGGAGCGATATGGTTTCTTGGTGCTAAGAGTGTGTGAGATTAATTGTTATAAATTCTTACTCTGTGCATGTATCTAGAACTTGCCCGGTCTATTTTGTTAAGTTTGAAATTTGGTTGCTTAGGAAAGGATCACAGGCCCTTTTTGTGTGCAGTCCACTTAACCTAAAAGATCGTCCAAATATAAATAATCCCTTGATCCCTGTTTGAGCCATAATTGACCTTATTCTTTCAATAACCTGTCACCATTCCCGTTTAACTTTGAGTTTCTATTTTGGCCCTGGTCCTCCCTAGGACATCGTGCACCTCGACTCAGGCAATCAGCCTAAGTTGAGGGTGCCTACTATAGAGGTAAACCCTGTTTTGGCCCTGGTCCTGCTATGGACATTGTGCACCTCAACCCAGGCAATCAGCCTAAGTTGAGGGTGGCTACTACAGAGGTGAATGATAAGAAAAAGAGGATAGTGAAGATTGGTTGTGAATAGAATGAAAAGTCGGGTGTGTGCCTAAGAAAAAAAAAGAAAGAAAAAAAAGAGATGAAAAAGATCGAAAAAGAAATAAAAAGAATTGTCAAAATAAAGAGGCCGCACCTGTAGCTAGAAAGAAGGAAATATAAAGGTGAATAAGGATGGACAAAGTAAGTTATGTGGTAATAAGACGTCGGTAGTTCCAAGGAGGGCTTAGTCACTAACCCCTAAATGTATCCTACCTGCACCCGAAGCCTCATTACAAGCCTAAACAAGTCCTGTAGTGATCCTGAGCGGCTTTCTGAAGAACTGAAATAGAATAGTAAGGGCAAGCCTATGGTATCGCATGTGCATTGTTTGAAATCGTTTGTGAGTGTGAGCGCTTACCTAGTCCCAAATTTTGTGTGTGGGATTTCTTTGTGGCAAGGGAACCAAGATGTCTATATTGTCTATTGATTGTTAGGATAGCTGCGTGTGTGTATGCATAATATTCTATCATATCGGAATGACATGTTTGGATCCTTGCAAGTTAGTGTTTCATACATCTGTGTGCTATGAGGGAGCTTGATTTAATGAACTAATGAATGACCATGAGTTGCTATAGACATGAGTTTGTTTCTTAGTTGAGTCGTAGTATTGTTTTTATGTCATGTTGCTTGAGGACAAGCGAACGTTTTAAGTTGAGGGTGTTGATGTGAAGCCAATTTACGTCACTTTCGACTCCTTTTTACTAAGAACAATCGTACGTTTTCAAGCAACCATTGTTGTTTTTGATATTTTTATGTTGTATTTGTAGGAAATGGAAACAAACACGGAAACGGAAAGAAATACGCGAAAAAACAACATTCTGCCTAAGAGTGACGGCCTGAGTGACGGCCCGTCACACATGTGACGGTCCGTCACAGTGACCGTCACACCAAGGCAGAACCTTCAGGCAGCACCACTGGTTAACAGTGACGGTCCAAGCGACGGTCCGTCACTTCCTTGACGGTCCGTCAGCCTGGCCGTCAAGTTGAGGCAGACGCGCGATGCGGAATCCGGACGTTTTTGGGATTGGTTTCCTAGACTCCTATAAATACCCCATGTTAGGTTTATTTTACACATCACTCTTTCAATAGTCTAAAACACGTTTTTAATTGTTTTTGAGATCAAGAAACACGTTTGCTCTTCTTGAATTCGTGTTCTTGATTCGTTCTTGAGTTCTTGGTTCTTCTTGTTCTTGGATATTTGAAGATTGACTGTTTTCATTATATTGTAAGATTCTTCTTCCCTTGATTATGAATACAACTATTTTCTCTTTGTCTTCGAGCATGAGTAACTAAAACTCCCGCAACTAGGGTTGTGGGAGCCATGCCTAAAGTAGCAATATAGATTCCGGGTAGCGACGGGTTCAATTTACATGTAGTCACGTTGTTAATCTTACTTTATGTCACGTTTTCTAGTGGTTGCAAACATTAGAACATGCCTAGGTTTAATTTGCTTGAGTAAAGAGAAAAACCAGGAAACTGCATTACATACATATGGATTTCGAGAACATACCGAACTCTCGTCTTATGATTAAGTGCGATAACTGGATACTTCGTACTTGATGTTTAGGATTGATAAGCTAAACAAGCACATCTTTTCGAGGTCGAGAGAATGAGAAGAAGGAAATTTGTTTATTGGTCGAAACTTTAGACGATACAAATTGACGCAATCACATCGTGACACGCATTATAGAAAGAACCCGGTTAAGCTAGAACACATTGGATACAAACGCCTATGGTGAACACGTGCCCTAGTTCATTCTCTCCTACTGATTATTCTCGTTACATTATTTGTTTTGCTTTTGTTCACGTTTGAATTACAAGACCCCCCCCGCCTTATTTACTGGAAAACAATGACGACTAGTCACATACTATCACTAAAGGCTTAATCTTCACCATTATTCTCTGGGGATTCGACCCCAACCTTGTTGGCGCTTCTTTACTTGACTCATCGGAAAAAAATGGGGGGGGGGAAGGGGGGGAAACAATAAAAATAAAGGGTGGTGAGGGAGGGGGGGGGAATATAAATAAAGGGGAAATAGCAAGGGGGGGGGGGGGGGGGGGGTGGGGGGGGGGAACAAAGGAAGTGGGACTGGGGGGGTGGTGGGGGGGAAAGGGGGGGGGGGGGGGGGGGAAAAAGGAAGAGAACACGACCAGGAAATCAGGATATAAGGGACGAATAGACGCTTACGCTTCATTAATTCGAGGTATAGTTTGGGCGTTATCAGAGTCCTCTTTGCAACACTCCCCTGCGAATAAGAACCTGATCTTATACTTGTCTGATCCTGACGAGGCTTGAGGGCCTGATTAGGAGCACTAGTTGAAGAATGCACGGGTCATAATGACTTCTTCTAAAATAAAGAGCGATGTCTGCCTCTGGACCTCTGATGGCTAAGACCCAAACTGTTAGATCTGACCCTCTTGTTCTCTCTTGCCATTTCCCTCAATTTGTCTCCCTCGATCTGATGAGCATGAGTCATAAGTTTGAAAATATTCATGACACCCAAAAGCATAGCAGACCTGCACTCCTTCTTTACTAAATTTGATACTCCATAAATATACTTACTTATTTGATCCTACAGATCATCCACCATAAAAGGAGCATACCTAGAAAGCTGAGTGAACCTTAACCCATACTCCCGAACCGACATAGATCCATGCTTCAAATTCATAAACTCTTTGGCCTTAACTTGCCTCAACTCCCTCGGGAAGAACCGATCAAGAAAAGCCCTCTCAAAACACTCCCAAGTCATAGGGACCACATCCCTATCCCTAGCATCCTTTCACTAAGTATACCAAATATGAGCTACATCCTTGAGCTGATAGGAAGCTAGATCAACACCCTCAACACCAACCACTTGCATCACACCAAAGATCTTCTTTACCTCATCCATGAAGTTTAGAGAATCTTCACCAACTTTCGAACCCAAGAACTCGGGTGGGTTCATGCGAATAAAATTTTGAACTCGGGCCGCTACTCCACCTTGAGGGTGGATGGGGATAGGAGCCTGTTGATTGGCCTGAGCAGCCATAGTTTGGGCTAGCATATGAATAGCATTTCTGAACTCCACATTTATGACCTCGGGGTCTGGAATCGGAGGATCAATATTTCAGACAGCTCTTCGAGGCATGGCACGGCGAGGAGGCATAATCTTAAATGTAACAAGAATGGATTAGAGGAGTAATAGAGTTAAACTCTATCGCACGATATTGATCATGAAAGAAGTAATTTTTTTCCTAAGACACCTCGTAGCTTCCCTCTCACAAGTGTGGCGCGCTTCACACACATGAAAGAGACTCTACTTGATGTGGCTTTCAGACACCCTAGGACTCTTGAACCTGAGGATCTGATACCAAGTTTGTCACGCCCTGAGGTTACCCCCTAGATGTAACATGGGACCTGGGACCACAAGTGCCCCAAGTTAACCCTTTGTCATAGCATAACTCAGATAACTTAAGAAAACAGGCGGAAACATAAGTAGTAGAGATAGGTAACCATGTCTATATAAGATAACAATCTAAGAATATCAAATCTGAAATATGGAATACAAGTCTAGCCATGTCTGAAGCCTCTAAACTGTCATAGGAGTTGATGGGACAAGACCCCAACTAACTCAGAAATCTGAAAGGAGAACATAAAAGTAACTAGCATAGCTATGGTCCTCGAATGATGAGGACTCACCAACAGAAGTTGAATGCCCGGTGATTTCTAGCCACGAGCCTGCGAAGAGAAGCCTGAATCTGCATCATCAAGAGGATGCAGCGCAAAATATGCGTCAGTACTATAGGATGTACTGAATATGTGAGACATGCATAAATATGGTAAAAACATACTTAAAACATAAATGAAAACTGAGTTTATGCATAAAAGAGATATTGTAAGTAAATCTCATAGTAGAACTTAAAACATGAAATAGAGTAGCATAAGTCTTAAAACCTTCATACGGGAGTTTCTCTTAACTAACATAAACCATGATGACCTACATGGAGTCCAGTATCATACACCCACACCGAAAAAGATTGTCCTAACTGGCCAAGGTTAGAACCATATCTATCAGCATTCTGTCATAAACCACAGAGGATAACCTATGGTGGCAACGTAGTTTTGGACGTGGGTTATCTATAACCCATGTCGCTTGGTACTAAATACTACTCCCAAAATATACATATAGCTCAACATATACTTGTGACATATCTAATGCCAAATCTATTTAAAAAGTATAAATACATATCTAATATCATGCAAATTCAAACCATAAGTTCTTAAAGCTTAGCATAGCCATAATTCAAAACATATTTTTCTTTCTAAATTCATAACTTGAGAATTAGGCATGCAATTTCATAAATACATAAGGTCATGTTATCTAAACATGCCAATTTTTACTTGAAAACATGTTACTCAATATAATCATACTAGAAATCATCCTTAATGCATGGGCTTTTGAAATCAATTAAGGAACCTCAAATAAATCATAGATAAGTAATGATAAACCATGAATTGATGCTTTAAATTGAACTCATAAGTTTTTTCCAAATTGGGTAAGAACCCTAAGTTTACAAATTCATAAATCAAAGTAAAATCATGAGTTTTGGGCATAAGGGTGAAAGGAATCCCTTATTGAATACCCACATACCTTATTGAAGCTTGCTTGATCTAAGATGAAAAGAAATGGAGGCTTGAACTTGGAGCTTGAGACTTGGAGTTCTTTTCCTCTTTTGGTAGATGAATGAGGAGTAGTGAAATACTTAGGCTAATTGGGGTAGAAACCCTACTAAAAGTGGCCAAAACGACCTCACTTAAGAGTTAAAAGCATGGGTAGTTATAAAAATACCCCAGGAATTTAATTAGAGAAAAGGTGTTAAAAACCTCGACTTCAGGTTCCACGGGTCCTTTCCACGAGCCGTAGAAGTAACCACGGTTCATGGATTGGAGTCGTGGTTTCTAGAAGTTCTGAATTTCTCAGAGTTTCTAAGTTTAAATGCTGAATCAAAATCTGGGGTGTTACAGTAACACTAGATAATATCTAGGAAGCCTCAAAAGAGTACAAAATGACATACTACTAATAACTAATCGGCACAGGCCTCGGTGTACCCAACTAGAGATCTATATAACCAAAAATACTAGATATAATCTGGCTCCAAATAGAGATGGATCTCACTAAAATATCAGCTGAAAGTAGCAAGAGAACCTAACGCGAGTGTCTGCTCTCCTGCGAACTTGACCCTATATTTATAAGAAAATACAGTGCCCCAAACGTAGGAATGTCAGTACATATGCAACATGTACTGGTATGTAAAGGACACAGAATAATAAGTAGACAAGTATGGAAATTCATATGAATCAAATGTCAAAACGAAAGAATTATGAGCATACAAGTAATAGATGTACGATATGAAACTATAACCTATGCACCAACCTTATTAGTTCTTTATATAATGTTCAAAGAAGGATTCATTATAATATAGCCCCTTGGCTTGCCTAGGTGACGTATTTATACTATATTTAATATAAATGATCATATAATGACCTACCGAAGGTGATCCAGGTCACATATAAGGCATATGTTTCTCAAGTACTCATTGCTATGATTTTATACATATAACTATAATTGCGGTCTGATACATGGTACGCTCTTTGAGGGCTCACTATGAGGGTCTGCCCGCAGGCCATATGTGCCATGTGTTGGCTCGAGTCGGGAGAACTAATGCATGACATTCCAGCTGACTCCAAATGCAAATGATGCCACAAGGGCAGGTACGCCATAATATCGAGCTCACATAATGGTCTGGTCTCAATTATGTGCACAGAATAGCGTCGCGCAAGTGTGTCAAGCAAAACCTATGAATACTCTCCCGTCGCTATATCTTATCAAGTAAAACCTTGAAAGGCCTATAACATGCAATTCACGATAAAGATCATCTAACTATTTAAGTAAGATCTCTATATGATACCTAACTTCCCGAAAATGATATCACTATCCAAATACTAGTTCTCACTTTAACTTATGGCTATGTCAAATAGGTTATCACCTAAGCAAGTGTAATTATGCTATGACCATTTATTTCATTTATAATGCGTGACATATATATAAGACCACATCGGGTGAATTCTAAGGATTTTAAGTAAAGACACTTACGGTCATGTGAAATATTAAGAAAGTTGACGCGAAGGGAGTAATAAGAGTACGTATAAGCTTTAATAGTTAAACAAGAGTGTTGAGACCCTTGCAGTTTTGGTGAACAACAAAGTAGAATAGAACAAGTTGGTTAAACTGGTCCACAGGCATGACATCTCAAAGCTGTTAAATGTAGAGTGAGATCACAAAGTAACAAGCAACAAAGAAGCAATATTAAGGAACGAATCGAGTGACTCAAGATAAACCATATAATGAATTCAAGAAGAGTTGTAGTTCGTCTACAACACAAACGAAGGCATGAAATTAAAAGCAAATAGGAGTCTCACTTGAAGAAGAAGTTTATACAAGTAGAGTTCGGATGCAAGAAGGAGTTCGATTGAGAGAAGAACTCCTTGAGGAGTTATGCTTAAATAGCAGAGCTGTCATCCAAAGTAGGCAAGCACTTACAGAGCAAAAAGGCAATTGTAAGATTGACTTTAGAGGTGCAACGAAGGTGATTGAGAAACATATTGAAGAACCTGGTCCTAAGTACATAGTCTAGCTAAGGTATCTTAGTAGTGAAGTATTAGGAGTTGTTCTTTGAGTTGTAATCATAGTTCAGTATGTTATAAACTGAAGTAGGATTGTTATCTTCAAGTTGGGTAAACTCGAAGATTTAGGAAACACAAACCTTGTGTGGTTGGAATTGTTAGGAGTTAGAGTTTATAATTCCTAGGTTACATCGAGTTGTAATCAATTCCGTTGAGGCTCATTATTTAGTGAAGTTTGGGGTTAAATCCTGTAGTGGTACAGGTCGTGGTTTTTACACCTTTGTGAGCCGGGTAGTTTTCCACGTAAAAATCACTGTCTCATTTACTTACTGCTTTCTTACTGTTAAAACACGTTAGACAACCTGTTTCATTGATAGGCAACTAATTAAGTTTAATAAGTAGGTCGTGCAGACTATCAAAGAGAATGACACATGAAGCAACTAAAAACCTTATTTTCATTTTTCATGTAAGTTATTTGACCTTTATAGAGGAAACATGTGACGTAGGGTGGTGCCTTATAGCGAAGGAAGTTTTAGCTTCACATATCTTAGATGCTTCCCAAGCTAATGGTAGTATCGCGAGTTCTCAATACCTCAACACACCTCGGTGTAGCCTTAACGCAACCAACTCAATCAACTACATACACAAAATATATATATTCATCAATAATTCGTAGGTTCATCTAATAATTTATTCCAATATTTTTCACTTATGCCCAAGGTTGATCAAATTCTTTAATCATAGTTTGGAGTCAATTCCTTATTTTTCAACTTATAAAATTTAATATTAAAATTTTCAATTAGTAGAAATTCTCAAAAGTTTCCTCTTTATTCACCTTTATTTTCTTCCCTTTACCAAGAACCCTAACAATCAAGACCCATTTCAAGAGCTAATAAAAGTTAAAATCAAATATCCCTAAATACGTATTCATAATCATGCTCAAGAGTGGGGTAAAGAATTTACCTCTTAAAACTCAAATTTCAACTTTAGCTCTTGAAAATTTCTTGATTCTATCACAAAATTCTCTTAATTTATGCTCCTTGTAGGTGTGGGTATACCTTTCCCCTTTCACCTCTCCTCCGTGCTCTAAATTTTCTCTTCCATTAATTGAAACAAGAAAGAGGAAACACAAAAGTGAGTACTAGCACTAGTACTGCACGTTTTATTCTCCCAACTTTTATCTATTCTTGATTTCTCTTTTCTTGACTTTTTCTTTTTCACCTTTTGTTTGTCTTTTGTCTCTTTTTCCTTAAGTACAAGTAGTACTATGTACGCTCCTCCCTCTTTGTTACTTGGACATAAAAGTGGTCAAGACCCACTTTCTTTACTTTTTTTATAAGGGTAATAAAATGACCCACTTATTATTTCACCAAATATTACTAACCCGTTATGAGGTCATTTTGACTTTTACCCAATTGGTAGCAAAATATACTCTGTTTGTTTGATGTATAACCTTAATTCAAAAAAATTCCTAGGTGTTACAAGGCTTTCATAATCATGTAAACGAAATCGTGGGGAAGAACAAGGGTGTTCCCGATCATAGAGGATACCCTAACATACTTTAAATGCTCTAAATCTTGAAGGAGATTATACGTTTTTCATTTTTGAGACATAAGGAAGAGTTTTCTTGAAGAACCCTAGGATTCCTGGAAAGGAACCTTGTTACAATCCATAATCATGGAGTAAAAATCACGGGTTTTACTTAGAAAATCAGGGGGAAACTTACCTAGCCTTAGGAGAGTGAAAGAGGGCTCTTGGCTGTTGGAGTCAACCAGAACATGAAAAAGTGAGAAAAGAAACGTATAAATGTGTCTTTATGAAACTTGGAAATCTGGCATACAATCCGTTATATGGACATTCAAAATGGTGTACGGAACGTAACATGGTCTGTGGGTCTACTTGACCTAATCTCCTCCCTCTGTTTAAGAAGTATGGTCCACTCTACAGGTCATATAACTAGAGTACAGACTGTAACATGGACCATAACTCTGCATGGTCCAATCTCATTCACTTCTTAAGGAGGATGACTCGTGTTATGCGTCATAGAAGCCACTTACGAACCGTAAACTAGTCCATAAGAACCTGGGTTACATCCTCTCGCACTAGTTAATAAGTACAATCTGTATCACAGATAATAGAATCCACTTATGGACCATAGGCTGGGTCGTAATCACATGGTCCAAATTCCTTTTCACTATTTAATGAGGAAGGTCCGTTCTGCGGACCATATACGTGATGCATGGACCGTGGGAGTGGCCGTAAGATTGCCATTTTGGGTCCGACTACATACGTAGGATGGTCTAAACTTAGCCCAAAATTTTGAGGTATTGCACGTAGTATGCGGGAAAAGAGGAGGAATCAGTTCAATAAGTTGACCCGGGGTGTTGTTTCAGTGATTGAGTATGAGATGAGGTTCCACGCCTTGTTCCGTCATACCTTGATAGCTTTTCCTGATGAGGCCGAGAGGATTGGGCGATTCGTGAATGGGCTGATCTATCGCATTCTCATTGTAGCATTTCAGATAGCAGTCGTCAAGGTAGTTTCCAGGAAATGGTTGGTGCAATCAAGGAGGTTGAGTACATGAGGCGTCGGGACTTTGGTGATGCTAGGGACAAGAGGTCATGTACTTCTAGTAATTACAGTTAGGAGTGTTCATTGTTCAGTTTGGGTCAATTTTTGGTTAAATCAAAATCAAACTAATTTACTCAGTTTTTTAATTATCAAAATCAAACCAAACCAAATATAATTCATATCCATCGGTTTTGTTGTTGTCGGTTTGGTTTGATTTTTTTAGTTTTTACGAAACATAATGGTATCTCTCTTTTGTTTTTCTTACAATTAGAAAAGAATTTTTCATCATTTTCTAACTTATAAACCATTATTATTGATCTTTTATTGTGGTCGCTATAATTTTATTGGATTATGGAGAAAATGTCTTAAGATCTATAATCCTTAATCAAGTGAATAAAACTGATAAAAATACAAAAGAAAAATATAGGTAAACGTCATAGTTATTTCTTTGAATAATGAGTTTGGATTCATGACTTTCTTTAAAGAATTTGAGCTTAAGGTGTAAAGTTCATTAACTTATTAGAGACAAATAATTTTTTTATGAAAAATGTACAAAGTACTTAATATTATTTATAAATACAAAGTATATATATATATATATATAATTTTTGTATATAATTTATTGATTTAGTTTGGTTTTTTCTTCGGTCGTATTTTTAATAAAATCAAACCAAATATTATCGAGTTTTTCAAAACTTAAATCCAAACCAAACCAAACCAAACCAAAACAAATAAAAATCAGTTTGATTTGATTTTTTGTTTGAATTAATTTTCGGTCAAACCGTAAACACCCCTAGTTTTAGTATAATTAATTCCTAAGTAATGAAGTTGATAATTGAGTTTGAGTTTCTAAAAAATAATTGCAAAATCAAATACAGATAAATAAAATAAAGCAGTAAAAATAGGGTTGGTAGAAGCCGCTGAGATAGTGAATCCATTAATTAACTACTAACCTTGGACCTAAATTTGTTTGCTAAAATGTTATCGATGCCGCTGTTGAATTACTCTTTTTTGCAAAATACTAATTTGTTCAATGACTGCATCATACATACATACGGGAAATACAGTTATGTATGAGTTGAAAGGAGCCAAAGTGTTAAAAGTTAGCAGGGGTTGAAAGTTGAAGCTCATGCGTTAAAGTAAGCATGAGTTGAAAGTTGATTTTATTTTTAAAAATGGATCAGCAAGATTGTTGAAAATATGATTGATATTTTATCTCCACATGTAGTATTTCTGACTTTTTCTTGTTGACAAAAACTCTTCATTAATATTAAAAATATAAAAATTATAAAGAGAAAATCTCCCCATAAATAAGTCTCTTTAAACAATTACATTGTGGATGTTATTGTGTTGTGGTATGAAAAGAGGGATCTTCAATTTATAGAAGTTCAAACTTTTCCTCCAAGAAAGGATTAACCAATTATATAAGAAATCTTTTTCTACAAGGAAACCTTTTCCACCAAGAAAATCTTTTCGAAATAAAACATATTTATAGTATAATTCAGATAAAGTAAGAAATTCAGGGCAAATCCTAACAAATCTCCCCTTGTCCTGAATTTTCTAACAAAATAATCTTCTTCTTCTTCTTCACATGATCTTCATCACTATTGTTTGTCATGGTTAAAAATAATATTTAAAATATTATGATTAAAAATGATTTTAAAAATATCTTATTTTTATTTTAAAAGATGCAACTGTGAAATGTTGAAAATATAGTTGAAACTTCTTCTCCACATGTATTTGGACAAAAATCTCCATTATCATCAAATTGGTTGCAACATAACCTATCTTCAACTTTGTTCAATTGTTGGACCATTGAGTCGTTGGATCGTTCGACCCATTGAATCTTGGCTCTTATACCACTTGTTGGAGTCGAAATCGAGATGACGTCATGCAGAAGCTAATAATAGCAAACCTTGAAGGCGATAAATCAGATGACAAAGTAAAGCATACTAAAAGTCTAAAAAGCATAATATTATTGTGTTGTTTGGCCAATTGGCCTACATATGAATATGAAAAACTAATAAGAAAGTAAAAAGTTATCGAGAGAAAAATTTCCCCTAAATAATACTCTTTTGATGACTACATTGTGGATGTTATTAATTGTTCTATTTGAGAAGAACATGTCTTCTATTTATAGAAAAATATGACTTCTCGTCAAAGAAAGGGATAGATATTGTAGTTTTTTTATCAAGAAAACCTTTTCCGTAAAAAAAATAATCTTTTTGAATCAGAATAAAATTGTGTAGAATCCAAATAAAGCAGAAAATTCACGGCAAACCCTAACTGAAAATACAATATACACAGGGTGTGTTTGGCATGAAAGAAAATATTTTCCTAGAAAATATTTTTATGAAAAATAAGTTGGTTTCTTACTAATTTCCTCATATTTGATTGGTGGGTGACAAATATTTTCCGGAAAATATTTTAAGTGTTTGGTTGATGAGTGTTTAGTTAGAGAGTAGAAAATATTTTTTAGAGGGTAAATTGGGGCTATGGGGTCGGGTGGGGGTATGTTGGGGTAGGGTAGGGTATTGGGTGGTGGAGGAGGAGGTTGGGGTAATTAAGGTGGAGGTAGGGTACGAAAAAGTTATTTTTAAAAAAAAAAATTAGGATGGATGGAGTGGGGCAAGGTGGGGGGGAGGGTTGGGGTACCAAAAAAAAAGAAATTAATTTTAAAAAAAAGCTGAAAAGAAATTTAAAAAAAAAAATTGGGGTGGAGTGGGGGTTGGGGTTAAAAAAGGTTAATTGTTTTTATAGAGAAATTGAAAAGAAATTTAAGAAAGATTGGGGTGGGCGTGGGTAAAAGAAAATTTAAAAAAGAAAATGGGGTGAGTGGGGTAGAGGTGGGGGATGTAAGGTGGGAGTGGGTTGGGGGTTAATAAAATTAAAATTCGTTTAAAAAAAATGGAGTAGAATTTTTTAAAAAAAATAATTGTGTAGGGTGGGTGCTTTGGTCGAGGTTGTGGGCTGGGATGGGGTGGGAGGGGTTGAGTGTGGGGTTGTGGTGGTTGTGAGGGTGGGGAGAAGACGATGCAACTTGTTTTCCCTATTTTCATTAGAAAAGTATTTTCAAGGAGTTTATTTTTCTAAAGAAAATATTTTTCAATTTTTTTTACCAACCAAAACACGAGAAAATAAGAAAATAGTTTCCCTTCATACCAAACACACCCTTATAGTGCATTCATTGTCTGAAGCGCCATATAGCCTCGTAATGTAAAAGAGCAGCCGGGTGCACTAAGCTCCTGCTATGCACGGGGATCGAAAAAGGACCAGATTACAAAGGTCTATCGTATCACCATCTGCAAGATATGCATTTGACCTTCATATCACATGAAAACAACTTTACCAACATCAAGGCTCGTAATGTATTAACACCAAAAGGAGAAGATACAGTAGAACTTGTCTATTTCCACCATTAATTTAGATCATCTAAACAGAGCTGCTTAAAAGCTCTTCACTATTCTCATGACAAGCAAAATTAATCTCTACAAGGACTCTGGAATAGGTGTGATTCTTGAAGGCATCTGCATTTCCCCTCCAAAGCATTGAGTAACTCTTTTAGGTGTTATCAACATTTGACTCATTTCATTATCACTTTCATCAAGATCCTGATAATAACAACTCCGAGCAGTTCCGTCATTAGCTATATCCATTCCCTCCTGTGCGATAAGGATTTCATTATCGTCTTCATCACTAGTACCCTCATCATCATCGTCATGAGAGCTCTGAACCATTGACCAGTACACGAAATGTGGACGGATGTATCTACAAAACATATGACAAGATGCGGCAGAAAAAGAACACACTAATTAAACACGAATAGCACAAAAATCACCTGGAAATTCACTCCGAAGTTAATTAATACCCTATCAACCAAGTGCGTGCACTAGAGAAGTCAATAATGTCGATGTGGGAACTAGGAATGCACCTGTCAGATATCTTTAGCAGACAAGGATCGAATGGGAAAAACATGTCAAGCCGCTCTCTACCACCAAAAGCCATTGAAAGTTCTGACTCGAGCAGACCACTTGATACAAAGTTATCAGACACATTTGCCAATCGAAGAAATTCTTCCACTATTGATGGCAAGCATACCTGTCGGATTTTTTAAAAAAAATTCAGAAACAGAATTAACAAATAGATAAACTACTAACAGAGAAGCACATAACAAGCCTTGGGTAAAGTTGACAATAACTACACCTCAATCCCAAACTAGATGTGATCGACTGTCCAATTCTTCCTCCACTCTAGTTGGGTTAGTTACATTCCAATACTCGATTATTTCTTTCTGGGACAACTTAGGGTTCTCTAAAATTAACATTTTTTTGGATCTCGTCATTATACCTACAAAGGCATAGAAATATCTAACTAAACTTACAAAAGTAGTTACAAACACCAGACCTAATGCAAAATGAGACAAGAATGACTATACCTTAATATCAACTAATCAGCCACATGACTACCTTTTATCAACAAATCCCTGAGGGCTAGTGACGTACAGTTTGAAACCTAGGTGGATGATGCCCCCCCCCCCCCCCCCCTCTTGCCCTTCTCTTAAATATCAGGCTTTTGGTTGCGGCAGGGTTCGAAGTCAAACGTGCACCTAACTCACGCATCACTTGTTGCGCTCTTACCATATGATATTTTCGTCCACTACATTCCGTTTTTCACTAATCTGCATGGATTTCAAGAGATTATAAATTTATTGAAATTCTCCTCCATGTGATTGTGGATAACATGTTTAATCATGTCATAGTATCACCCATGAATTAATGACTTTTTGACAAAGACCCATGAATCAATGTCTTTAAAGTGAAAGTAGGACATGATCAAACCATCTCGGACAATCTTTGCATTTTGTAGAGGTGACAATTTCAATCTAGCCTAATCATGAACGACCACAAATCCATCTTAACATACACAGCTCATCTTATAAAAATTATTTAACTTTGAGAAATATTCCCTATTGCATCGCACTCCTGTCACTTCTCCCTTACTTCAATTTTGTATTAGATCTTGCATCTAACAGGCCATTTTCAGATTGAACCTATATATCTAGAAGAAACCCAAGGGATGTACCATTAATGGGTTCAATGGATGCATCGTGATATCCTCTATATGCTTTGATATACATGATCTGATGCGAGGAATGGCAAGCGTTGATCTCATGTGAAAGCAAAGTACATACATCATGGCCTGCAATACAATGAACGGAATCAGTAACAATTGGTTGGATATGTCAAAAAAACGTTTCCGAAAAAGCTGTGCCAAAGAACAGGAAAGAACAACAACAACAACAACAATAACAACAACATCCAAGTATATTCCCACAAAGTGGAGTCTGGGGAGGGTAGAGTGTACACAGTCCGTACCACTACCTCAGAGGTGAGGTAGAGAGGTTATTTTCGATAGACCCCCGGCTCAAAAGAAAAGAAAAGAAATGGAAAACAAATTCTTTTAATAGGTCCATTGCCAAGGTAAAGTTTTCCTTGAAGTTCTCTGCATATTTTGCAGGACTTAATTTGAAAGAAGTCTTTTTTAGTGGAAAAGTTTTTAGCGCTCCTCTTGTACGTTTGCTGTCACACAAAAAAAAAGAAGATTTACTTTCCAGCACACTTCTTTTCTCTTCCTAGCAATACCACCCAAATGGTACATATACAAAATTAGAACCAGGGATAACAACTTGGAAAGCCGTCTATCAGATCTACACTAAGATACAGAAAAAAAAAACCACTCGTTGAACAATATAATATACAATACTAAGGCTACTTATAGAGACGCATTTATCAATTACAGAAACGAGACTGATCTATTATCTTGGTCTCAAGATTGACACTACAATGTAGTCATTTACAACTTCAAATAGAAACCGAAAAGAAACAATTATATGCAATGTCCATGAGGGTTCTGTGTGTAAGGGGAGTGGAACAGACTATTGTAGGTTAAGACTAGAACAAAGCTGTCAAATACCTGGCACCCAGCATAGAATTCCCTGTGAGCTATTGGATTGATGCCGCCACCCTGGTTGGAGCAATAAGTGGAACACCATTCCACCAAACTAAACACCCTCGCACAAAAAACCAAAACTTGAGATACGTTTTAATTTATTTTAGACCAATGGAAGCAACTTAAAACTATAAAAAAATTATGTATGAAAGTTGAACATGTTAGGTCGACAAATAAACCTTTCCACGTATTCAGCAACAATTGAGGTAGGCAAAAACTTTGCACGAGCCAAGAAACTAGCAAGATAGGCAACAGCACTCATTCTGCAAGCGACCAATGAAATTATTATAACATCCCAACAACCATGAGCAGATGAACTCGTAAGCAAAAAACTATCTAATTTATCCACTTGGTAGAATAACAGATCTGTTCAGCAGTATTTGAAATTGAAAACCAAAAGATCATGAAAAAAAACGAACTTCACAACCTTCTGACAGGAAATAAAAATAAATAAACGACTACTGCCTTTTGCCTTATCCAACACAGCTGACAGGTACTCAAGCACGGTAATATATGACTTTTAAGAACCACTATCTGGATGGCAGAATGATAAAAGGGGCTAATAATATTGAGACCCCAAGTAATGGCCCAACAAAATTCAAACTAGCACACCGAC
The DNA here is from genome assembly GCA_003996215.1 of Jaltomata sinuosa. Lineage (NCBI taxonomy): Eukaryota > Viridiplantae > Streptophyta > Magnoliopsida > Solanales > Solanaceae > Jaltomata > Jaltomata sinuosa. Next base: position 362,829 of record QJPP01000079.1, read on the forward strand.
TGGTGCAGATAAAAAAGAAGATAAAACAAGGATCATTTTAGCTTCCAAATTTATGTATAAAGATGACAAAATCTTAAGCGTTATCCTCTAAGCTCTTGTGTATCCAACTATCCATAGCACATGACTAAACAAATTGATCACGAAAGGAGTGTCCGGGTTCAAACTGTGAGGAGGACAAGAAAAAGAGCCAAAGATTCAAAAACTCTCACCTCTGTTCTGGACTGATGCCGATCTTAAATATATCAAGAAGTGTATTAGCGAATCTCCTGCCACAGTTTTCTGGATCCAGTGAACAGGCATAAAACATCACGAACTGCAAAAACAGTATCAATGAATTTATGTTCTGAAGGGAACAAGGTACATTGAAGTAAGAAAAAGATACTAAGTAGACTAGTGTTTATCAAGGTGCTGGGAAAGAACGAGTAGCCCACTGCCCGAGTGTCAGAGGACGACAATTTTGCATGTCACCTGAGCAAATTTAGACTTGTATGTCGGTAAAACAGTTTGCTGAAATGACTGGAGAAGAGTATCAAAAACCTACACCATGGGGAAGACAAATACATGTAAGAAAGCAAAGAGTAGAATTAGAAACTAAACACTGACGCATCCACTTTACCTGACTCAGGCGTCCTCTCTCCCTGCAAAAGTTAAGGTGTTTAAAGGTAAGCACCATCAAGCTGTCCAATTGTTGAGCAATGAGATTTTCACCAAAATGCCGTTTCATACAAGAAATCTGGAGCTGGGATTAATAGATTCGTTAGTATATAGAAAATAAATGACTGAAGCAAATTCAAAAGATGGATAGCTCAGCCGGTAGAGTGTACCCTTGTGCTCCGATCCCCAAGTTGAACACTCTAATCATTTTACTTATAAGAGATTCAAAAAGATAGATGACAATTTCTTTTTTTCTTATAAGTTTCAGAAAGATAGATGAGAGACATTAATGAACAAAAATATGATTAATCATTACCTGCGACTCTGCGAGCTACTTATCATCTTTGTGTTTTTATAATACAGTACTCTTTATGTGCCTAGTGTATTGTATCTAGACAAGATGCAACCAAAGACTAGTTTACGAAAAAATAGAAAAAAGGCATACAACTGATCACAACAAGGAAAGAGAAACTGTTTACAAAAGAACAAAAAAAACATCTTGTCATAGATGGTATCTGCTGTTCTCTATAATTGATGACAATTTTGAATATAGCGGATCCAAATCCAATTGAATACAATCTTAAATGGTCGATCAGCACCATGAAAAAGGAAATTTGTCTATAGGCGAAAGTAGGAAGGCCAAAAATGGTTTTGTAGGAAAAATGACCTTAAGCAATGGTAAAAGTCTTGAGTGTTGAAAAGGCAAATTGTCAACAGGAGGAGTTCAGATTTTCATTTCTTTTTTCGGGATAATGTTGGTGTACGGGTCATCTTGCATGCAACTCAACTAATTTCACTAGATACTGTAGAGAAATAGCAGAAGAAAGGTATAATCGGGAAGATCTTCTGCTAGCCCAAGATCGTTAACTAAGATCGAAAGATTCAACCTAGGAAGAGGAAGCTAGAAAGGAGAACTTTGTTACGGAGGAGCACTTCTCAAATTGTCTTGAATTGGATTTGTTTTGGGTTGATTACAAATGTACAAGACCATCCATATTTATACTTGTTCATGGATGGTTCTAGAAATTCTTCTAGATACATCTACAAGAAAATTCTAGTAAGCTTTATCTTCTAGCACTACTCTAGATAATTCTACAAGATGCTTATTCAAGTGACAACACTAGACTATTCTAGAAACTTACTAGAAAATCTATGATATCCAAAAAATCTACTTTAATATTTTTCACAAATACCTATCACCTCTCACCGGCAACAGGGAAGGGTAACTCTATCCACCACGGCTTGGATAGATGGGACGAACGGCCTACTGGTTTTTTGTCTCCCCTAGGATCTAAATCTAGAACCTCATGGTTCTCTTCCCACTTCATAACTACTAGGCCACATCCTTGGGTGCTGGAGGGACACTTTAGATTAAATAGAAATATTCTAGGGAATCTTCTACTGAATCGTCAAATACTAGTTATCTACTTGGTTTCTTCAAGATTAAGACCTCTTTTAACAAGGCAGATTAATTTTTATTAACATAGAGAAATCCACATATAATTGTAGACCAAAAAGTAGAGAAACCTAGGCTAAACATGGTTCTGTACAGAACTTCCCAATCACCTATACAAACAGGAACTCATTGGAGCACCAAAACGAAACTGGATACACAAAGCTACTCTACACATGTACAAAATCATTCTCACACCTTCAAAAAGATCTCCTATTCCTTTTCTTCCATATAACTCTCATAAAAGCTTTTTCCCAGTTTAAAAGACGAAAAAGAAGGAGAAGGAAACTGGACAACTGCAACATTTCAGACGGAGCACCACTTTTTTTTTACATATGTCCGTGATTTTCTTATTCTGAGCTCTAATTTATTGAAAACATACATCACCATCAGCCACACACTCCAGGCACAAAATAGAAAGTCGAAGAAACAAGTTTCATGTCACTGGGAACACTAACATACATACAGGAGAATATCAGGAAGAAGATGAAATCACCTCATCACCATCTTGCTGACGATAATCTACTGGTCGTTCCAGATCTTCCAGCTCCATACCAAAGATGCCTTCGGTGAATTCTTCGTGTAAGATATCATCCCATGGTATGTTTACCTAAGAAACTCAAGGACAAGAACCAACATTAATTTAATACAACACCTCCAAAGTGAACGATCAATTTCAAACGACTTACGTCCAATTCTATCAGCCTATCCATAATCGCCAGAAGCATACTTCTCCCAACAAGATTACCAATTTCTCCACTCTCTAGTTTTAACATGTTCTCCACATATGTCACGATCAACTGCGAGGAGAAAGCATGGTTAAGAATTTGGGAGCTTCCAGCAATAATGAACACACACAGCACAGAACAAATAGAGTACCAACGCAAGGTTCTGGCGATGCAAGGTTAACTAAACCAAACAAATGTCACTAGCACCAGAACTAATTAAATAAGCAGCATAATGGAAGAATTTTCTTTGTAAGGTAACATGAATCTGCACGTACATACCGGTTCTTTTTCATGAATGGTTGGCATCCTCCACTTTACTATTTCTTCAAGTCTCAAGGGGGAGAGAGGAACTAACTTGGCAATGCCGAGTAATGTTGAATGAACACGATCACTGACTTGGCCCTTTCGCAGAATGCCACGTGAGTGATTCAGCAATGATATGAAGGAAGGAGGAGGCGTAAAATTCTTCACAAGCATTTCCAAGCACAAATCGAGATACTGCCCTCTGGATGTAGCCTACAAGCATAAAAATAAGAGTCACGATCACAGAGGCTATTCAGACATATATAATTACGGAAGATAGCACCACTAGAGCCACATACCAAGGTTTTAACGAATTCCATCAAAGCATCCATTACATCAGTCCCATAGTTCCACATGCTCATTCTTAAAATCTGGAGGCAAATAAGACATTTACGTATACAGCCTGTATTCTTATTTAAAAGGAGATTGAAAAGTTTATACGGCTATTTAGAACTTACAGATGAAACAAGAGATCCATGGTGAATAATGTCTAGAGGAAAAACTGATCCTGACAAAGCTTTTAAAGCTGTCTAAAATCACATCATGAAGGGATAATTAAAAAAAACAAGAAGTAAAAAAAGAAACAACAATTGCAGGAGGCCTAGTATATGTGCGATATCATACCACTATTCGGGCCACCTTATCAGGATTGCGTTCATCAGAGACTATAATCTCACGAAGCTGCTCATAGCGTTCTGAATCGCCCTAATACACACATAGGTAAAAAAATTAAATCTTCTACATCATGTTTGCTAGGAAAAGTAAACAAAGTTTGTCTTGCAGAATTTTTGATAAGTTATACATAAGAACATAATTTCAATACAAAAAGCGACAATGGTCAAGAACACAGAATTATCACTTTTCTCGCGAGTTTCACATCCATACTATGCGTTGTTCCCTTTTCAAGCTGAACTATCAACATCTATTGTATTAAAACACATCTCGACTATCAACATAGACGGTGATAGTTCTAACTTGGAAAAAGAAACAATTAATAGTTTCGTTGTGAAACTCGCTAAAAAGCTATGACTGAGTGTAGTATATATTATATCCAACCTGGAGAGCAGACTCAAGGGCAGCTCTAACAATAGAGAACAACGTTGCATCCGTAAGCTCGACTGGTAATTCCATTCTAATTATGTTTGATACAATTATCTGTGAATTAACGCACCTTATCAGCAAAAACAAGTTCTTTTTTTCTAAGGAGAAAATTACTAAATGGAATTTTATTACACAATTCCGAGTTGAATAGTTGTGTGGGCAGAGGGGACGCATACACTAAAGCAATGCAGGGTAGTGGCAAGGCAAGGCCTGAAAGAAGATTGCTTCAAATTCTTCTTTTCTAGGTTTTTGTGCCGCCATATTCAAGTCTCTATTTTAAGAATTTAGACCAAAGTTTCAATATTAATAATAAAGCTAATAAACACCTAGATAGCCCGTAAACATGACATAATTAGTAAGTTAGACACTTCAACTTACATAATAATTAAATAGATATTTTAACTTACAAATATGTGCTACGTGACCATAAATATCCGATGCAGCAAATCACATGTGCAAATTAGTGGATAGTCCAAATTTAATTGTTATTGTCTCTATGCAGACACCATTTTCCGATGATATAAATAGACATTCTCTTATACAATAAGAGAGAGTTGGGCGGCAAGTAGGCATGTCTTCGTCGATATGCTTGCTTCTTCTAAAGAGTAGCTTTGTTATTTTATATGCTTTTATGCATTTTTTGATTTTCACTTAGGCTACGTCCTTTAGTTTAAAATTCATACCTTCTAGTTATAGCTTTATTACTGTAAATGTCGATGATATTTGTGTAAATTTTATTATTATTTTGAGTACAAAAAATCGACAGTCGATGAAGAAAAATATTTCGATTATGGACAACCCAGTGGATCCTCTCACATATTTTAAATTAAAAATTATTTAATTAACACCACCTAAAATTTATCAATGTTAATAATATTTATCATGAATTTTTTTGACATTAAATAAGATGATTTACCACTATACAAATATATATATATATATATATATATATATATATATATATATATATATATATATATATATATATATCAGATCAAAAAATTTAAATCATTTTAATCAACACCACTTAAAAAATAATTTATGAACAATATTGAGTTTGTGCACAGCACGGGCTTTTTGTCACTAGCTGAAAAGATAAGTGGAGGTCAACGGCGATGAAGGACAAGGAAAGGGTGTGAACGACCGGTGAAGGGGGACTTCTACGAGAAAAAATCCAGTCAAGTACAATTATGTCAGGTAGGGGTGTACAAAACTGAACCGCAAATCGAACCAAACCGCAAATCGAACCAAACCGCAAAAAAAACTCGACTAGTGGTTTGGTTTGACTTGGTTTGGTGTTGAGAAAAAAACCCGACTATAATTGGTTTGGTTTGGTTTTAACTAAAAAAAGTCAAACCGAACCGAACCAACCCGATATTACATATATACTATTTTAAAAAATATTTTGTACATAAAAATATTTATTGTGATGTAATTAATAAATATTTCTTCAACTTTTTAATAGTTTTTATCTTTCAATATATTATTTCAAGTTTAAACTTACAATTTTAAATGGTTCAATAAGTCTTTTTACAACCTATAGATATTAGTAACTCAAATAAAGCTCAAATCAATACGAATGTTAACAAAAGGTTATTCAATCCAGCACTAGGAATGACAATCATGTTAGATATTTATTCTTTAATTTTACATAAATGCATAAACTAATTTATTTTTCTGTTTAATATTTAGTCATGTAATTAATACTTAATAGACTTATTTTAGCATGACTTAATACTTTTAAATTATGATTATTTTTATTATGACTTATTAATATGCAATATTTATTCTATGCGATTTCATTATTTTTTTGGTTAAATATTTTATTGTCATCACTCATTTCATAAATTCCAAATAAAATGAATATATTTTGTGTTATTTTTTAAGAAATACCGTAAATAGTTGTATTTTACTCGGACTAAAGAAATATTTAAAGCACAAGTTAATTATATATTTATAAGAAGACTTTACCGAAAAATCCAAAAAAACCCGAAAAATCCGAGGAAATCAAAAAAATTCAAAAAAAATCCGAGGTTGGAAAACCCGACTTTTATTGTTTTGGTTTGGTTTATAAATTTAAAAATCCGACACTAATGATTTGGTTTGGTATTTAAAAAATTCGAACCAAACTGGTCCATGTACACCCCTAATGTCAAGTAATATTCAATGGCCATGTAGATTCATGCTATGTGTATCATAAATAATATATGATTGAGATCTACTTCAATTCACACACTTATCAAACGAATTAAAAATGATAAAAACAAATATTAATGACAGCTAACTTATTGTATTTGGGATTGCAACAAACAACTTTTGTACTTGGGACCAACATGCTTACTAAAAGTCTATTTTGCAGGAAAACGAGAGAGCACTCAATTACGTCCAACTAACCTTTAAGCCTAATTCGCAACCTCCAAATTTCTCTATCTAAAATCGTATCCTCGGTAAGATCAAAATGTTTGTTGCAATCCCAAATATAATAAGTTAAAGATTGGTGTATCATTCTTAATGGAAAAAGGATAACTGTCGTTAGTATTTATGTTTTTGTCATTTTTAATTCATTTAATAATTATATGAATTAAAGTAGATCTCAATCATATATTATTTATGATACACATGGCATGAATCAACAAGACCATTGAATACTAGTTGACAGAATTGTACTTGACCGGATCTTTTTTCGACTTCTACGGGTGGGGTTTAAAGAAAAGTGAAATTTGTTTTCCTAAGGTTTATTTCTTTTTTTTTTAGTCTAATAATAATAATAGATCTTTTTGTTATGAAATAATATAATTACAGTGAATGTCCATAATTCCTACAAAGTTATTTTCATCAATCTTTGTCATAGTGTATAATTAATCATCTACTACTCTACACACTATTATGGGTATAACTCTCACACCCTTTAATTATCTTTTCCATAATCTTCATGGTTAATGCTATGTCTTGACAACCTTTTATATGGCTCTATGAACATTTCTATCTATCTATATCTATATCTAATTTAAAAGTGTGAAGGACCTTATAATGTGATTCAAACTTTTTGTTCTTCATTAAAAGTCTCTCATTTAGATAAAATCGTCTTTTTACTATTTTTTTCAATTATTATGATTTAATTATTGTCATAATATTTAGAATTTTAAAATTAATTAAAGTTATAAATATTAAATCTTTACTTATTTATAAAAGCTTAAAGCTTCTAATATTTAGTACTTTAAAATTGACTAGAATTTTGATTCTTAAATCTTTCCTTATTTGAACTATATTAATAATCCTAATATAATTTTTAACAATAAAGTAATAAGTATACAGGTTTTCTTTTAAGTTATAACTACCATTATTTTTGGTAATAAAATTGTAATTATACATTAGAACACTAATCTATATATATTATAAAGTAGAGGACGAAGCACCAAAATTAGCCAAGTGGCAAGCTATTAAAAAGTCACTTGGCAATTTTAGGACAAAGCTTAATAATATTGTAATAAAAAATTTAAACTAAAAGATTAAAAATATTTGAATTTGAAAATATAAAGATTTTGGAAGAAAAAATATTTTCAGTTAGCTTAAAACTAGGAACATAACATTAAAGAGTTCTAAATGAACATTTACTATTTAATTTAATATTTGAATTAGATTAAAATATTTGAATTTAAAATATTAAGCTTATAGAAAAAAAAAGAAGAATTTCTAGCTTAAAATTAGCAAGACATGGTAGAAGAGTTCTATATGAACTATAACTATTTTCATAAATTTATAAAATATATTTGAATATATTAATTTAATATCAAATAAAAATATAATAATAATAATAATAATAATAATAATAAATAAATAATAATAATAATAGTAGAAGTAGTACTACATACGTAGTAATAATAGTAGTGGTGGTAATAGTTGTTGTAATAATAATAATAATAGTAATAATAGTAATAAAAATAATAATAGTAATAATAATAATTATTATTATTATTATTATTATTTAATTATTATTTTTTATTATTTATATATATAATAAAGGAGAAAACTTTGAATGTGATTAAACTTGGCAAGCTCATGATCAAATGAAGAATGGTTAGAATGATTTAATATAAAGATTAAAATATTATAAGAAAAGTTTTGAATTAAAAGATTAGACATATTTGAATTTGAAAATATAAAGACTTTGGAAGAAAAAAAATTCGATTAGCTTAAAACTAGGAACATAACATTAAAGAGTTATAAATAAACTCTTACTATTTCATAAATTTATCTTTTTTAAATGATATAAAATATATTTAAATATCAAATAATAATAATATTAGTAATAATAATAATAATAAATAATAGTAGTAGAAGTAGTATTACATACGTAATAGTGGTAGTAGTAGTAGTAGTAGTAGTAGTAGTAGTAGTAGTAGTAGTAGTAGTAGTAGTAGTAGTAGTAGTAGTAGTAGTAGTAGTAGTAATAGTAATAATAATAATAATAATAATAATAATAATAATAATAATAATAATAATAATAATAATAATAATAATAATAATAATAATAATAATAATATTTTTATTTATTATGTCATTTATTTTAAATATTTATCTCAATTCAAATATATAAATTATAAGATAAATATATATTATATTTGGAAAAAAAAAAAAGTAAGGGACAAGAAAGAATAATAAACTAATCTTCTTTTAATATATTAATGTGATTTTTGAATTTGAATTTGAATTCAAATGGAATTTGAATTGGAATGGAGTTCTATCATCTTAGCCTCTCCTATATATACTCCTATACCATTAGCTTTATTTATAAATTTATTCACTGCATTGTTTATATTCTTCATTCTTCATATTAAAAACTCTTTCTGATATAACATTTTTCTTTTTTATATACAGGAATGATATGACATTTTCATCTTCCTCTGCTAACGTTTAAGGTTGCTATCATTATCACTTCTTTTCGGTTATTCGATTTAAGGAGTAATATAGTTGTCATCATCTTTCTTTTTTAATCATAATCCTACGATGATATATATGTTAAACCTCTTCTTTTTTTATTTTTTATTATTGATCATTAATTTTTTTTCATGAATTTATTCAATACATTTTTCATGTTATTTATTTTTAGAATTTTTTTTTATTTAGTATTTTTATATATATACATATGATGATCGTCTTACATGCTAACTATTTTTTATTATATCCAAACTTGAATTCAAGTAAGTAATATTTTTTCATCCTGATTTTGTTCATTTGATTATTGAAAAAAGAAATACATTTGATTATGTATCGTGTGATTTCTATTTCATTTCTTTTTGTATAAATTAGCTAGATAACTATTACACTTAATGCTATAACTTGAATATTAGAATCCTATCTTTTCATAATGCATAATAATATAAATTATTTTCTCAAAAAATTTTCTTATTTCTAACATCTTATTAGTCGATAGTTTTAAAATTTGAGTCTAAAAAATTTGAACTGTAAAAGTAAAAATATTTAAATTTAAAAATATCATGCTTTTAGAAGATTTTTTATTATTAACTTAAAATTAGAAACTCATGATTGAGAAGTTTTAAATAAACTCTTTTTATTTCATAAATTTATCCTTTTCTGATGTTATAAAATATATTTAAATATTAAACAAAAGATAATAATAATAATAATAAATAAATATATAAATAATATAGTACTAATAGTAGTACATACGTAGTAGTAGCAATAGTAGTAGTAGTAGTAGTATATCTATATATATATAATAAAGAAGAAAAAAATAACATAATTAAGCCAAGTGAAAAGTTATTGAGAAGCCGCTTGATAATTTTAAGATAAATATAATAATATTATAATAAAAATTTTAAACTAAAAAATTAAGAATATTTAAATTTTAAAAATATCACATTTGAGAAGGATTTTTTTATTAGTTTAATACTAGGAACCCATGGTTAAAGAGTTCTAAATTTATATTTGAATTATATATTTATAATCGATTAAGTTGATTAAAATCTTTCTAAAATTATGAAAAAGTTAAAAGTTAACTTTCTCATGTTAATCAGGAAAATAGCGTAGTTATCTCCAAATAGATTCACGTATAAATAAAGGAGCATATTTTTTTTAAAAAAAATAATCTATTCTACATGCTAAAATAAAGGAGTATAGTTTTTTCTTAAAAAAACAAAGAAAAACAAAAAAAAATAAAGAATAGAATAGAGTATAATTATACATGATGTACATAGATTACATGTTAAATTCTTTTGCCATAAAATGCCTTCATGATTATACTTTTTTCTTTAAAATTCATATTCGAGAATTTTTTGTGCATTATGAAATTCATTTTAATTCTCAGGACAAAGTTAATAATTTTTTAAAATTTTAAAATAAAATATGTGATAAGATTATATTCGATAGAGATAAAAATGTTTAACTTGAATTTTAAATCATAACTACTTCTAACAGATTAGATTATATTTGAGTCTTCTTCTAATCTATATTTCATTTATTCTGTTATGCATAACAAAACTTATCTATTTTATTTTTTATATTTTGAAATAAAAGAAAAGAAAATTCAATTGCTTACGTGTGTAACACAAAAAAAAGATTAATTCAAAATAAAATTAGAAAAAAAATAAGAAAAATACAGTAGAAAAAATATACAAAAAAGGTGGGTGGACGAGTGGGTGGGTGGGGTGGGATAGGGTTGGGATAATATTTTGAATATATAATGAAGTAATTAGATAATATATATTATTACCCACAAATTTTAAATTGAACAGATGTGAATAATAAAATAAAGATTTAAAAATAAAAAATTCACGAGAAAGTAAAATAAATATATTTATTTTATATTAATAAGAAGAGCACTTGATAATTATATAAAGCTAAATGATGAGTTATTATAAATCAACACTAACAATCTAATAACTTTAAATTATGAACTGTATAATTAAAAAAATATGAAACATAAAAGATTTTTGACAATTACATGATTGTGTTATTTTCATATATATTTGGTTATGGGTGGGGCGAATTGGGGTTGGGGGTGCATTTCATTGAGAAAAAAAATACGATAGTTGAACTTTATTTAAGGATAATATGATTTAACACGCTCGAATAAGACATTATAATTTAAAATAATTAAAAATAATATTTTAATATTATCAATAACTAAAACTGAAATTCAATATATCATATTGAAAACAAATATAAGTAGTTCAAATCATTATTTGAATTATAGGTAAAACACTAAATTAAAAAAATAATGAAAATATTATATTAAACAAATGCATATAAGAGAGTAATAGGGATTATGTGATGATATTTATATTTTTATTAATGACAAAGTTTTTTCTAACAAATTTAGTTAATGAACTAAGCTTTATATATTATTTTTTCTTTTTATCAGTATTAATTATTATAAACTGTAGCGGTGTTAATATGCTAATATTCGAATATAAACTTTACAATATCATATATAACAAGCTGAATTTTTGAAACTATAAGTTCATATTTATAATTATGTTTATTAACTGACCGCGCATCACGCGAGTACGTATTACTTATATTTCATAAGAAATACCGTAGCTCTTTTTTTTTTTTGGAAAAATTAAGAACTGTATTTTAATTTTGAAGATATAAAATAGGTTTCGCCTCCCTTCTCCCACTACTACTCCAGGTTAGCCCTCCCCTGCCTTTATTCTTCCTCTACTGTTCTTTTTTTTTGTTTATTTAATTGTATCTGGTTATTTTCTTTTTGATGCAGGAAGTTAATTTCTTTTGTATTTGCTTAATATCTCTTTCTTTTCTGTTTAAAGATATCAATGATCTTCTATACTTGTGAATTATTTTTTGCTTCTTTGCATATCTCGTGAAGTTATGATCATAATTGAGAAATATAATTTTTTTCTTTTAATATTCGTATTTAAAATTTACTATGTGCATGACATTAATGATGATTATTATACGTATTTTCTTTTTTCTTTTTTATATAATAATTTTTTTATAAAATATTATTATAATATTTGAGAAGATCATGATTTAGCTGTAAGAATATTGAAACTTTCTATGGATCGATCATTGGGTTCTTAAAAAGGTATGAGACACAAGAAAAAAAAAGGAGAAGACCATAGAGTGTCAAAAATATTTGACGTATTTGTTAATAATTTACGTTATTTTCTATTTTAGTTTTGGAGTTCAAATTTTGAGGACATGTTTGGTTTATCGATCTCAAAACATATTTCTTTAAAGCTATTACAAAGTTCAAACTTCAAGCTTGGTACCAAATGAATGAGTAATTATTTCTTTGAGTTATGTATTTACATGGTCATTAAATATTAATATGTGATAGTAAATTAGTCATTATCTTTATTATGTTGCTACTTATGTTTATTACATATATTTATTATTAATTAACGCAATACACACGTGTTTTGTGATTTTAGTATGTTATTGAAGTTTAAAATAGTAAATTATCAGGTTTGATAGACAATTGCAATTGAGATGTTTTTAGTGTAAAACAGGTTTATGTATAGAATTTTCTTACCAGTTGAAATCTTGATGGTATCAATGATTAAAAAGATAAATTTGCTTGTGATTTCAGGTAAGTTTTCTAAAATTTTAGTATATCCTTGAAGTTTGTGATAATAAATTATCATATTTTTGATAGACAATTGCTAATTGAGAAGTTTTTTTTATAGTATTTGTGATTGAAGAGACAGATTTTTACTTGTGATTTGAGGTAAGGTCTTGTTGGTATCAACAACGAGGAAGAAACAGCCAAAAACAATAATTAACTATGGCTTTTAGCCCAGACAACGTCTAGGCGGTGGGGAGATTGGAGCAACAGGAAACGCCTAGACGACATTTTTCTTCTTTATCTTTTAGTATGTACTTGATGATGTTTACAGTAATAAATTATCATATATTTTTGATAAAAAAATTACTAATTGAGAAGTTTTTAGTGTAAAACAGGTTAAGGTAGATAATTTTCTTACCAATTGAAATCTTGATGGTGTCTATGATTAAAGAGATAAATTTATTTGTGATTTGAGGTAAGTTTTCTAAAATTTTAGTATATTCTTACAGTTTACAATAATAAATTATCATGTATTCTTGATAGACAATTGTTAGTTGAGAAGTTTTTTTTTGTGAAATTTTGATAATATCTGTGATTGAAGAGACAAATTTGCTTGTGATTTGAGGTAAATTTTTTAAAATTTTAGTATGTTCTTGATGATGTTTACAGTAATAAATTATCTTATATTCTTGATAGACAATTGCTAATTGAGAAGTTTTTTTTTTTGTGTGATTTTAGTATGTTCTTGAAGTTTGAATAATAAATTATCATGTATTTTGATAGACAATTGCTAATTGAGAAGTTTTTAGTGTTAAACATGTTTAGGTATATAACTTTATTCCCAACTGAAATCTTGATAGTATCTATGATTAAATAGATAATTTACTTGTGATTTGAGGTAAGTTTTCTAAAGTTTTAGTATGTTCTTGAAGTTTACAATAATAAATTATCATTTATTGTTGATAAACAATTACTAATTGAGAATTTTTTTGGTGAAAGCTTGATAGTATCTATGATTGAAGAGTTTGAGGTACGTTTTCCATTTAGTATTTTAAAATAATTACAATTTTAATTATTAAATCTTACACTATTTGACTATATCACAAACTCTAAATAAAAATTTATCTTATATTCTTAATATGTCATGATTGTTTTATAATTTCAATAGTAACTGGTCCCAAATTAGTGAAAAAGGAATCTGTAGCAAAGCTGATTACATGTAAGTTTTCAAAAATTCAATTTTTTTAGTGTTTATATTCAGCATAACTAATAGTTTTTCACTAAAAAACAAGAAATGACTATGAAAATCATCGTTGATTTGCTTTTAAATAGCGTGTAGCTATATTTATTCATCTGTGTAATTCGTGAATTTGTATAGTAATGCTTATATTGTGGTTATTTTTTTAGAGATCAATATCTTTCTTGTGATTATTATTTATATTTACTAAAATTTCGCTTATTAAATATTTCCTGTTGGACTATATAAAAAATTCTTTTTTGATCTAAATTATAATTAATGTTGAATAATTCAAATTCGTCTAAGTTTCAATGATTGACACCTCTATTGTACTTTGTTTTAGCAATACCTTTAAGTTAAAATTTTAGTATGTAGAGCAAGGAAAGGAAGATGGTCAAATTATATTATTCACTTTAATCATTAGAATATCCAGGTCTTCTCCCATGCTTTGAATCCAAATTCTTCGGGCTTCTATATAAATTTCGAACACCGAATTTCAAATATTTATAGTAATCAAGTTAATAATATTGACATGACACATACATGTAATGCACATACACTAAACTAGTTATATAAAAGAGTCAAGTGAGGGACGGCCAATGGCATTTTTGTAAATCTGACTTCATTTAAGGGCAAAATTATAATTGTAGCATCAATGGTTAAAATGAAATTCTAGAAGGATCTTATTTCTTTCTCAAAAGCCATAAAAAGCCTTATTCCACATTTATATAAAGAAGGAAAAAAAACTCATATATACTATATTAGATACAATATTACAAGTCATACCACTATATTCTAGTTTTCAATACTTATCATATATTTTCTAACGAAACCTACCAACTTAATAAACATAAATAAAAAAAGAAAAAATGAAAAAAAATATATTCGGGGAACAAATTCCCCAAAAAAATATTTTTGGATACTAATCAACCCAACAATCATCTTTTCTGTTATCATGTTTGATATACACGTTTATTTCCTTAATATATTCAACTAATCAATATCAAACAATAAAAAAATCAATTTATACAAGTTTAATAGGCTTTATATATATTACCAAATTATATACAAATAAATCAATCATGGTATGATATGAGTATGTTAATAGATGTCATCTTAAGTGATAGACTTGGATTATTGGGACACTGTTTTAAACCATTTTAGTACACGTTTGTTAACCAACAAAGTATCAATTCTGTGTTGCATTTACAATTTAAATTTCATGTATATAAATTGGATTAAAGTAGAGTGAATAAATTAATACAAGTACATCATATTTTCTACAAAATTTATGATAGTTTTATGACAGGTACACCATATTTTATACAATGTTTAAATTTATATGTTAATGCAAAAATACAAAAATTCTATGAAATTATCAGTTAAAATAAGTAATAGTAGCAGTATTTTATCATTTTTATACATTCAAATTACTCATCAATTTTTCGGTGATGAAATTGGAGTGGAGATATTTTGGGAAAGAAAATAAAGAAGAATCCCTATTATTGGAGAGAATCGAGGGATTGAAAAGAGAGTGTGAAGATCTTCAATATATTTTAATAGATAGATTGAAATATGTGATTTAATGGAACCCATTCAGAATTTGTTGCATAATTAATAACTTTTTAATTATCTTATTATAGGTAATTCCTTTGATTAAATAAAATTAAGTAAATTTAAATTCAAATACAGAAAAATAAAAATAACTTGTGTTTTTTAATTTCTGGTATAACTTATAATTAAAAAGCTAGTTTAATAATTAGAAAAAAGGTAATATATTTAGTGTAATAAAGACTCTTAAATATATATCTAGGATAATTTTCTCTATAAAGAATCTTATTACACATGTATAAAAATCCTTATTCCACATATAGTTGGGTATACACTTCATGCAAACTCATTTCTATTTTTTTATTTTATATTATGTGATCAATTTTTGTTCTATTTGTTAAGCATAATAATATCATAAATATTAAGGTAAGCATTTTAATTTATTTATTTTTTACTTGCATATTTAATTATTTTATAAATTTATAGTAATTAAATAATAAATAATTTATTTATATTTAAAATATTTTGTAATTCTATCTGCAGTCTTTGAAAAGAAATTTCAAATTGAAATGTTCATATATCAAACAATAATTTAAAAAGTAAGTTTTGTTAAATCTAAATATATAATTTTATTATTTGATACTCGGTATTTCAAAATTTAATTCAACTGATGAGATTTGTTCTTATTATACTATGAGGATAGAACTTAAAAGTATAATCGATGTGTAAATCTAATATATGCTTCTTTTTTCCACGATAAATATCCAACAGTCAAAGAAGATTGTATATATTTAAACTCAAAAGTAACATATAATATACATCTTGTATTTCCTTAAAATACATAATTTTATTTATATTTAGTAATAAATTAAATAAGATTGTATATATTTAACTCAAAAAATTTAAAAGTTATATATGCAAATTATCACATTTAGCTATAATTTACATCATGTTAATAATTGTTAATATATTTTTGTCTCTTTGTTGTTGTCTCATTAGATATGTAATTTTTTTATTTTTTTTATTTACTGTAGTAAATTATTATCTTAGTTTTTATGTACACGAGACACAAATTAAAGCAATTATAATTTTTTTTGTTTTCATCTTCTATATCACATATTATTAGTTTTGTTTTAAAATTTTAGTAATACATATGACACTTGCATCTTTAATCTATTGTCTTAAAAGATTAAAATACAAAATATGAAAAATTTACTTAAATTAAGTGTTCAATCCAATGTTTGAATTTGACGCTGAGTAGATATTGAAATAAGCAACGAAACATGTAATCTTTTTAAGTTTTTGGAAAATTTAACAAATTATAAGTTGTTGCTTAGTTTGATAAATTGGAAAAATAATTTATTAAGAAGTATAAATGTAGAATATCATTGTTCTTTGTGTGCTTAGATAAATATGAGAATTGATTAATTTAACATATATAAAAAAAACTAAACTTGCAGTGTTCTGCCCGTAAACGGGCCTTTCCGCATCTGGTTATAAATAAAGTCATAAGAATTCATATTGTATACACTTGAAGACTTGAAAATATATGAAAGAAATAAGAAAAGTTCCGCTCTCTTGATCTCTCATTTCTTGTTACTTTTTCTTACTTCATATTGTTATTCTTTTAGCTTATTTTTACAACACGTTATTAGCATGACTCTCTGTTGATGTAATATACCACAAATTATAATAAATTATAATTTAAAAATAAAATAAATAAAAATATATTCAGGCTGAGGCGCAAATATCTCTGTCTCTTTAAAGAGATTCAAGCTCACTGCGCATAATCTATACCGATCCAGTAGTATCACTCTTGACTTATCCACTCCAGAATACAACAGCCCAACAACGTCGTACAACTCAAACAACTCCGGATTAGTTGAAGAGTCCAAACCTCAATCAAAAGAACACCATCCTTTAACATATAATTAGTCTCTTTTGTATAGTGAATATAGTTAGAAACTTAGAATATTTTCTTTGTTTCAACTCTCTCTTTCACTACACTAGCCTCAAAATATTAACACAATATATTTCTTATATATATATAAAATATAATACAAAATCATTACTATTTATAAGTGATAAATTCTTTCTTATATTAATAGAAAGAAGGTGAATAATAAAGTCAGTAAATAAATAGAGAAATTATGTCTTAAAAGTTACATAAACTATAAGGCATAAAAAAGTAAACTAATGAGTTAACAAAGAATTGGTGGTTACAAGAGTTTCGTAGAAAAAGATGGCCATATTTAGCCACCACCAACGAACATGAAATGTTCCATAATGTGACATTATGCTGCATGATGGCACAATGTAAATGACCCACTAAATAATTATAATATTAAAATGCCTTAAAACCAACAATGGGTGAATGAATTAAGGGTGACAAAAATGTTTCAAATTTAAGTTGTAGTGATTTAAGTTATTTTAATTGAGTAGAGGTGACAAAAATTAGATTAGGAATTAATGGGTTTTGACTCATTTTCTGAGTTGTCCTCAAGTTTTTATTTTTACACTTTGACCCATGGGACCCATTCCCCTTTTGGGAGAATTAAATAAAACCCTAATTACCTAAAATGGGAGGGGGGAAAAAGGACCGCCTCCCCTTCTTTTTGCTTCTCTTCCTCGCGCCATTTTCAGAGCATTCTCCATTGTTGTTGCTGTTGTTGTCTTCTTCTTCTTCATCATCATCATCTTCTTCTTCTTCATCATCATCATCTTCTTTTTCTTCTACTCCCCTGCCCTCCATTGTTGTTGTTGCTGCTGCCACAACTGCTGGTACTGGACCAAAATTTTGGACCAAATTTGTTCGTAATCACTGGGCATTGCTTCATAGGTGATTTTGGTAAGTAAAAATAATGATTTTTAGTTCAATTTCTCATCTGGGTATATCTACTGTTTTTCTGCAATTTTCAGTAGTGTATCCAACAGATGACCCATCTGTTGTAACAGATGATCTATCTGTTGGATTCATGTTACAACAGTTGAATCCAACAGATAGATCATCTGTTGCAACAGATGACCTATCTGTTGGATCAAGCTACTGGTTCTGAACATGAATCCAACAGGTAAGTCATATGCTGCAACAGATAACTCATCTGTTGCAGCATATAACTCATCTGTTGCAACAGATGACTTACCTGTTGGATTCATATTACATTAGCTGGCAAAGCTGGTTCAGAACCAGAAGCTTAATCCAACAGATAAGTCATCTGCTGCAACAGATGAGTTATATGCTGCAACAGATGAGTTATCTGTTGCAGCATATGACTTACCTGTTGGATTCATGTTCAGAACCAGTAGCTTGATCCAACAGATAGGTCATCTGTTGCAACATATAACTCATCTGTTGCAGCATATATCTCATCTGTTGCAGCAGATGACTTATCTGTTGGATTAAGCTTCTGGTTCTGAACATGTATCCAACATGTGAGTCATTTGTTATAACAAATGAGTTACTTGTTGGGACAATGATATAATTTTATTGTTTTATATAGATACTCAACTTTACTATACTATTATTGATTTTTTTAACAAAACTCTTTAGGTATCATTTATGGAGGAATCAATAACAATAGGGGTTGATTGTCATGGTGAATGGATCGAGAAGAACAATCGATTTATTTGGCGTTGGAAGGATGGTGACTTGTTAGAAACGATAGCGATGACAGTCCAACAAGATATTTTGTATGATGATTTTGTTAACTTAATCATCAGTTGTTGTGAATTAAATTGCCAACCGAAAGATCTTGTCATCAGTTACATGCACAGCTCTTTTGAAAATCAGAGGGTCTTGCCTTTTAAGATAAGGGATCAAGTTCGTTTGCGTGCTTATTTGAGTGATGCAGCTAGGCCCATTTTAAGGGTATACGTAATTGAAAAGCCGATAGAGAACCCCAATTTAGCTCAAAACCAACAAGATATGTTAAATGATGAGTTGGAGGATAGGGTAGATATGAATATTCCAGATAATGGAAGTGGGGCAGAATTGGATGGTCCAAGCTGTGGGGATGACCAAACTCCTACACCTGATGTTGGGAGCAATACAATGGGCAATTCTCAATCAACACAGTCTATCCATGTACAAGAGGATGAAACAGGTTTTTATAAGGGAATGACATTCAAGAACAAGCAAGAACTAGCAACTTCGTTGAAAATTGCTTGCTTGAAAAAAGATTTTAGACTCAAGAAGGTGATTAATTCGCGTAATGTGTATTGTTTTAGATGTGTATATCAGGAGTGCAAATGGTGGATTAGGGCTGTGAAGCTTTTAAGTTCTGATAGATTCTGTATTACAACCTATGTAAAGTATCACACGTGTGGTTCTGAGCATATCACGAGTCATAATCCGTACGCCACAGCAAAAGTCATCGGTGAAATTTTCAAAAATAGGTTCCCCGAAGGTAAAGGCCCATCTACACAAGACATGAAACATCAAATTCGTACAGAATTGGGTGTTAAGGTGAGTTATTGGAAGATTTGGAAGGGCATGGAGATTGCAAAGTCTTTGATTAGGGGAACACATGAGCACGGGTATGCAGTGCTTGATGCTTACCGTTATATGCTTCAGTCCGCAAATCCAGGAAGTAAGACAGCATTGAAAATTGATGAAAATGGAAAGTTTAAGTACTTTTTTGTATCCTATGGAGCTTGGATACGTGATTTTGAGCAAATGAGAAGAGTCATAGCCGTTGACGGGACATTCTTGAGGAGCAAGTATGAAGGAGTTTTATTGTCAGCTGTGGCACAAGATGCGGAGAATCATATTTTTCCGCTTGCTTTTTGTGTAGTTGACAAGGAGTGCGATGCCTCATACCGATATTTTTTTGAACAAATGAGAAGCTATCTAGATGATACTGCTGATTTGTGCATAATTTCTGATAGACATCCAAGTATCAAGAAGATGGTTTCAATTGTCTACCCTACAGCTCATTATGGTTGTTGCATAAGGCACCTTGGGGAGAATATTCGAAACAACTTTCACAATGCGAAGGTCGTATCTCATTTTTATAAAGCAGCAAAAGCGTACAAAATTGATGAGTTCAATGACCATTTCAATCAAATAAGAGACATGGTACCAGGAGCAGCCGAACATCTTGAACGTGTTGGATTCCACAGGTGGAGTAGAGCATTCTGTCCGGGAAATAGGTATAATATTATAAATTGAGTGATTTATTTGAGTTTATTGTCAATTATATCTTACTGGTGATTATTTATTTGTATAGGTATAACATTATGACGACAAACATTGCTGAGTCGGTGAATGCAATGTTCGACGTTGAAAGAGAATTTCCCATTGTCGCTCTATTTAATGAAATAAATAGGAGATTTGCACAAAAATTTCACGAGAGGCGTACGGAGTTCATCAACTCACCAACCATCTTTGTCCCTGAAATGGAAAAGAAAATAACAGAGTACGTCAACTTGGGAAACAAGTTATTGGCTCATCAAACTGCCAACTACAAGTTCAGTGTCACCGGTCATGGTGAAGTTGCTACGGTCGATTTGCAAGCAAGATCTTGTACATGTAGAGTATTTGACATAGATAAAATACCTTGTCCACATGCTATGGCAGCGCTTCGAGTCCAATATGGTGAAGATTTTGGTAGGCGGATTTATGAGTACTCATCCTCATATTATACGGTGGAGAGATACATCATTGCATACTGTGAGGAAATTCATCCTGTGCCTTCTGAAGAATCTTGGAATGTTCCTTTGGAGATTTTAGAGAGAGAAATATCTCTTCCACATATTGACCCAAGCAAACCGGGAAGAAGGCGAAAAAAGAGGAGGCGTGGAGTCGGAGAATCATTTCCAACAAGAAAAAATAAGTGCTCTATATGTAAGACGGTTGGCCACAAAAGAACTACATGCCCAGATCGAAATGCTCCATAATTGTTAATGTTGCACTCATTTTCTCCATTCTTGTAATAGTAATAGTATTGTTATTCTGAACTTTTAGTACTTTTTTATGATATTTCAATCGGTGATGTTTGTGAACTTAACTGATTTATATATTGCAAAAGATGGTGAAATCTGTTGGGATTAATTAAATATGTTACTACAAATATTGGAAATAATCTGTTGCAACATATGAATTATTTGTTGGAAATCATCCAACAGATATAGACATATGTTGCAATAGATGATTCATCTGTTGCAACAGATGACTCATCTGTTGGAAATCATCCACCAGATATAGACATATGTTGTAACAGATTCAACAGATGACTCATCTGTTGGAAATCATCCACCAGATATAGACATATGTTGCAACAGATGAATCATCTGTTGAAAATCATCCAACAGATATTGACATCTGTTGCAACAGATGAGTCATCTACACTTAGTTGATCATGTAATTATTATGTAATTCATTGAGATTGTAATTGAAGTTGTTAATTGAAAGCTAATTATGATTAAATAACTTAGTTTATTACTAATCATGAGTTAATTAAGCAATTTACATCAAATAAGTCAATTGATCCCTCTATTTAGGGTCACTACACTTAGTTGATCATGCAATTATTGTGTATTCATTGAGATTGTAATTGAAGTTGTTAATTGAAAGCTAATTATGATTAAATAACTTAGTTTATTACTAATCATGAGTTAATTAAGCAATTTACATCAAATAAGTCAATTGATCCCTCTATTTAGGGTCACCACACTTAGTTGATCATGCAATTATTGTGTATTCATTGAGATTGTAATTGAAGTTGTTAATTGAAAGCTAATTATGATTAAATAACTTAGTTTATTACTAATCATGAGTTAATTAAGCAATTCACATCAAATAAGTCAATTGATCCCTCTATTTAGGGTCACTACACTTAGTTGATCATGTAATTATTATGTATTCATTGAGATTGTAATTGAAGTTGTTAATTGAAAGCTAATTATGGTTAAATGACTTAATTTATTACTAATCATGAGTTAATTAAGCAATTCACACCAAATAAGTCATTGATCTGCTGCAACAGATGTTTATATCTGTTGGATAAGTTCCAACAGATGATTCTTCTATTGCAACATATGTCTATATCTGTTGGATTATTTCCAACAGATGTATCATCTGTTGCAACAGATGAATCATCTGTTGCAAAATGTGTAGAGTATGCTTGATTATTTCCAACAGATGTATCATCTGTTGCAACAGCTGATACATCTGTTGGAAATAATCAAACATACTCTACACATTTTGCAACAGAAGAATTGCTTAATTAACTCATGATTAGTAATAAACTAAGTTATTTAATCATAATTAGCTTTCAAATTAACAACTTCAATTGCAATCTCAATGAATTACATAATAATTACATGATCAACTAAGTGTAGTGATCCTAAATAGAGGGATCAATCGACTTATTTGATGTGAATTGCTTAATTAACTCATGATTAGTAATAAACTAAGTTATTTAATCATAATTAGCTTTCAATTAACAACTTCAATTGCAATCTCAATGAATTACATAATAATTACATGATCAACTAAGTGTAGTGATCCTAAATAGAGGGATCAATTGACTTATTTGATGTAAATTGCTTAATTAACTCATAATTAGTAATAAACTAAGTTATTTAATCATAATTAGCTTTCAATTAACAACTTCAATTACAATCTCAATGAATTACATAATAATTACATAAAATATTGTCATCACCAAATATATATTATAACTAAATAAAATACTAAAAATAAAAAAGATTGTCTGCAAATTACAGCCCATAATATAATTAAATAAAATACAAAAAATAAAAAATATTGTCTGCAAAATGCAACCCATATCAGGGCTCCAAACTCTTAAAAATCACCCCAGCGGCCCAAACTTCTTGCATTCTTGCAACTGAATTATCATTCATTAGAGTCTTAGGAGTTATCATAGAAGTGTCGGTTATCAAATGCTCAATGAAAGCAAGCGAGTATGACCCGCACGCGGCAAATGTCTCATTCTTTGGAAGGTTCTGTTTTCGACCTTCAAAAGCCCATCGTTCGTTGAGTAATTTTTTCGGCAAGTGATTCATTAGGCCACTTTGCTTCAACAACTTAGGGAACAACTCCAACAAACCCTCCATGAATATCAGAAATTGAAACTCTTCAAACACTGGTATGTTGCAGTCATAGACATTCATGACTCCCTCACTTATTTTGATCTCAACAGTCACAAAATGCTTCTTCTCCCAATTCATTACTGCTATGATTCTCTTGGCCTCTCTCCAATCCATGGCACCTGGATATGGTCTCTTTCCTCTGACATAGTCAATCATGTCATCATCCCATTCAAACTCAGCAAGTAACTCCTCTAATTTTTTTCCACCAGGAGTTGTTGCTTCTTCACTGAGTTTGTTGCACCGACAGAGAAAATTACCATAAAAATTGAGGTCCATTATTCTATCTCCAAGATCATAGAATTGAATGAATTTTAGATGTCTCTCCCGCATGAGAAGAAGAATTTCATCAACATACTGAAATAATAATACAATTTATATAAGTTAGCAACTTATAATACTTGAAAAGTTGCAGCAGATGAGTCATCTATTCCCATCTGTTGGAACAGATGTCTCATCTGTTGCAACAGATGACTCATCTGTTGCATGAAATCAAAACAGTAGGTCTACTGCTTTGATTTCATCCAACAGATCAGTCATCTGTTGCAACAGATGAGTCATCTGTTGCAACAGATGAGTAATCTGCTGCAACAGATGAGTAATCTGCTGCAACATATGATCCATCTGTTGGATGAAATCAAAACAGTAGGTCACTGCTTTTATTTCATCCAACAGATGGATCATATGTTGCAGCAGATTACCCATCTGTTGCAACATATAAGACATCTGTTCCAACAGATGGATCATCTAAATAAGCAGTACAAAATCATTAAATAAATAGAAGGTTAGTAAAAGTAACTTACCCAGTCCACATACCAAAACTTCATATCAGTCATGTTCTTGAAGTCTTGTGGACCAAATTTATGCATAGAGTAAATTTCTGGGGCCTTTTTGAATTCATCAGAGTTTTCAGCTTTGCCTTTCTTGTGGCAGACACCAACTTGTAGACATTTACCTTCTTCAGCTCTCCTTGCTCTCCTATGGCTCTTGGAACTTCCCCAACAGTGCAAGAAAGAGGAGTTGTAATTTTCCTTGATTTAATATCTGAAATTGCCTTGAAAATTGTTTTTTTTGTCCTCTTAATCTTAACCTGCAATGGAGTGAATGGCTCTGTAATCTTTCTTGATGGGATGACACCCCTTTTAGATGTCAATTCCTTTACAGCATTAGTTAATCCCTTAAGAGCATCAATCACTCCATTGTGTTTTTCCTTGCACTCTTGGCATTTGCATGCAGAACAAGAGCTTGAAGAGGCAACACCACCAAACTGTCTACCCATGTTGTGTGGTAGATCTGTAGCATGCCTACTAAAAGGGGTATGTCTACCACCAAAGTCAGGGGTATGTCTACCACCAAAGTCAGGGGTATGTCTACCAGTAAAGTCAGGGGTGTGTCCACCATCAAAGTCAGGGAGGTTTCCACCACCAAAATCAGCATCTTCAGTATGACCATAGTCATGGTCATTTCTTGGTTGAAAAACCACAAGAGCATCACCAACACCAACACCAACACCATCACCACCACCAACAGTAACAACAACACCATCACCACCACTACCACCACTACCAACACCAACACCAGCAGTATCAACAATAACATCATCAAGAACCAAATCATCCTTCCCAAGTGCTTTTCTTCTGATGGCTGTTGCTCCGGCCAATTCTTTTTTTATCCTATCAATTACCTTAGGGTCTGGTAGAGTTTCCACATACCCTAAAGTAACAAGGAATGGCATCTTTAACTCTCGATTAGTCTGGATAAGCCATGGATGCACAATCTAAAATCAACAATTAAATGTATTAAAATAATGTTTAACTCATAATTGAATTCTATTGCAACAGATGTTAATGTGTTGCAACAAATGTGAATTTTGAAAAAATAAATTCAAATTAATCTCTATAAAAGTAGACTTACTGCTTCCTCGGGTGGTTTGAAAAGATCAAGAACTTTTGCTTTTTTATCGTTCTTGATCGACAACCATCTCAGAATTCTAGGACTAGAAACCTCTTCTTGATAGTCCTTCACTTGTTGTCGGAGATAAGGAATGGCTTCAAATGCCCAAGCCTGTAAAAATTATGCTAAAAATTAAAAATATTATTCAATAAAAAAAATTAAAACACAAAAATAAAATATTTACCATGAAAGCCCATGGAAAGCCATATAAGTTAACTGTCTTTGGCGTTAACGGAGTCAACAAATTTTTGACAGTCATTATGAAGCTTTCACGACCCCAAGGGTAGTTATTGAATGCCTCCAGATCTTCCGAGAGCTTTATTAAACCAAGTGGTATGTTGTTGTTAACGTCTCTCGCCCAAAGAATATTATGTACAAACCAAACCAAGCACAATGATTGCTTGTGCTTCTTTGAAAGCCTTTTACCTTCTAACTCTTGAAGTAAATTTACATTTTTGAAGCTTGAACCAACAAGGGACACCAAGTCATCACCATCAGTTGACTTGCCCTTTTGAATTTTCTTGACAGTCTTGGCTGCTGACTTAGATCCTTTTTTTGTTGTTGTCTTTGGTGTGCGGGGTGCTTTTTTTTTTTGCGTAACAACAGGAATAGGTTGAGAAAGAGGATGACATTTTAGTCCAGTAACTATGGCAAACTCCTTCAACCAAAAACAAAGTGACATGCCACAATAGTTGATCCAGACTTCATCCATCTTATCATTGTTCTCATACATAAATCTACGTTTGAGAAGACCATACACCATGGTCATTTGAAAACGAGCATTATTATCCTCTGGCAAATCAAGATATTGCCCAAAGCAGCTGTTTCTGAAATAATCATCCAATTTTTGTTCTTGAAGTATTTTTCTGAAGGTGTCAAAAGATTTTCCCATGGTTGACTTTATCACACAATCACCAGTTATATTTGTGACATCACACTACATTCTCACAGAAAAATTATCAATACAGAATGTTTTGACACACTCTTCAGTGGAAGGACTGTTAGGATCAAGGTGTTCCTCTTTCTCATCTTCACTTTCATTATCTCCTCCTTTTCCTCCTTCCTCTGATTCTACTTCATTATCTTCTCCATCCCTCTCTTTATCTACACCTTCTTC